>CP139502.1:83526863-83880267 GCA_021014915.2 Artemisia tridentata subsp. tridentata | reverse complement strand
GGGAGGCTGAAAGGTTAAACGCTATCAGCAAGAGGCTCAGTGGGAGGCTCTGTGAAAGGCTCGGTGAGAGGCACTGTAAGAGATTCCGAGGGAAGCTCTTTGAGAGGGTCTGTATGCTCGGCGAGCAGGAATCCTGAAATCGACATGGGAACTTCTAGTGTTAGATTTAGTAAGTCATGACGTGCTTTCGTTTATTGTTGAGAGCTTGGGAACTGGTACACGTTCGGAACCGAGGGAATCATCAAAGCTATAGGGAGATTAGAAACCGGTGGGAGCTCTATAGACAGATTGTCAGTCTTTGTTACAGACTTAGTAAGCTTCGGATACACTAGGGCGTTCGAGTCTTCGTATGCATACACTCCAATGGCAAGTTACTTGCAACTGACCGGTGATAGTGAATTGGAATTTTCCATGGAGCCGCGATTTGGGATTGACAAATTGGAGTATCCATACAGTGGGAGAAGGCTATGTGTGAGTTGAGTTCCCTAGGAAAATTAGAGACGTCTGTGGTTTTGTTCAGGTTAACAGCGGGAAGGCAAAGGTTATGAAATGGATGTTCAAGGGTGTGAAAGCGTTCTCACATGTTAACCTTGATGAGTACATCCGCACAACACTGTCGAAGGGTCTTCTGATTGATGGGAAGGAAGGTCTGGCATGCGTTAAAAATCTGTAAGGATGGGTCTGTTTATTTTGATTAAGTGTTGGTGGCATAATCAAACACAACAAAGATCAGCAAGCCGAAGAGATGGGTTTTCTCTTGGAAAGAATTCTACAGTCGGAGCCCTGGGAGGCTTCGCCATCGGAGCCTGGTGTGGTTTCGATGTACCTTCTCAAGGACTGAAGAAGGTGATTTGAACTAGAGAGAGTGAAGATATTTATCCCATTTTCAACATGTTCTTAGGATACCCTGTATCGAAAGTCTCTTAACTCTGCGTTTAGTTAGTTGAGCGTGTCCCGTAGGTTGGTCGGTACGGAGAGGTTGGAATTGAGACATTGTTGAAGGGATGACGATGTAGGTTTACCGGAGTTGGTGGTCGGAGAGCAGTTGCGCCTCCAAGTGGGTGATTGTTAAGCTGTGGAGGCTAATGGAACCCCGGAGACTTTGAAGAAGCTTCGGAGGCTTCGACATGAAGTTCGACAGGGCTTGGGTCCATATAGAAGTTGAAGCCCGAGATTTGTAATCTTGAGGAGAAAGTTAGGGTTTTAGTTCCAACTCTAATTACCTCTCATATGTAATTGTAAACTTTAGGTGTACCCATACTTATGTGCTAGGGTTAGTACCCTGTGCAGTTTGCACGAAGCTCCTGTAGTTTAGCATGGAGCCTAATAATATTCTCTCTCGTTCAAGAGTCGACTAACCACGATCACCTCGATCGTGGGAACCACTATAAATTCCTGTGTCGTATTGTTCTTATGTTTCGTTTGATCTTGCAGCTTCTGATTATGCTCTGTTTATTGCACGCTGGTGGTTACACGAGATGCTCGTGTGTGTGACCATGTATGCTTACATGGTTGTCTTGTTTGGCTCATATTCCTATCAAGTGATATCTCAGTTAGAGGGTGCTGTGCTGGGATTGGCGTCCCCAACATCTTCTCGAAAGATACTTGTTGTTCCCTTTACACACTTAGAAGTAACTACGAAGTTAATCTAATTGTGTTATGACTGAGATTAACGTAATGATTAATTATAACCGATAAGTAAAACATAAATATAAAAACAAAAAGTTTTTCAACGTTTAAATTCTTATTAGAAATCAATCAAAGAATCTATTACCCAAGTGTTTTGCGGAACAAACACTTGGGATTGAATAGGCAAGGTATGGTTTGTCTCCTATCTAAACTCAAGATATTCTTGAGTGGTAACAATATCGACCCACTGAGCTATCTCAGGGACTTAGTTACTCTTTGTAAGAGAGAAGTGGTTTTGTGAAAGTCTAAACTTTTAATGCACAAAAACTTATCCCACTTTTCTCCATTTGTTTCTATTTATACACAAGTATCAAAGAGTACTGAAGATTAAAATACAAAAAGAATAAGAAAGCGTGTCTGACAACTACAACAGTATTTGTCATTTCCAAGAACCAATAGGAATGGGCCAAAAAGTCTTCGAGTGTCAGTTCTGACACTTCTTGACTTTTAGCCGTTTTAGGGAAGGCTTGTTTTTGGCCCGATAAGACTTCTCCTTATCTCTTCAAACTCTTCCCGCTCAATCCCGCCTTTCTTTCAGGCTTCAGGTTCTTCGGTCTTCGCCTTCAGTCTTCAATCACTTATTGTTGTTGAGGAGACTGGGGTTCAGTGAGTTCTTATCCAATACTCACTGAACCCATTACCTTCTTCTTTGGCTCAAGTAACACCCAGAGAGTTCCGCCTCACTGAGTGGTGAGTTTCTTCTTAGACTCGTCCTGAGCATCTTGAAGGTAACTCACTGAGTGACTGTTCACTCAGTAACTTAAGAATGTTTTCGGTTGATTAACACTTAGCTTAATTTGTATTCAAATCCTGTTTTCAGGATCCTTGGGTACTGACGGACCCAACAATAAGCTTTTGACATATTAAGGTCAAGCATGATACTTCATGACTTAAGTTCTATTACAAATGTCACAGAAATTATCTGGACGAATACTACCGTCACATTTGACAGTTTAAACCGGAAACCGGATCAGTTCATATCAGTCATGAAGTTAAAAATAGTCCTTCTGACCACAGTTTTTGAAGACCCTCAAAAACTATAGTCAGACTTACAAGCTTCAATAGTGGAAACATAATAAATCATGGGAATCAACTTGTATAAATAATAGTTCAAGGAATTAACAAATGTACCTGAAAATTCTTCACGTATTTCTTGCCAGCATCAAAAAGCAAAGGTATTCCGAAATCCAAGTTACCAACCAACAATGGATCAACCAAAAGCTTCACTCCACCAACCTCCCATAACCAACTATTTACCTAGATAAAAAATGTCCAACAATGTGCTAGTTAAAGACCACAAAAGCAACATATATTATTTACATAAGTAACAAAGCAACGTGTCGTTTGAATGGTATCCAGGCTCACAAACCCTCTTTGGTAATACAAAAGTAACAAAGCAATGTTTGAACAAGGATGTTATCCTTAAAGGGCCATATACAAAAGTTCAACGGTGTTTAGACGTGCGCTTTTAAGTAAATGTTAAGCAATTCAGTTGCAGTGTTGGATTTAATACTAGTAAACCCTTTTGATCACGTTTATAGGTAATTATACTCTTATGTAATGGTATCTATTTTTGTTACATCCTAAGTATTAACCTGATAACTCAAAACTGAATACTTAATTCCACGTAATAGACAATTCAAGAACCAAAAGTAAACCATGTTAGTAAACTCGTTCTCTCTGCAACCTGGCCTGATATTGTATCCCTCAGGACTCAGGTTCCAACATGTGGAAGATCTGGTGGATTAATCACAATGTGAAAAAAAGAAACCGATCAAGTATCCTCACATTCAACGTCATTTTATTCTCTACCAGTGATTGACACGTTTTCAGACTCACAAACAAAAGTTTTGATCATTTATATCTATGCACCTTATAACCAAAAACAAGAATGGGCCATATCAGAAAAAAAATCTAATATTGCGCGTGAATGGGAAGGTCCGTTTTGACAAAGTAAGGCCTAACTCTTTCAAAAACGAAAAGAAACAAAAATAGAAACCTTCCCATAAACAAAGGATTGAAGCAGGCAAAAATAAATGAGAAAACGGGCAGCAGCTAAGGCAAAAGCCATAGAAGCCCCTATGACACATTGACACCCATAACAACCCCAGCAAGTATCAAATAAAAATTGTACACAAGCGATCCATCTCGCCTGTTTTGTGAGTTCAACCTATTGTAGACCCATCAGAAAGATTTAACTCAGTAGCGGACTATGTCTCTCTTAGCAACCTTAAGCAATTTGTTTGTCTGACATAACAATCTCTTTGATGCTAATCCAAGCAATCCTCAATTCACTCGAATTGGCATAGGAGCTGGGATTGATCAAATTCTTGTCTATGTCTATTGGTTAGTGTTATGGTCGTTTATGAATTTGCTAGCTGGTGACAGAATGGAATCAGATCATCCCCCCTCACTTTTGGCAAAGGAGTTACCATTGGTCCCAAACGAATTAAATTCAACAGTGCGTGGTTTCAACATACTAATTTTTGGAGATGTGTAAAAGTTGCTGGCATGAATCAAATGAGGATGGATGGGCGGGTATCTAGAAAACTAGTCAAGGACAAAAAAACAAGTCAAGGACAAGCATTGATCACCGTAAAACGAATGAAGGTAGCTCGGGAATCGAAACGGATGTTGAGCTCAAAGAAAGGTGGATTAAAGAAGGGATAGGGGATAGATATACAAACATTCTTTCATCGGTATATAGCACACAAGAGCATACTATTCTATCCGTACCAATTACAGTAGCAATATTCACCTGGGGACAACACGAGATCAAATGTACAAGTGCAGGGCAGGGAAAAGCTGGTGTCTCGTGTCATCAAGGGGATACATTATCTCCCTTCCTATTTATATTGGTTGCTGAGGTTCTCAGTAGGATGCTTCATAATGCTTTTAAGAAAGGATTGTTGCAGGGGTTCAAGATAAACGGGTACTCATCAGTCATTCACTTCGACAAAACTGCAATTTATGGTTGTCATGTGTCCAAAAATTACATCCATCATATCGCACTCATTTTGGTAATGTGAAATCAGATCACTCACTTAAAAGTAGGATCCTTTTCCTTCTAAGGCACAAACTTGGCAGTCAAACCGCAATAAAATAAAAAATTAAGATTAGATGCATTTCATTCGAAGGCAGACTCATCTGATAAATCAGTTGATTGGATTCCTCAGTACCACATGCTACTATACTATGGTGCAGAGACAAACTCTGGATGAGTCATCTGGTTGGACTCAACGTATACAAAATAAGATCATTCCCTCAAAACTCTCATATTTCCAAATTTGCTTTCAGAGGAGTTAAGTAAACTTCTAACAAACATATGGGTAATTCCCAAGTGTGACGATATTTCATACGTTTGGTGTCATAAACAAATAGAGTCAGCGAATCACTTGTTACTGCACGTCCAAAAGCATCAAAGATATGGAAAAGCTTCTTGTCGTGGACTCGTGGTGGCACATTATAAGAGTAATCCCACATTCCCAAAATCAGTATATTAGAGATTCGTATGAAGATTTCCATCATCATTTCTGGGAGAGGGAGGGGAGGGGGGTCTGTTTGCATACTATTTTTATAAATGGTGCTCACAAGTCACGCGACATTGGTGTTGCTTAAGTAATCTAGCACTTGGACTAGCATACATTGCAATTACTTTACTGTTCACTTCACTTGGTTGAAGTAATTTACTCATTCATAAACTATTATTTTCACAGAAAAAAAAAGAAGACCAGACAAGTGACTTACTCAAAAACCCCTATTAAGAATCAAAGATTTATATAACTTACAATAGAATAGATATCCACAATGTAATAAAAAAATACCCCTATATATTAAGAATCAAAGATTTATATAGCTTACCTCCAAGTAAGTTAGCTTAAATGAATCAGTGCCTGAAGAACTCGGCCTAGCCACTTGCTCTTCAGAAATCAAAGCAGAAACAACCCTATATATAACCAAAAACTTAACGGTCACTTAATATTACTTACTCCTATCCAAAATCCAATATCAATTGTAGGGGATGTTTGGACTTTGGAAATGCTTATTACAACTGACTAACTGATTATGCTTTTTGAAATTAACAGAATCAGATTAGTAGCCGTAACAAAACACGATTCAATATATAGTTTTTGGATTTATTTTTTCGTAAAAAAGAACTCAATAGTCAGATAAGCACGTGTTTGTCATTTTTTGCTTAGGTTATTAAACGGTTTGAATATGCAACTCCCACATAGAGGTGTTTGAGATTACTTATTAAAACGAACTATGTGCTTATCGTGTTTTCAAACAAGAAATCCCAAATGCCCCCTATCATAAGCAGTGGGATTATTTTGATAACTTAAAAGTGCTTCTTTGCTCCACCGATATGAAATGTAGACAAACGCTTTTAGGGGATGTTTGGGATTGATTCTTTTAAAGTGTTTTATCTGCTATAAAGATAAACATGTAGCAAAACTCTCAAAACTTATGCTTATGGCTTAGAAGCGCTTTAAAATATGCATCTCCCTCGCGTGCTTATATGAAAATGCTTGTTTCCTCGTAAAGTAAAGCCGATAACCACTTAGCTGCGTTTAGTTGAAAGAAAACACCCTTGTTTTATACAAAATGTTTTGTACAAAACAAGGAAAATAGATATTGCGTTTTCTTCAAAACACAAAATACGCATTTCCCAACTTAACAAGGGAAACTACATAACACATTTTTTGTGTTTTCTTTATTTCCCTTGTAACTCCCCTTCTTTTCTTCAAAATATAAAACACTGTCACATGAATGCATTTTCTATGCTTAGTGGAAAACTAAATCCCATCCTTTTTTTTACAAAACCCAAAATAAAAAATTTAAGAAATTTTTCTCCAACTAAACGCACTCGTAGAATCCAATTAAGTATCACAGAATATGCATCTCCCTATATTAGCAATAACTAGTGTGAGGAAAACATATAGTCATCAAAACCATAGTTGTTGAGATCCCGCTCCTGATCTTAGGATCTTACGATCTTACGATACTATAAAGCAAAAACAATCCGAATCCTACGTAGGATCTTAGCAAGCTTAGGATCTTATAAGATCCCGATCTTGACCATAAGATCTTAAGATCTAATGTGATCCAATCTTACTTTTTTCAAACCGCAAACTAAAAAAACTACAAAATTATGGATTATGTTTTATAGAATTTAAAAAGAACATTTTCATCTTTTTAAACATTTCATATTCAAAACTTAAGACAACATTTTCATGAAACATTTATATAATTTTGTGTTTATTATATATAATAATTTGTAAATTTGAATAATATTAAAAAGACTATTAAGAAAATGATATTATAGTAGGATCTTGGATCCCGATCTGATCTTACGATTCCGATCTTGCAAAAACGAAAACGATCATGAGTAGGATCCCGATCTTGAAAACCTTGATCAAAACAATTCAACAAAATTCACATAAATTTTTTAAGTTTATATATACCTGTTTCTGGAGAGTTTGCGAGCATTCGATACGGCTGATGATGGATTATTTCTAGCTAAAAGGAAATGAGTATTCGAACTTAATGGTGTAAATTGTTGTGTTCTATCCAATAATTTGTTGGGAAAATTGGGAATTGAGTTACACTGAAGAGCCATGATAATCTTGTTTTTTAAGTATGTTTGGAACAGAGTTACTAAATAGGCTAATGATTATGAATCAGATTCTGGGAATTTGTTTTATGATTCTGTGTTTTAGATTTTACAGTACTATGTTTTTGTTGTTTTGTGGAATTTGAGCGCCAATTGTTGTTTTGTTAGGTGTGACCTATCCAACTGTGAGGCTGGAATTCTGCCAATAATTTCAATGTGTAAGTACTAAATTAATAACCAACTTATCTTCTTGTTTTGGGTTTTGAATTTTTGGCCGACTAGTTTACAGAATTTGAATTTACTGTCACACATATTTAAATCAGGTAAAGACTTCCTTTCTTAAGAATTTGGCGTGGCCATTTAAGTGTTGTTTGCACCTAGTAAGAATTAAACTTGATACTTCTCACATATTAGTGATGATACTCGCAAGTCTTTTGCCACTATGACACCCCTGAGCAGATTATGTTCTGTTTTTGGATGTTAGCGATTCGAGTCGTAACAACCCATGTAAACCGGGTTTGGTCCGTTTGACCAAATATAATTTCATCTCTTTTACAGTAAAAGGATTGTCGGGTCAACGTGTTTAATGCATCTTAACCCTTAATAAATATGTAAAAGGGGATGACGAATCTCATTTAACGATTATTCTTTTAGCGAAATCTCATGTACAGTTAACTGTAACCATAATATATTGATGTTTGTTCTGTACTGAGCTTGGTGTCATGTTGTAAACTGCAAACCATAGTTTTTAGTAGTAGTACTGGTACACAACTATTTTGTTCAAAATTATAATCTTGTCATGAATTATTAGTTCAAGTGTGTATTATGGTATGCCACTTTTGTCAATCTTGGATAATGATGTGCTTAGCTACTTGTCCTCTTAATTACCTTTGTAAAATATATAATGATATGTATTAGTATAAATTCCTAGTTATACTTTGAAGTAAAATGCAGTAAGTTAGCCTCTTAAGGTGAGATTTTCTTCTTATCTCTCTAGTTTTCTTATCTATCTTAAAAGTTCTTGATCATATAGATAATCTTCTTATAAAACTAGTTCAAGTTAGCAAATATGAACTTTTTAGTTTTCTAGTTCAATCAAGATCAAAATTGTACTTTTATTTTGTTTCACGGATTAAGTTTCGGTCCTATTACAATAACTATAAAACGAATGTTGAATTTATCTATAACATATTCAAACTGATTTTTACATACAGTTTACAGTCTTATTCACTTGTGCAGTCACTAAGCCAAGTCGAAACACCTCATCACAAAAACAATACCCCTCTCACGAATTTTAAACCCAATTTTAAAGCCGACCCAATCGCATTTTGATAAGTTTGGCCCTGTTCAATATTTTAGGCACTTTGCACAGTTCAGTTAGGAACCCAACAGTTCTAGTTTGAAACTGTCTCATGTTCATTTCATGCTTGTGTAACACTGATATTACCCATTTTAACCCGTACTCGAACCCTACATACGTGTTTTTGTCACGAATATTAAAGAATGGTTATCAACCGCATAGGTGATAACTAGAATAGAAACAAGCATACTATTATGTACCTGCATCACAAACACTCAATTTATAAGCACAACTGCACATCTTACAACGTCTCAATCCCCTCAAAATCCCTGCAAAAACCCGAATATATCACAATCACCTATTTGCCCCTTGAATAAATTGCACGTCTATATCTTCAATGCAAGAGTTCGTTCCCATCTTTCAGGACTATAAGATATGCAAGTCGTGATCTTTTTCCCTTGTAACGATGGCAAATGGTGGTCAAAAGGAACTTTTTCACGCCATACAAACTCATTCTCCTGCTCATATTTTTTTTGCAAAGCGGTTAAACTGTCAATATCTTCTTTAATAACCATTCGCCATGATTCAATCCCACCCATGTTCTTCTTCTCCACATTGTTTAACGCCTGTTTAAGAAGTCCAATAGCAATTCCAATTTGCCCCTCGGTTTTTACAGCTTGTGCCATGTACTTGTAACTTCTTAACTCGTGTACCACTTTAGAACATGAAATGTAGTCCTACATAGATAGTTAGCTCTGTTAAATTAATGGGACCCACAAAACATTTTAGTCGAAAATGTCATACATACAGACATACCATCAAGATTGGTGAGATATCTTTGCATTCTTTGCTTGCTATAGTATAAAAACCCGTGGCCTCATCAAATAACTGTACAACGCCATAATGCAACTTTGACAAAAGCGTGTCAGCAGTTTTTTTCTCTTCAGCCTTCATTGTAGTAACTATCTGTATATTTTTGTATTTTATGTTAAAAAAACCACATGAATGAGCTATATGTTTTTTTGAAATAGATAAAAGATGGAGCTTGAACACTGACCTGCGCCTCAGCCAAGCAAATGAAGCTCATAACCAAAGCAACAGAGGGAGTTGCTTCTGGTGGACCTTCAGGAGTACGTGCATCTTTTAAAGAGGGAAGAACCTCATGAGCCAAATAGTGATAAACCCCTGCTGCTCTTCTAAATATGGTCGTAGATCGTACTAAATCTATAATGATTATAAGTTATTAATACTGAATAACGGTATATATATAAAAAAATTTTAAAAAAAAAAAAAGAAAAGAAAAAAGAATCTTCATGGAAATCGTTTTTTACCGGTGACTAGAACTTGGGAACCCCATTCTCGAAGCATTGCAGCATAAAAGAACAAAACAATTCCAAGCTCAAAACGCAGATTATCAATCTGAAAGAACTTGGGACCCATGAGGTTAAAGAAAGACGAAGAACTAAGAGGACTGGTCCAGCTTATTCTGAGTTTTGGAGTCAATTGACTCAACAGTGGTTTATCACCAATTGAATCAATATGATGAACCAAGTTCTGTAATAATGGCAAATACCGTTCTAGCTTTTGAATATCCTGAAATGTAACAGCAAAACAGAAACCATTCAAAATGCAACTTTTGGCTTTGGCATGTTGTTCAATAAATCTGTTCGGCATATTCCATAAAATAGCAACGTGCTATTTTTTATGTCATACATTGGCATTAAAGTTTACGACACTGGCTTAGTTTGGTAATTGCTTTTTTACACTATACTTACCAATCTGCAATTCATAAAGTTTGTCCAAAACGTTACATCGTTTGTCAAATAACTAAACGCTTTAAATAATCTCGTTCCAAAAAGGAGGGTGATGTAATTCTCAAGATAATCAAATATGAAATCGAAATAGTAACATAAAAAGGTGTTACCAAAAATTGTTACCTGTTCACATTGAGATGTCAATCCACCAGACATTTCCCTTGCAATTGCTTCAGTAATCGATCTGTTCGAATTAATAGATTCAACATTTACTCGTCTTGAACTTAACTCTTTTAATTGTTCAAGAGTGCTTGAATCCTGAGCGGGATATACGTCTTCAAACACAATCTGTCAAAACCAACCTTATGTTAATTCCTCAAAAGTATTTACCATTTATATTAGACTTCAGTAGAGTCATAATAAACTATTCTGACTACAATGTTTTAAGAATCCAAGGACTTATGATCCCACTAGATCACACAAGCACTCGAATATGAATATTAAATTGAGACTAATTTTGTGTGGTTCAAGAGTGCTTGTGCTTATGCTTATCTACACTCTTAAACAGTTTATCTAACGATTAACGGGGGTGTTTGGGCTAGCTTATTGAAACCTCATATCTGCTTTACTCTAAGACTTCACGTATCTGCTTGTTTTAGGGTAAAATAATCAGTATGCATTTTGATATTCAATAATTTCAAACTGATCATTTGTGGAACATGGTGGACTAAATATTACAGAGTACAAGTTAACGTTTCAATAGGCTCGTTATCTGCTTAGCAATCCAAACACCCCCTAAGCACATCAATTCGCAACTACAAAACCAAATATAAGCAAACTCACATATCACTTAAACTTTATATCTAATTACTGTCTTTCAAAATAAGCTATTCGAAATAAGCAAATACAAACTACGTGTTCAAAAAAGCTTATCCCACCCGCAAGTAAACATATAACTACTAATTCTTATATCAAAAACACATAACTAATCCCAAACGACAATAAAAATAAAAGATCAAGTATAACCATTATCAACACCTAAATACTCAAGGGTGACTACCATCACTAAAATGCGAGAGGCCTAACAACTCTGAAGTCGCCACACCAACCTTCCCAAAAAAGGGGAGGGCATTAACCGTTTTGCGTTATGTGGCAGTGGGCTCAAAACCCGTGGATTAGTCCGCCGAAAAGATCATAAACCATTAAAAAAAACCTATAAAACATAACTAAAAACACAATATTTCGAATCTAAAACGCAATAAAAAATATACCCATCACACAAACTATGAAAATACACAAAACCCATAAAACAAAACCATCAAGAATCAAGAATCAAGAAACAAGAAACAGACACAAATGATGTAAAAAGATTACCTTTTTGGTTCTTAGCTTTACTGGGTCACTGAAATTCAGCATTTTTAACTCAAATAAGCAAGAAATTAATATTATTTTTTTTAAAAGAAGAATTATGGATGATTGAATAAGGGTTTGACAGTGAGGGTTTTGATGATGATGACCACAAAGTTTCTTGTTGTTGGTTGTTTAAATGAAATTATTAATTTTCAAAAGCTAATACTTGTATGCTAAGATTTCGGGATTGATGTTGACAAGAAGGTTAGCCTGCTGCAGGGCGGACGTGTTTGTGTTTATTACAACTGTGTTAATGTTTTTTTATTATACATGTGGGGCGGCCGTGTTTTTTCAAATAATAATTTGGATGTATGCATGTTGTCGCGTGAAAACTTGATACATATGTAACTACAACGTTTAAAGTCAATATGTGTTTTGTACAGAAATTTATAAAAGATATTGATTCGGATTCAACAAAGAAAGTAAATGCACGATTGTTGAAAGAAGCCACGACCATCAGTGCAGTTGCTGCGATCTCTTTCTTTGTGGACTTTAATTAGCAAAAGGAATCAGTGCAAGTGCTATTGCAAACACAATTATTTTCATTATTGCCAAATTTCATTGTAGTTTTAAAAGAAATAACAAACATAATACAGGATAGTGTTTCTCAACCAGTCAAAATTTGTATGAAATAAAAATGTTTTCATATTCCTCAAAAGACCTAGCATGTGGTGACTCTACTTTAGCAGTCAAATGGCATCTACTTTGGACCCCATTTCAGGCTCCAATCCAACACCCATTTCAGTTCCGTAACTGACCCATTTTAGCCCCTACTTCAGCCCCTAAACACACCCATTTCAGGCTCATTTCATGACTCAAACCCAGCGATACCAGCCCCCAAATGCACCTATTTATGGCTCCATTTCTGCACCCAAACGCACTTGTTTTAGTCCCTATTTAAGCATCCAATCTTACACCCATTTCAGCCTCGAAATTGACCTATTTCAGCCCCTCTAAGTCACCTATTTGATGACCGAAACACGCAAATTAGGCTCCACTTGAGTTACTATAAGAGTGCTTCATTTGGCAACGCAACTTGCAAATTAACACTTGCTCCTCTACTAAAAACATTCCCTGCAAAAACACATGATGTCAACAAACATTTGGGCCAATTAAAAATAGATGTAGCTTTATTATACTTAATATCAGTTGTACAAATCATAGTATTTTCGGCCAAAAAAATCTTATTTGCAGACAAAGAATTTACAGAATCAGACATTGAGATATAATTTGCGTACACATTAAATTTATACAATATTTGTATACTCTTGAGTAAATCTGAATCAACAGTAGGTGCTATATAGTCCCAATTAATCTAGGAAACAAATATCCAGTGAGTAACATTTTTCAGTTCTGTACCGAAACAAATCAAAAGGGTTGTTTGACATTGCACTTAAACTTGTGAATAATCAGTTTCAGATTTATCTATTGCGAACTTGATATGAACAATATTACTATTCATTGTCTCATTCCCATTTAAATTCTTAAATTATCAGAATTTGACAAATACGATAAATCATTGAGTTATTAAAAAATGAAACTGTTAACGTAAATGTAAACACTTAAGGGGTGTTTGGAGCTGCATGTATACTTACGAAGTGTTTCCCGACATCCTTGATATGATTCTTCTTTGGCTTAAGTATGTTTATAAAGAAGTCAAACTTTCGGGTTTTATATCTGATTCTATCATGGAAGAGAATAGTTTTACAGCTTTGTTACCTGAGCCATGATATTCTTGTGACACAATCATAGCATTCCAAGAAACCGTTTCTTTCTTTATTGTCCTCTAAAATAATACATTAGCGTCATCCATAAAGCCATATATGGAGTACATAGATATCAGTAATGTACTTACTGATTTAGCGGCTGGATGATGTTGATGCATCTTTAACGGTTGACGGTAAGCCATGGTTGCAGTCACCGCATGCAGGTACGTAGACAACTCCGATTGGTTATGATTTTATCCCGTATAACCTCCTCGGTGCCTTGCCTCGTCACCACTCTGTCTTTCAGCAGCATTGTACTTGCATCATGCATAAATTTCGAGGGTACTCGAGCTTAAATCTTGAAGGGTTATTCAACAGTAAAAATATGGAGAATAAATCATACCACCAACACGTCTCCTAGCTTTCTTTTGTCCTCCTCTTGCATCGTTTAGCCGTTTTGTGAGACAACCACTTGAGCTTTAGGTGCAACGCTAGCAGGTGTCATCTTTACATTCCTGTCGTAATGAGTTACATACCCAAAGTGTTTTGCTACACATATAATCATTTGTTATTTGATCTTAACTAAAGAACCACTGATTTATAGCTGAAGAAACCAACGTAAAAAGCAACAATTAAAATGGAGTTGGTAAAATAGTTTGTTACCTGTTATACAAAGTGTAATATATCTAATACTTACACTTAGATAGGCAGTCCTATCGTAATGAGTTGCACATCTTTTAAGTTCCGTCATTTAAAACCTGTAAACCAATCAATGACATATGTCAACAATCAATAAGCAAAACTGATTTAGAAATATGTAATAAGATGTGCATTTTCTGTTAAATCTTTTCCTCATAAATGTGTCCGTCTTAACCTAAAACGGGAATGATCAGGGAAAGTTCCTACATGTTTGAACCAATCAAAGGTTGGTGAGTCATCGGCTAACCTACTGTTGCTTGTTCATATGCGTATTCTTACTAATGAAGGACCAATGAGGAGGCAGTTTAACCCAAACTGTACAGCTTAAAAAAATGGCCTTTGTCCTGTTTTAAAAAATGAAGGAATGCAAGTAGGTATTGATAACAGGTGTCCAGACTATATTATGCATTTACAATTATTAAGGTGTGCATTATGAAATAAACAGTATGGAGTGTATTATTTCTGCCACCTTTTAAAGGCTCCAAGACAATAATTCTGGGTTCTTTTGGATGATAGTATGCATGAATTGAAAGGAGAAATAGTACAATAGCTGTGACTATGTGAATGGCTATAATGGATATTAAAAAAATTGTTGTGCATCTTTGGCAGGTATGCTATATGCCAATTCTTTTTTTCAATAGGTGTATGATGCCAATGAGCCAAAGAAGATAAGGATACCATGGTTCATGATATACATGTGGGCAAAAAAAAAAATAATAAAAAAAAAAAAATAAAAAAAAAATATATATATATATAAATATATATATATATATATATATATATATATATATATATATATGCAAATTACTTTATTGAGTTTTGTTTCCCTATTTAAGGAAGGTATGGTGTATGTTTATTTTCACAATTCATTTTGCAACCTGTCATAAAGAAGCAAGAAATAACAATGTCTAGACGTCCTAGATGTGATCAGCTTAGAATTGAGGCTAATTCAACCAATTGGTCTGAAATGTTAATTCTATATTGTCATAAATCCGGAATTGAAGGCATTCAAATGGCACAACAGATGAATGCGCTATGTGGTAGATTGGTTGGGGTAATGCGTGAAAGGACGGCTTTTATTCAGGAGCTAGACACGGTCGGGAACATTTATGCTCAGAAAACAGCTGAGTACCTAAGAGAGGTACAGGCGAAAGATGACCAGAAAGTCATGCAGATGCGCATAATAACGGCCGAATTGGAGCTAAATGGTCGTGATAAGGAGATCTTTGTTCAGAAGCTTAAGGGTCTAATGGATTTCTGAGTGTGTGGCTAGATTCGAAGGGAATTGTTGTTGGGTATGCTGTGTCATTTATGTTGGTCTTTGTACTTGTAGTTATGTATTTGTATTTAATTTTATTATGAGTGTTGTTGTAGTGTTTTCCTGGAGCCTATGTGACTGGATTGTAAGATGTTATAAAGTTTATTGCTTATGGTAAGTTAAATTGTGTAACTGACCTTTTTTTGGTTCCTTAGATATGGTAATTCATCTTCAAACAATGCTCTCCTAGCTGATGTTGATCTGTTTTGTTCAGCTGTCTTTTCGGCTGCGTCTTGTTGGTTTGTTAGTGGGAGGGTTGTTGTTGGTGTTCCTATTTTTTACAAACAAAGTGGTTAATATTTGGAATAACTGTTAGTGCAAATATTACGATATTTAAACTAAACGGTTTCTTTGGTTTTAATAATGACAAACATGTAACTTGTAATACATAACGTAAAATGTACAGGTTACTTGTAAAAACAAATCATCAATGCATACTTACATCAACACCTCCCGACGTCTCAAGTATGCTTCAACGAAGTCGTAGATTTCCATCCCGACGTAAATCACTCAAGGTATGGACAAACAAATCTACTACTTGACAAATGATCAAAGGATTATATTTTTCTAAACTTCACATTTTTAATGTGACAAAATATTTTTTCAAAAATATATTTTACAAATTATTTTTGGATTAAAAAGAAATGTTTTATTTTGAAAAATAAGTTTAAAAATCCCAACAGTCAATTTTCCCCCCAAAACAGCTCCAAACATTCACAAATAAACCTTCCCCACTAAAAACAAACTGAGGAGCGTCCACGGTACCACTAAAGTACCGACGGCTCCACTAAATTTAGTGGAGCCATCTGACAATTAGTGGAGCCGTGCCTCTGTAACGGCTAGTTTTCCCCTTGCCTATAAATAGTGGACCATTTTACACTTCCAACTTGATTTTTCCAGTCAGTTTTCTCTAGTCTAATCCCTCCTCACTTAGAATACTTTCTTTGATCATTTAGAGAGTCTTAGTTTGTTTAAGAGTGATCCTTTCATCCCACCAAGAGATCCTCTTCATTCCTCTTCAAGTGCAAGAGAAGAACACAAGGTATCCAAGTAGATACAAAGTGTTGTCATTCCTCTTCAAGTGCAAGAGAAGAACACAAGGTATCCAAGTAGATACAAAGTGTTGTCATTCCTCTTCAAGTGCAAGAGAAGAACACAAGGTATCCAAGTAGATACAAAGTGTTATAGTTGTAGGTAGAAGCACTTGTAACATTTGTTACACTCTTGATTGTATCATAGCATACATCAAGATCATTTTTCTTTTGAGAGTTTGTGAGGGAAGATCATTGTGATCTTATAGAGATATTGAATATCTCTAGTAGCCATTGGGCTAGTGTGTTGATCAAGTTGATCAAAGGTAGATAGGGTAGATTGAGTCAAGTGAGGGTTGATCATTGTGATCTTGTCGAGATCTTGGAGATCTCTTGAAGCTTGTGGGCTTGTGTGATTGATCAAGAAGATCAAGGGTAGATTGGGTAGACTGAGTCAAGTGGGAGTAGATCATTGTGATCTTGTTGAGATCTTGGAGATTTCTTGAAGCCATTGGGCTTGTGTATTGATCAAGTGGATCAAGGGTAGATCGGGTAGATCGTGGTAGATTGGTGCTAGCTAAGATTAACAGTCGACATCTAGCTTAGTGTCGGAAATAGGATAAGCGACGTGTACGGTTTTCTCCGCCTGAAGGGAGCTTGTTGATTAGTGAAGTAACTCTCGAGTTGGGTATTCGGGGAGTGGAGTAGGGCAAAGAGGAGCTTCGTGACCGAACCACTATAAATCACCGTGTCCGGTTTGCGCCTTCTTACTTATCTCTTTATTTTCATTTCATTCTTTATCGCTTTATATTTATATTTGCATTGCATTTATGTTTGTGTGGCTAGCTGCTTATGTTATGTTGATTAAGTATGTGTCATGGTTTGATTGTGCTTGTGTTGTAGTTTACTATATTCATCTCTAGATGTTATATGACCATAGTTGACACTTTTCATATTACGTCACATTGATCGGGTGTTTGATACAAAAAGTTTTTAAGTTTTTAAATGGAAACGTATTCACCCCCCCCCTCTACGGTTTCCACAATAACAATAAAAATAAAGCAATATATAACCACATATACCTGGTGCAATGGTCTTTAAGGCATGTTTTTTTTTTTTTTTTTTTTTTTTTTTTTTTTTTTTTTTTTTTTTTTTTTTAATTTTTTTTCCGGCGCTCAAGATTTGGGTCACTGGTTGTTCATGATCTTGATTGTTCATCATATTAAAGTATTAGTCCTGAAACATGCAGGTACACAATATTAAGTACTCCTCTAATTAAAGTATTAAAGTGCAGTTAACCATAATAGAATTGCATCACAAAATTTAGTACCTTTATAGTAATAGAGTTGGGCAGTCTCATCACTACAAGAGGCTGATCCCATTCACTATAGGTATTATACTATATACTAACCACCAAAATGGTGCGGCTTTAAAAAAAGGGGATTAAGTGACCCGTGTCCCTTTGTGATTGGCTACTTTCTTATTTAACCCCCCAAACCCACGCTCCTATTGGCTGATGTGTGGTTCGATTGGAACTGTTCACAACGATTTAAGTTAATACAATTTCCTATTGGCTGATATGCGGTTACAAAATTACTGTTCACAGATCATTAATTTAACAATCTGATAGTACATTGTACGGCTCCAATGGTATGTATAACACATGTATTCATCGTATGCACCACATGTATTCATCTTATGCATCTATGGTATTGATGTAGAAACTTCTTCATTGTCTTTAACCTACTAAACCACTCTTAACCTGCAAAAAATCAAACCCAGAAAACATATCAAAAACAAAAAAATATATATATATACACACACCAAGAAGAAACTGTAAGGAATCTGAAGTTACAAGTATACAACAAGTTTAAGTCGGGTAAATTCTGTAATATTTCATATGCATGCATGTTTATTGAATATTTATTGTACGTATGTTTTTTCCATGCACTATACATGCATTCAATGTATTTGTACTCACCATTATTACTATTAAGGTTGTTTGATTATGCTATATTTGCTCTAATTATGTTTTCTTTTTTTTTGCCCCTGCAAAAAAAAAAAAAAAAAAAAAAAGGCATCCATATGTGAATCTCAATTGCTTATGTACATATACTGCTAACATATATATATATATATATATATATATATATATATATATATATATATAAGTCAGTGTACCATGGACAAAGATGCAATTTCATCCAAAATTGCTTATGACAGTAGTAACAAACTATTTAGAGTCTCTGAAAATAATTATTCTCAGTTTCATCAAGGTTTCTTAAAAAAAAAAATCAGTCACAACATTCACTTAATGAATGCATCAGACAGCCATTAGTTACTACTAAACAAAGTTATTGTCAAATGCGTGATGGTTTCTTAACAAAAGAACAACCTTCGAGTAGTATAAATGATTGGCCAGACCAGCTGGCTTATAGAAATGGAGATTCAAAATTATTACGAAACCTTGCTGGAAATTCACAAACATGTGACCCCTCGGCCAGTACTAGCAAACCTGTTACAACAAGCTACTTGATACCATGTTTGTCAAAAGTAAATGAATGTCATCCAGTTGTAGACCAACAACAAGAGCCACGCCTATTCTACTATCAGTATACAAATGGTGAACAACCAAACATTCTTTTACCAAATGCAAAAAAAAAAAAATGAAAAAAAGACATGCAAATGTCACCTTAGAAACCGCACCTGGGAAAAAGGCCCGTAAAGCACAATCGCAAGTCACCAACATATCATGTTCATCTTCAGCAACCAGCGATACTTCAGGTATTGCCCCTAAAGGTAACTACAAAGATTCCACTATAAGTGTTACAATTAATATTAAGTGTCACGTTAATGAATAACAGAATATGTATCATCTTATTTTTTGCACAGATCTATTTCAAGCAGCTGGGAATGGAAGCGGTTCACAATTAACTAAAGATAATCAGCATTTACGTAAAGCAGCCGAAGCATCGTATGACATGATACAACAAACATTTTACACCAACAACCTTGGTCAGCCATACGCTAATCAAACATCCTATTCTTTGGAAAAACAACCTCCATATGGGTTCAAAGCAGTTGGGCAAAATGCGGAGTGTTATACTGCATATGATAGAGACGTAGGTGCACAAAATTATACTATCAACATTGAAGGTATGAACCGTTTTTGTAACTCATTCTTATTTTAAAAAAGATATATATACACATTCTTAATACTTGCTAAAACTTTGGGTTGCAGGTGGTTCGCAAAAAAAAAAAAAAAAAAAAAAAGCAATTTGAAGACGCTTATGCAAATAATACAAAGGGAACCTTTGGTAGTACCATAAGACGTGTAAAAAAAAGTTTAATGAAAATGGTCAAGCAGAAACTTTGTCAACAAACCACGAACAATATCAAGGTACACAAACTTTTTACAGCATTTATTATTGTTATGCTTCGTTGGTTACAACATATAAACAATCAATGTCCATTATGTAGCAAATGATGGTGAAACTTCGTACAGCACAAAAACTTTTGGTAAAAATATTGAGGCAACTGGCATCTATTATAGTCAACCACAGCAAACAGTTTCAGACTTTGTAATGCGAGGTATCCATTTTATAACTACTGTGCAACCATTTAAAGTAGGCGTATAACAATTTTATATCATAAAAATGTAATTAAACTTTCGTTGTATGATGCGTGGTTTTGCGACCTTACAACAGGTTTTACCTCTCGAGGGATCTCAAGAGGCTTGCAATCCCCACCAGGCAGTGTACCTGACCGATGTAGTATAGTGAAGTGGCAAGTACTGGGGGATTGATCGTTCTCTAGGGGAATAGTGTCGTTAGGATTGAAAAACTATTCTAATAGGTCTAAGGGTGAGGGAAGATTCTTTTTTGTATTTTTATATTTTTATGAAAGCAAGTAAAATCTCGGGTTTGAAGGAGTGGGCGGAATTAGTTGCTAGTCAACTAACCCAAATAACTACAAATGCAAATAAAATAAAATAACTGAAAATGAAAAGGTTGTGAAACTTATGTGGAGAGAAATGTGTTTACTTAGATTTCCTTACTCCCTAACTATCTTTTACCGGTTGATTAGTGTGTATTAATTGCGTGGATGATGGGTGTATTCCTTAATACCAATCGTGGGGTGGCGTACGTACTTCCCCAACTCTACAAGATCCTACTTCACTCCTATGTCGAGCCGGCTAGGAAGCTCCTAACATGGGATCACTAGAATTCGCTCATGCATTAAATACAACCATAAAAACCTTAGTACGCATTGGTTCATGTTTCTTAAGACGTTCAAGCAAGTTACCGTATAGGAAGTTAGCCAGTTTTCTTAAGCCTAACATCGATAAACAATCATCCAATACAATTAATAACACATTAATAACTGATAATCAATAGTGATGAAGCGAAAAGTGTACCGCTTTTAAGGGGTCATTTAAGCCTTAAATCGTATTTATTTGATCAAATATTGCCCTAAATCGTTCCTTTTGTCATTTTAGGTACTTTTGAGGAGAAATCTGGAAAAGGAGGCATTTTGGACGTTTTTGGAGCATTAAAGTGAAGAAAACGGCAAAGTCTCAAAAATCGGCTAAAAGTTACTCTTGACGGCGTCAAGATTTACTCTAGACGGCGTCATGCTTTGGCAAGAAAAGTTGGACGTGAAATTTACTCATGATAAGCCAGTGAAAATAGCATGTGAATTCTGACGGCGTCACGCTTTAACTTGATCGAGGGCGTCACGGCTTAAATCATAAGGGGACGGCGTCACGTTCATGGTTCGACGGCGTCAAGCCTTGATAAGCCAGAATGGATTTTTGAAGAGCTAAAGAGGGACGGCGTCAAGAAGGTCATCCGGGAACCCTAGAAGCGGCGAGGTGACGGCGTCACACTCCATAAGGTGACGCCGTCAGATCCAAAAATCTATATATAGTTTTCTAATTTTTTGTCATTAGGGAGAGCTTAGTGTGTGGAATTTTGGGATAAAACCCTAAGACGATTTTAGCTACTTTTTCAGGGCTTTTTGCCTTGAGATCTTCCATGTTTCATTGAAAGATAAGTTATCAATTAATCATTCAATATGTCTATGTGTTGTTTGATTCTATCTTATTCTTGTCTTTTGTTTAACATGTTAGGCTAAATTTATCTTGTGTTTGCTTAGATCTAATGAAACTTAGCTATTGATTATTGGTTGTTAGTGTGTTGTTAGTTGTATTGGATGATTGTTTATCTATGTTAGGCTTAAGAAAACTGGCTAACTTCCTATTCGGTAACTTGCTTGAACGTCTTAAGAAACATGAACCAAACGCGTACTAAAGGTTTTTATGGTTGTATTTAATGCACAAGCGAATTCTAGTGATCCCATGTTAGGAGCTTCCTAGCCGGCTCGACATAGGAGTGAAGTAGGAGCTTGTAGAGTTGGGGAAGTAAGTACGCCACCCCACGAATGGTATTAAGGAATACACCCGTCATCCACGCAACTAATACACACTAATTAACCGGTAAAAGATAGTTAGGGAGTAAGGAAATCTAAGTAAACACATTTCTCTACACATAAGTTTCTCACCACATTTTATTTTCAGTTATTTATTTTATTTGCATTCGTAGTAAATTGGGTTAGTTGACTAGTAACTAATTCCGCCCACTCCTTCAAACCCGAGATTTTACTTGCTTTCATAAAATTATAAAAACATAAAAAAAAAAGAATCTTCCTCAACCCTTAGACCTAATTAGAGTAGCCTTTCACACCTAACGAACACTATTCCCTGTGGAGAACGATCAATCCCCCGTACTTACCACTACACTATACTACATCGGTCAGGTACACTGCCTGGTGGGGTTGTAAGCCTCTTGAGATCCCTCGAGAGGTAAAACCTGTTGTAAGGTTACAAAACCACGCAATCAAATAGTTAGGTTTCATTAGATCTAAGCAAACACAAGATAAATCTAGCCTAGCATGTTAATCAAAAGACAAGAGCAAGATATAATCAAACAACACATAGACATATTGAATGATTAAATGATTACTTATCTTCAATTAAACATGGGAGATCCAAGGGTATAAAAACCCTTAAAAATGGTAGAAATTCGTCTTAGGGTTTCTCCTCACAAAGTTGCACACTAATGACAAAAAATTGCAAAACTATATATAGAACTTAGTGGCTGACGGCGTCACGTTATAGATCTTGACGCCGTCTCCTCGCCGTGTCTAGGATTCCCGGATGGTCTTCCTGACGCCGTCCCTCTTTAGTCCTCCAAAATCCTCCCTGGCTTATCAAGGCTTGACGCCGTCAGAATAAAGCTTGACGCCGTCAGAATAAAGCTTGACGCCGTCTCTCTTTAGCTTAAACCGTGACGAACTTGATCACTTCAAAGGTTGACGCCGTCAGACTTCCTTTGTAAAACTCCCTGGCTTATCATGTGTATTTTTCATATCCACCTTTTTTGCCAAGCCGTGACGCCGTCAAGAGCAATACTTGACGCCGTCAAGTGTACTTTTCCAGCAGCTTTGGAGACTTTGTCGTTTTCTTCACTTTTATGCTCCAAAAACGTCCAAAATGCTTCCTTTTCCAGATTTCATCTCCAAAGTACCTAAAATGACAAAAGGAACGATTTAGGGCAATATTTGATCAAATAAATACGATTTAGGGCTTAAATGACCCCCTAAAAGTGGTACACTTTTCGCTTCATCAAATACCCTTACACTTGAGATTTGCTTGTCCTCAAGCAAATGCGCTTTTATTCTAATCAAAATACAAGTTAGGGGTCATTTAATGCTAATACAAAAGTAATTACAATAAATAGTCGTTCCACTTTAATCATAATAAGCACGGAGATTACAAACTAGCACCTCACAAGTAGTGTTTAGATACTCACATCTCTCAGGTGTCATAAAAGTATATCTCATAAATGAAAACGGATAATATCTCTCACTACCTGTCATAGCAAATAGAATACCATAGGCTTGGGAAAGGATCAAAAACCTCCTCCACTAGGCGTAAGCACCTAAGATAAACTATCAAAGAGGGCTTTTAAATGGGTTATAACGTGAGGTGTAGGGATATGATAAACACGGATTTGTTGGATAAGGGATATTTTACTGGTGGCGAGTTAAAGATCTTGATTAATTACTTGTACAATATGGCGTTGCTAAGCCAGGACTAGACTCGACTTAAGCTAAAAACAAAATAACAAAAACATAAAATAAACATAAAATGAAACGGGATGGTAGTCCGTATGTTTTTTCTACTTTTCTTTTTCTCATTTTTTTGTATTTTTCTTGATTTTTCGATTTTTTTTTCATACACTCTTGCCCTACCATCCAAAATAATACATCATAGGGGCGTTGCATTCCCGTTACACTTGAACTTTTACATAACTAATTAACTATTCTAATGACTCGAATTAAGATAATCGAAACACTTGGAGTACTTTTAAAATATTTAGCACATATGGGGGTAATAATGTTGTTCTTCCCCATTACTCCATCACACTAGTACTTTACCCATGAGTCCCAATCGTCCCAAAACAATATGTACAAGGATATGACTCGACTTAGCAACCATGTAATCAATTAGATAATTAACTTGGGGTTTAAACAAATGTTGTCACAATAATGCACTAAAAATGAGTGCATACAAGGTAGGCTAAGGCGATTTGGGTGTACATTTAAGTGGGGTGTAAACAAATTCTTCCTTTAAGTAAAATGCTTAAAGGTCAAAACGAAAAGATAGGCTCTGAGGGGTGTACTAGGGGTATCGTGTACTAAAAATGAGTACAACGCAAAGGGTGTGGGAGAATTACTTGACCAATGTAGCCAATGTAATTATAACAAAAACACAGGTGTAAAACAATGGGTTAATCCTAATGCCTCTTTTCATGTAGTAAATCTAACTACACGAATGTAGTCTCACTTGTGGCCTTGGAATGGTCCTAACGCAAGTTCTAGAATCTAAGTGCTACCGGTACACACATCATAGCATAAATGCTTTTCCTACCAATTCTAGGGGCGAACCTCACATATTTGGGGGTGGAAAATTTTTTAGTGGTACGGTTTTTGTGCTAGTCATATAACTCCTATCCATGAGACGCTCATTAAGATCAAAGTTTCACTCCTATATGTTGTAAAAAATTTTAAATTTGGCACTAAAATTGCCCTAACAGGTATTTATCTCAGTTTTATTACACATCTACCATCAAACAAACGAAAATCAAGTGTAATAGCATTCTCTAAAGTATCGTATTTTACCCCCCCCCCCCTTACACTTAAGATGAACATTGTCCCCAATGTTCAAATAACAAGATGTAAAAGTAAATAAGGTAAAAAAATGAAATCAAATACTCCCCTGATTCGTTTGGTGGATAAAGAGGTAACATGGTTAGATCTTCTTCCAAGAGAATGTAGAAGCTCCAAGACTAATGCATCGCCAAAAGCTTGATTCCAAATACATCTCCTTGTCCAAAATAACCTGTTAAACCTGAGAAAATAAACACGAAAACCTGCATAACATCGGCGGGATAAATTCTATATAAGGATATAATGCTTGTGGAATGATAATTTTGCAGATTCCTGGAGTTTATAAGTTAGAGATTTAATACAAACTTTTTATGAAAACAAAACTTTCAAAAATTTCAGAAAATTAAAACCTGACGCCGTCAGGTTGTAAAGCCTAACGCCGTCAGAAATGATCTGACAGAATTCTCATGTTAAGTTTCCGGAAAATTTCTGGAAAAACCTATACCTTACTTCCTGGAATTCCTGCAAAATATCATTATGACTCGATACAAGCATTTGACTCAAACAATTACTAATATGTATGTTAATTTAATATTGTTATGATTCATGTTCATTTGTGTTCTAATAAACCGATTTGGATTTTCCTTACACTTAACTTTTGCAAAATACCTTTATATGTAGTTAAGACGAAGTTAAAAACAAGATAAAGCATTTTCACAATTTAGTTTTGAACATGAATCAATAATAATAAAAATTAAACATACATACAAAAGCAAATAAAATCAAACAAACAAATAAATAAACACACAAAGCAAATAAAGCTTGGGTTGCCTCCCAAGAAGCGCTTTTCTTTATTAACGAGTCTTGTAGCTAGACTCAAAGTAAGGCTCATCTAGTGTCGCTTATGCTCACGTATCCGAGTGTGAGCCATCTAATTGTTGCCTCATCTTTCTTGTATTCATCACTCAGCTCCAGACATCCATGATAATATCTCTTATTTTTCTCATGTGGATATTTGAGCCCCTTCCTCTTATCATTCTCACTTAGCAAGTCAATAGGCAAAAGTCTATTGCAAGATTCAATGGAGAAGTTCTTAAATCTAGGATGTGATCGGGGCATTTGGTAAACAAAATCTTCATCCCCATCCGAGAATGTAATTAACCCGTCCACAAGTTTTTCGTCAAGGTTGGTCAACCTTTTGAAGGGTTCTCCAAAAATGACTTGGGTTAATTTGTTATCAATAAATTCTCCTAAGTTCTCCATAACCATAAAATCCACCAAATACACAAAACTTCCTACGAATACGTGTAGTGGCTTAATCCTAGCAACAATGTTACCTCCTTGATATTCTAGCTCATCTACCATGATTTTATTATAATTAGCGCGAGAGATAACGTTCATAGGCAAAGATGAGTTAAGATAAGCATAAAAACTATGATAACCAATCTTACATGGAAATTGCATGTTAAAGAGGCTATCCTTTTCGATCTTAGTTCTAGGGTCAACATACTTAAAGGGATCAATTTCCTCTTTTCTCCATTCCTCGTTAACTACTTCTCCATTACCAGCATCCTCATCGGAGTCTGAGTCGTAAAATGGACTAACTGCATAGTCATTCTCATGGTCAGACTCCTCCATCTCAGAATTGTTACCAAAGTGGTGGTCGGGTGAAAGGTTGTTGTTTTCTACGATGGGGGCGGGAATGGGTAGTTGGAAGTTTGCACGGCGGAAAATACGAATAACAGGGATCAAGCGATCACTATTACTCATGAGGTAGGCGGAAGGTGTCACAAACAAAAGTACAAAGAAATAAGATAGAATAAAGAAAATCTACAAAAATAAAATAAAAATCTCACTAGAAAGGAATCTAGTGAGTAGACCTAATAAAATAAAAATTCAACCTAAACAATAACTATTCCCCGGCAGCGGCGCCAAAAACTTGATGCGTGGTTTTGCGACCTTACAACAGGTTTTACCTCTCGAGGGATCTCAAGAGGCTTGCAATCCCCACCAGGCAGTGTACCTGACCGATGTAGTATAGTGAAGTGGCAAGTACCGGGGGATTGATCGTTCTCTAGGGGAATAGTGTCGTTAGGATTGAAAAACTATTATAATAGGTCTAAGGGTGAGGGAAGATTCTTTTTTGTATTTTTATATTTTTATGAAAGCAAGTAAAATCTCGGGTTTGAAGGAGTGGGCGGAATTAGTTGCTAGTCAACTAACCCAAATAACTACAAATGCAAATAAAATAAAATAACTGAAAATGAAAAGGTTGTGAAACTTATGTGGAGAGAAATGTGTTTACTTAGATTTCCTTACTCCCTAACTATCTTTTACCGGTTGATTAGTGTGTATTAATTGCGTGGATGACGGGTGTATTCCTTAATACCAATCGTGGGGTGGCGTACGTACTTCCCCAACTCTACAAGCTCCTACTTCACTCCTATGTCGAGCCGGCTAGGAAGCTCCTAACATGGGATCACTAGAATTCGCTCATGCATTAAATACAACCATAAAAATCTTAGTACGCATTGGTTCATGTTTCTTAAGACGTTCAAGCAAGTTACCGTATAGGAAGTTAGCCAGTTTTCTTAAGCCTAACATCGATAAACAATCATCCAATACAATTAATAACACATTAATAACCGATAATCAATAGTTAGGTTTCATTAGATCTAAGCAAACACAAGATAAATCTAGCCTAGCATGTTAATTAAAAGACAAAAACAAGATATAATCAAACAACACATAGACATATTGAATGATTAAATGATAACTTATCTTCAATTAAACATGGGAGATCCAAGGGTATAAAAACCCTTAAAAATGGCAGAAATTCATCTTAGGGTTTCTCCTCACAAAGTTGCACACTAATGACAAAAAATTGCAAAACTATATATAGAACTTAGTAGCTGACGGCGTCACGTTATAGATCTTGACGCCGTCACCTCGCCGTGTCTAGGGTTCCCGGATGGTCTTCCTGACGCCGTCCCTCTTTAGTCCTCCAAAATCCTCCCTGGCTTATCAAGGCTTGACGCCGTCAGAATAAAGCTTGACGACGTCTCTCTTTAGCTTAAACCGTGACGACCTTGATCACTTCAAAGGGTGACGCCGTCAGACTTCCTTTGTAAAACTCCCTGGCTTATCATGTGTATTTTTCATATCCACCTTTTTTGCCAAGCCGTGACGCCGTCAAGAGCAATACTTGACGCCGTCAAGTGTACTTTTCCAGCAGCTTTGGAGACTTTGTCGTTTTCTTCACTTTTATGCTCCAAAAACGTCCAAAATGCTTCCTTTTCCAGATTTCATCTCCAAAGTACCTAAAATGACAAAAGGAACGATTTAGGGCAATATTTGATCAAATAAATACGATTTAGGGCTTAAATGACCCCCTAAAAGCGGTACACTTTTCGCTTCATCATTGTAATTTTTCCAATATTTGATCACAGGGCTTTTAGGACAAAACAATATCAACAAACGGCAATTCAGTGATATTTACGAAAATAATGAAATCCCAAATGGTAATAGAAATACCTGATATGCTTCTCATTTATTTAATCTATCCTGAAAGTACGAAATTATAATTTACAAAACATATTTGAATCATGCTAGGACAATCAACATTATCAAATACTCAGAGGAAAAAAAATAGGATAACAAAGCGCCAAAGACAAACACAGTTTAACATTCACGATATGTCCAGTGATACACCACCAGCAACTGCTACAGGTTAATTTTCTTGACCCTATCTTAATTTATTTTACACCCTTTGCACCTATGTATGCAAACTAATCTGTAAATATTAATTTAATACCAGATATGTTACCTTCATACATTGATTTGGGAGACTGTGATTGGAGATGTGAATATTGTGGTGCCTATTTTTGGTATGGTGAAAGACTAAAAGGTGGTTCCAGACAAGAAAGAACTAGATATAATCGATGCTGCGCAGGTGGGAAAGTACACCTTGAAGAAGAGATAGATCCACCAGAAAGTATTAAACAATTATTCAAAGACAAACACTTTATGGAAAACATTCGAGCATATAATCAGATATTCAGTATGACATCGTTTGGTGCAAAGATAGATGAAACAGTTAATGAAGGCAGAGGCCCATATGTCTTCAAAATTTCTGGTCAAATTTACCATTGGATAGGATCATTATGCCCATCTAATGGTGAAGACCCATGCTTCTTACAACTATATATATATGATACACAAAATGAGGTTGAAAACAGGATGAAACCTTTTGGTGGGAAAGATTCAAGTAGGCTGAAACCAGAGGTTGTTGAACGGTTGGTGCAAATTCTTGATGAACATAATGAATTGGTAAAATTATTCAGGACTGCAAGAGATGCATGTAATGATCAGCATGTACCTGATTTCAAGATTCGACTTTGTAATGTAGTTGGCTCTCGCAAATACCAGCTACCATCTTCAGACATACTTGGCGCTATAGTGTTTAAAAATGGTCCAAACAGTCTGACAGATTATGATGTTATTATACACAAAAAGGGTGGAGGTCCACAACGAATTAACAAGTTGCATTCAGCCTACATGTCGCTGCAATTCCCTTTACTGTTTGTATATGGTCAGCCGGGCTTTAATACAAAAATGACTCTTAAAGGAATTGTTGCAAATGGGAAAAAAAAAGAAGCTAACTATGAACATGTACTACATGTACCAGCTACACGAGCGTCCTCATCTGCATGGTTTACTATTTAAAAGCGGAAGACTTTTCCAAAAATATGTTGTTTCTGTCTATTGTGCGATAGAACAAGACCCTCTTGACTTTATAAGAGCTAAGCAAAACAATATTCGGGCTGAGTATCTAGCAGGTATTTATGACGTCATTTCCAGGGGAGATCGTTGTGGTTCTGAAATAGGTCAAAAGATTATTTTATCTTCAAGTTTCACCGGAGTCCCAAGATACATGATGTTGGGAATTAAATATTCTGAAGATTAAGTATCGGGAAATTCTGGTGGTTAAGTCTGCTAGTGTTAATCGTGGTTAAGTCTGGTCGTTGAAGATTAAGTCTGCTAGTGTTAATTCTGGTGAATACAGAATTAAGTCTGGTCGTTCAAGGTTAAGTCTGGTTGACTAAAGTCAAATATACACGGTAGATAATATCTTACCCCATGTGCTCAGTCCTTATCTTACACTCACAGAACAAGTTGTAAACATAGATACATGTTGTATCTTAATTTCTTACACACATAAGATAAGATAGCAAGTAGTTCGATTAGACTTGATATGACTTAACAATATATTGTAAAGATCTTCTTGTTCTATAAAAGAAGATCTTAGCTTAGTAGTCAAGTGTGCCTACTTAGAACTTTTCTAAAACTTACAACAAAAACAACATTAAACCTTTGTATCATTATCAATAATATTAATTGTTTGGAGAAATACTTTTTGTGTTCTTTGTTAATCTCATAAGCATCACTGTTCCATTTCCATACAACAAATTACCTTCTAAGTGTGATTAAGTAAATTCCGCGTACTTGATCATATTAACTCAAGTATCACATACACAAAGCGACAAAGGTTTAACCACCTTAATAGTGTATCGATTATCCTAACAAGTGGTATCAGAGCAAGGCTAATATTTGATTTAGAAGAAGAAGAAATGGACGTTGAATCTATTCAGACGAATGTTGCTGCAAAGATACCCATTCTCAAACAGAATGAGTTTGAAATGTGGAGGCTGAGGATAGAGCAATATTTCCAGGTGCAAGATTATACACTGTGGTAAATTATTGAAGATGGAGACTCTTTCAAGCCTACCACCACTACATCAACAGCGGACGGCAAAGTGGTGTCAACTAAGCAGACAAAGCCAACAACTGCAGAAGATAGAATAAAGAAGAAAAATGACTTAAAGGCAAGAAGCATGCTGATGATGACCATTCCCAATGATCAACTTTTAAACTTCAGCAAATTCAAAGATGCCAAGTCATTATTTGAAGCCATTATTGCCAGATATGGTGGAAATGAAGCCACCAAGAAAACCCACAAGACACTGCTCAAGCAGCAGTTTGAAAACTTCTCCTCTACATACAATGAATCTCTTGACCATATGTTTAATAGGCTTCAGAATATTGTGAGCCAACTTGCTATTCTTGGGGTTGAAATACCTCAAAAAGATTTAAACTCAAAATTTCTGAGAAGCTTACTAGAAGAGTGGGCTATGCATGTTGTTGTCTGGAAGAACAAGCCAGACCTAGACACCATGGAACTGATGGACTTGTATAGCAATTTCAAAATTGTGGAACATGATTTGAAGAAAACTGGAGGTACTAGTTCAAGTACTGGGAACTTGGCATTTATGTCATCTCCTAGTACCTCAAAATCAGTTGAAGAGGTGAATGTTGTTGATGGTGTTGGTGCTGCTAGTTCATCAAGCAGTACCATGGGTATTTTAGATGAAAAGACTTGTTGTGCATTTCTTACAAGTCAAAATAATGGGTCCATGCTCACCTATGAAGACCTCCAAGAGATCAATGATGATGATCTGGAGGAAATGGATCTAAAATGGCAAATTTCTCTTCTTAGCATGAGAGCCAAGAAGTTCTATCAAAGGACGGGGAAGAAGCTCGTAATCAGCAACACTGATGCTGCTGGTTTTGATAAGTCAAAGATAGAGTGCTATAACTGTCACATGATGAGTCACTTCTCAAGAGAATGTAGAAGGCCAAGGCAGCAGGATAGCAAGAACAAAGGTTTTGGAAGCACATCCAAAACAAGGGAGGTTTTTGAGCCAAAAGCTATGGTAGCTATTGATGGCTTAGGTTTTGATTGGAGCTTCATGGCAGATGAAGAAGAAACTCCTACTCAAATGGCACTTATGGCTTTTTCTACTACAGAGGTACAAACTCATAAAGCTTGTTCAAATGCTTGTACTGCTCTTAAAGAATTACAAAATTTAATCAAACATTATGTTGAACAAAAGAAAGAGCTAAGCAAAACTCATCAAAACTACATTAATTATAAGTGTGGTTTAGAATCAACAGAAAAGCAGATCTTATACTACAAAGAAAATGAACTTGCTTTTTCTGATGACAAAGCTCTCCTAAGACAGGACATATTCTTTAAAGATGCTGAAATTAAGCTTTTAAGAGAGGCTTTTGATAGGGTCAAAAAAGAAAATGGAAACATTCATTTGACTACACAGACACTAGAACATGCGTCTAGAGGTGTCACCAACATGATAGAATGTCAAGTGATTAATAAAGCCATGTCAGGGTTAGGATATAAGAGTGTCCCACCTCCATACAGAGGTATCCCTAAATCCCCAGGGATTGACCTAGAACACTCAGGCTTACCAGAATTTCAACTACCAAAGCTACAATATGGTGTACAGCAAAAAACAAAGCTAGTTGTTGATGAGCCTAAGAAAGTAAGTGAAAGTTTAAGTAAAACTTCACTTTCTGAGGACAAGGTGTCCTCTGATATAAGATCAGATAAAGTAGTCATTGAAGACTGGACATCTGATGATGAAGAAGATGAACAGGTTATGTCTAAACCTGAAGTGGTTAAGAAAGTAGGAACAAGTGTTCCTAAGTTGGTTAGAAATCATACTGATAGTCCTAAGTCCAATGTAAAGCATGTTAGGTAACCAGTAAGATATTGTGAACAATATAGGTCTATAAACAAGCCCAAAGGTGACCATAGAAAATGGAATACCTTTAAGTCTCACCAAAATGATGACTTTGGATTTTACAACAAAGCTTATTTCACTTGTGGAAGTTTTGACCATCTTACAGCTTTCTGCAACCAATGGGTATCTGGGTATGAAAACAATAGGGTGAATTTCAAAAGGCAAACTCCTCAAACTCACTTTCACTCTAGTTCTAATCTTAACAGAACTAAACCCAAAACAGACTTAATTAAGTCTGGCTTAAAACAAGTTAAGTCTGTTCGACCACTTAAGTCTGTTTACCCAAAACCAACAGTTAAAAATGCAAAATCAACGTTTAAATATGCATTAAAAACTACTAGAAGACCTTTTCAATCAAAAGCAGTGATTCAAAAACAAATTTGGAAACCTAAAGGTTCTACTGCTAGGGAAAAGAAGGCAAATGCTATTAAGTCCTTAGCATGTTGGGTTTGGAGACCAATTAAACCCAATGGTGCATCAATCATTTTAAAAAGGATTGATTACATTGATGCAAGAGGCAGATCCAAGTCAGTAATGGCTTGGATCCACAAAGAAAACCAATTTCTTTATACATGTGCAGGAACATTCAAATGCTAAACAAGGATATCATGGATACTCAAATAATGAATGTTCAAGACACATAACTAACAACATATCACATTTTTAAATCATTGGATATGTTACCATCAAAGAAGGAATAGGTTTCAGAATTACTGGTAATGATATTAGTAAATTGTAAAAGTTTATTTTGTTAGTCATATGATAATGCTGCTATAAGACATATGCTTTGCATATTGTTTCTTGGTTTTGGACTAACATTTTCAGGAATGAACTTTGAGCAAAAAGGATATTTCAAGTGAAATGGAAGCAGCAGAATGTTATACAAAGTTGCTAACATAATAGGTTTATGATAGAAAGAGTTTGGGAATTTCAAACCTCCTTAAAACTTCTTTCTTGAAGCTTGATTATGATATTTCACATTGAATTGATGACTTAGTTGATCATATAGTAACTGATACAACTCACTTTTTATCATTTTATACTTTTAAGTATAATGAGCAAGTCTAAGGACATCTGATAGAAAGAACAGCTAGTGAAAGTGAATCTAACACTTGTGTTAGAGGCAACAATTACTATGAGCTGGAAACCCTGTCAAGAAAGCCTTTTGAATAGGTTTATCTTTACACAGGCAGTTATTTATAACTGAAAAACATTGGTTCTCACACAACCAAAGGTTGCTTTAAACCGAAATTTTGATTAAGTGTCTGTTACACACTTAATCCCTTCAAAATGGTTGAAAGCAGTATGATTTTTCAATTCTAAAATCATGAACATACTGCTAAGTCAAATAATTTCTTAAACAAGGATTTTCAAAGGATTCAGAAAAACCATCCATTGATGGATCATGAGTCAAATGTCCAATGAATCACCTCTCATAGGAGTTAACACGCCTAGAAGTGATGAGGGCAGAAACTTAAACTCTTAAGGAATTGATGGCTACATGTACAACATTGTCTGAAAACAAGTTCTAATTGGTAGATCAGATGATGATGGGATGATGGTGAGAAATCTTCCAAACAGGGGAGGAAAGACACTCACTGGGGAGGAAATGTTATACTCAGGGGAGGAATATCTCAAGGAAGATTAACCAATGAAAGGGAGGAAAAGACAAGAGCATACAAGATGATGATATGGTGTATTTTATATATTCAGAAGGGATGAAGCAGTTCAAAGGAGAAAGTTCTATCTAGGAGCTTTCAGTTTCAATTTCAATTCACTACGTTTGTTCATCACTTGCAAAGGCATGCTGAAAGATGATTTCACTTGTTGAAACAAGCATCCAAGATACACAGCACCATTGCCTCTTATAATTCCTCCATCCAAGGAAATTGCACTATCTTTTAGGTCAATGTTTGAAGACTGAAGATGTGTATTGATATTGTTAAAGTCAAAGAACAGAAAGCAGATGAGTTACTGATCTCTTAGAACTGAGAAGTGTTTGAAAGATCCTCACAATCAGAAATTCAATTCAGAAAACATGTTGGAAAGGGTTCACATGTTTAGGGAAGGATTGTTGGGAATTAAATATTCTGAAGATTAAGTATCAGGAAATTCTCTAAGTGATTAAGTCTGGTGGTTAAGTCTGCTAGTGTTAATCGTGGTTAAGTCTGCTACCTGGTTAAGTCTGGTCGTTGAAGATTAAGTCTGCTAGTGTTAATTCTGGTGAATACAGAATTAAGTCTGGTCGTTCAAGGTTAAGTCTGGTTGACTAAAGTCAAATATACACGGTAGATAATATCTTACCCCATGTGCTCAGTCCTTATCTTATACTCACAGAACAAGTTGTAAACATAGATACATGTTGTATCTTAGTTTCTTACACACATAAGATAAGATAGCAAGTAGTTCGATTAGACTTGATATGACTTAACAATATATTGTAAAGATCTTCTTGTTCTATAAAAGAAGATCTTAGCTTAGTAGTCAAGTGTGCTTACTTAGAACTTTTCTAAAACTTACAACAAAAACAACATCAAACCTTTGTATCATTATCAATAATATTAATTGTTTGGTGAAATACTTTTTGTGTTCTTTGTTAATCTCATAAGCATCACTGTTCCATTTCCATACAACAAATTACCTTCTAAGTGTGATTAAGTAAATTCCGCGTACTTGATCATATTAACTCAAGTATCACATACACAAAGCGACAAAGGTTTAACCACCTTAATAGTGTATCGATTATCCTAACACATGAACAACCACTATTTGGATGCTCTTGCCATTTGCCGAGTACTTGGGAACCACAATTTTTCATTACATTTACATGCAATGTCAGTTGGCCAGAAATATTTAGATACATGAAGAGGTATCCAGATCTGACAACTGCAGACAGGGCTGATATTGTAGATCGTGTTTTTGAGCAAAAGGTCAACGACTTTGTGAAAGTACTCAAAGACAACAAAATATTTGGTCGCGTCACTGGAGGTACTAATACATTATAAAACCTTTATTTTTTTTCCATTAGTTATCTATCATTTTATAGTTGACAAAAATAATCATATAATTAACAGAATCATACATTAAAGATAAAAAATAATAACAACTTCTTTATACCCTATCTAACAATTTACATGTTTTGTATTCTACAGTTCTATATACAATTGAATTTCAGAAACGAGGCCTTCCGCACTGTCACACGTTATTATGGTTACATTCTGACAACAAGATACAGTCAGCTGAAGATGTGGACAAGTTCATTTCGGCAGAATTACCAGACAAATCAACTGACCCAGAAGGTTATAAGGTTGTTGCAGATATGATGGTTCACGGGCCTTACGGATCTGCCAACACAAAAGCACCGTGTATGGAAGAGGGAAGCTGCAGCAAGAATTTTCCAAAAAAATACAATGACAAAACCGTCTTTGACGAAAATGGCCATGTACACTACAGACGACGAAAGACCCGTGGTTACGCTGTGAAAGGGAGTATACGGTTGGACAACAATTACATTGTCCCATAGAACCATCTACTCTGTCTTATGTTCAATGCACACATAAACGTCGAATATTGTGGATGGAGCATGCTGATAAAGTATTTGTTTAAATATATATCCAAAGGTACGGATAGGATTGCAGCACGCATTATAAAGCCTCTGGGTGAATCTACAGCATCAACAAATATTCCAATGATATAAATCGATGAGATAAAAAATTTCATAGATGGTCGATTTATATGTCCACATGAAGCATGTTGGAGAATACTAAATTTTCCAATTCATCACAGAGAGCCAGCAGTACAGATTCTTGCAGTCCATCTAAAAGACATGCAACAGATAAAGTTTCGGGACAAAGAGCCTTTGCCATATGTTGTCAGTGATGACGGAAGAGAGCTAACAACACTAACTGAATGGTTTACATTTAATACATTATATGAAGAAGGCCACCATTTAACATACCTGGATTTTCCATCCGAATTTGTTTGGTATGAAGATTTAAAAACATGGAGACCGAGAAAATACAAAAGTAAGTCATCGATTGGAGATTGGCATATGTGCATCCTTCAGCTGGTAAGCTATTCTACTTTAGAATGCTGCTCTCTCATAAAAAAGGTTGTCAATCATTCACTGATGTACGCAAGGTAAACAACCGAATACTGCCAACATACCGTGCAGCATGTCAAGCATTGGGCCTACTTGATGATGACAAAGAATGGGACACAGCATTGCAAGAAGCAGAACTATCAGCCACAACATCAGAGCTACTGACTTTGTTTGCCCAAATTTTGATTTATTGTGAGGTGGCAAATCCACTTCAGCTTTTTGAAAGACACTGGCAACACATGGTCGATGATATTCCAAGAAAAGCATCGACTATGGTTCATATTTAAAATCTTCACATAAACGATCCAGAAATAAAAAGGGTATCTTTTATATGAATTAGAAATAATATTAAACAGCTGCTGCAAATCAATAACAGACTTTGGTATCACACCACCTCCACAGCATCTGCTTGACGACTTAAAGAACAGGTTGCTAATGGAAGAAAAAAATTACAACCACGATGAATTGAAAGAAGAAGTAGCAACTGCTGTGGTTAAACTCAATGAAGAACAAAAAAAAATCTATGACCTTATTGTGCAGTCCTCAAATGTTAAGAAGCAAGAATTGATATTTGTATATGGTTACGACGGAACAGGAAAGACTTTCCTATGGAAGACAATCATCAACACACTACGTTCTGAAGGAAAGATAGTCTTAGCTGTCGCATCTTCAGTAATTGCATCTTTATTACTCCCAGCGGGCCAAACAGCTCATTCAAGATTCAAGTTACCACTTTAATTGAACGAAGAATCAATGTGCCACATAAAAAAAAAACTCTTTTGTCAAAATTACTATCAGAGACTGAATTGATTGTTTGGGATGAAGCACCGATGAATGACCGACGATGTTTTGAAGCACTCGACAGAACCCGTAAGGATGTTCTGAGCAACCCAGACAGCTTATTTGGAGGAAAATCAATAATGCTAGGCGGTGATTTCAGGCAGACTCTACCGATAAAAAAAAGGTTCCAAGGCAGATGTAATAAGTGCATCAATAACTGCATCATACCTTTGGCATCATTTCAAAGTATGCAGACTTAAACAAAATATGCGGTTGCTTCAAGGAAGCCCTAATGATGAAGAAAGAATCAAAACAAGCCAATTTTCTTCGTGGTTGCTTGATATAGGAGATGGTAAAATAGGTGACCCTAACGAACAAGATCCACATAATACTAGTTGGGTTACAATTCCTAAAGACTACCTTATTCCAGATAATGACAACGCATTAGCAGAATTGATCAACTTTATCTATGATAAAGATACTTTAGAATCTCCATCCGCGCAAATTTTACAGCAAAAGGCAATTGTGTGTCCTAAAAATGAAACAACAGACGCAATAAACAAAGAAGTTTTGTCCTTAGTACACGGTGAGAGCACAACCTACTTAAGTTCAGACGAAGCCATTCCTCACGGGAAAAATGGCGCAGAAAATGAGCTACTGTACCCACCAGAATACCTAAATACACTCAAATTCCCAGGTCTACCATCACACAACCTTACACTTAAAGTTGGAACCCCAATTATGTTACTGAGAAATGTTAATCTAGGAGGTGGACTTTGCAACGGGACAAGAATGATTGTGGCCCAGCTGCTGTCAAGACTAATAGAAGCAGAAATCATCACAGAGACCAGGATTGGTGAAAAGATATTCATTCACAAAATTCCTTTAACCGCCAAAGATCCTAACTTTCCATTCATATTCAAAAGGAAACAATTCCCAATTAAATTGTGTTACGCGATGACTATTAACAAAAGCCAGGGCCAGTCTCTAAACAAGATTGGAGTCTATCTTCCGGAACCAATATTTGGACACGGCCAACTTTATGTTGCAGTCTCAAGATCTACAACACCCTATGGTCTGAAAATGCTTATTAAACAGCAGAACGGCCACCCGTCAATGACGACAAAAAATATAATATATAAAGATTTTTTAAAAACAATTACTGAACCAGAGGTTTTTTGCAAATCATTACATAATAAATAATGTTTAAAAACATTTATGTGTCACAACATTATGTTTTTCATTATTATTGTTTAGAATTAATTTGCATTCATTCATTTATTATACTATAACATGAACACTAACCATATCATTCCTAACTAATTGCAGGATGGCGCTGTCTACCATTGAAAAACTAAAACCAGGGATGAAAAATAAAGTTGTAGAGCTAAAAGTATATCGCTCATGGATAGCCAGAGATCCTCCAAGCATAATACAAAAAGGGTACAGGGAAATCTTATTAGGCAGACAGGTAAATGGAACCAAATAAACCATACAAAATTTCTTATACCTCAATTGTCTGATTATGAATTACTATATACAGGGGGGTGCAATACAAGAAAACATGGAAGCCAGCGATATTCATCATTTCAAAGGCATACTTATACCTGGGCAAGCATATCGCATCTCAGATTTTGACTGTCTTAACACAGACAACTGGCAACAAACACTTGAAAACCCAACATCCCTTTCATTCACTAGACTCAAGAAGTTTCACAGCATACCATGTGAAAGCTTCCCAGACCATTATTTCAACTTTCTTTCTTACAATCAACTACCTACCAAAATCGTAGATCCATAAGACAAAACAGAGAGACCGTATCCAGTCCTCATAGGCGATGTTTCATAATTTAAAAAGTTACTTTGCTTCCTTAATGACAAAAAAATAAAAATAATAATGTAATAAATAAATAAGAAAATAAAACTAAATAAAACAAAGTATACCTTCAATTTTGCAAACTACATTGGGTGTTATATCAACTCAGGAGAAGTAGAAAAAATAGGGAACCCTAACAGGAACCAATCTCTCATACGAAGAGTCGGAATCGAAAACCTCAAGTAAGTATCTTCACTAAAACTGTAACCATTTTTACACAACACACATTAAATTAATAGCGCACACATTTAAAATTTATAAAATGAACAGCCGCAACTTTGTTGAACTCACCTTATGGGACGAGCTTGCACAAAGTTTCAAAAAGGATGCCATTGACATGCTTGAGAGACCAATCATAATAGCTGTCACATCCTGTAGAGTTTCAAGATATCGAAACAGAGGTATGTTAATATAAAGCAATATACAGTTACATATGTTTTACAAATAAAAGTAACAACCATTTTATAAATACAAACTTTATATTTACAGATTTGCAGCTATCTTCAACAGCAGCAACATACTACTACATAAATCCTAAAATTCCACAACTTGAGTATTATTGAGCACAGTAAGATTTACGTGTGAATTGACTACTATATGCACTCTGCAGACATGTTTATGAACCTATAACAGCATGTATGTCTAACAAGTACAAAGAACTGTATGAGCATAAACCACCATTGGATGTAATCAGATATCGCTTAAACGACAAAGAACAAGAGAAACAAAGAAATCGGTTCCCTCTATCAGTACTCCTTGCTCAAAATCCAGAACCTTATAAGGTAAATTTTTACAAACCATAATACTTATATACTATAATCCATTTCTAATAATGAGTTTATACACCAATTATTTTAACAAATAAAAATTAAAAAAAACAGGGCCTACGTTTCACTTGCGAAGGCACCATAATTAGGCTCAACACAACACGTGATTGGTACTATATTTCATGCGATAAGTGCAGCATCAAAGCAAGATATAATAATGAAAAGTATGAATGCAGAGAGCATGGAATTTTGGAATCACCAACTTACAGGTAACAATATTAACAATCACAAACTTAACCTTCTACAAAGTACAATATAACTAATTCATATATACAAATACAATTTCAAGGCATCCATAATAGATACCAGTGAAACGGAACAATTTACTTTTTTCACACCAAAAGCAGATACAGTTATTGGTATTGACTGTCCCAGTTTGGTTAAATCACTTGCCAATCCAGATCCACACATTTTCCCAGAAAAGTTGCACAACATCATTGGCAAGCAGCATATATTCCAGTTTTATTTTAGCCCTACTTGCAAGGAAAGAGCAGTAGAATTTATTCTTAGTGACATCTTGGACAACCCAGAAACGGCACACCAGATTGAAGGGCAATCTTCTGGTAACAAAAACCAGCTCAATAAAACTGTTTTTCCTTTTACTCCTAACATTACATTATCTTCAATATATTCAAGACATCATCTACTTATTACAGCTGTGACAACACCATAAAAAACATCTACTTCTATTGAATACACACTGACATCAGACACTCTCTTGGACAACCCAGAATCAGCACATCAGATTGAACGCCAATCTTCAGGTAACAAAAAAATGAGCAAATATAACTGTTTCCCCCTTTTTTTTTTTACTAGAATTACATTTTCCTTAATATGTTAACCACATCATTTGTTATCTACAGATGTTACAACACCATCAAAACCATGTACTGATATTCAACACACACCAACACCAAACGTTCCTCAAATAATGGAAACTCCACAGAAAGACAAAGCAGTTGAAGAAGACTCATCAGGTAACAAAAATCCTTATAAAATACAGGCTTCACTTAAATATCAAAAGTAGGAAAAAAAAAATAAAGGCCCATTCTTAACTTATTACAGGGATGACAACAACACCACCACCATATACTGGAATGCAGACAAGGTCAAAAACAGATATGGGAAGCGATACGGGTCGCAAATCAGCTAAAAGGCCACTTTTTCCAGAAGAACCAACAGAAACCAAAAAAAAGAAGCCTTGAAGGCTATAACACTATCAATAATTTTCGTCAGCTACATCTTAAAAGACTAAATATCTTTTGATAACGAAGCAGAAAAACAACATAACTGCCAATGTAATTATCTTACCACTATAAAACTTCAACTTTGTAAGCACAGCTCCTGTAAATATCTATCTGCAATAACACCAATGGTGAAACCTTAGACCTGGGAAACAGCAAATATGCTGCTCCACCTTTTGTAAAACGAGTTGTGCTACAATAACTATGGTTATCTAATATATCTTAAACTAACTTTGTTCTTACTAATGGTTTGCCACATTTCGCGCTATCTCTTAAAACTAACATACACCAATGTTATACTCTCAACGTTTATAATATACTCTGTTTAAACTTTCAAACAGTCAAATTAACAAATATTCACACTTATTTACCTCATAAAACAATCACAAATAACACAATAGATTAATAACCAACATCATAATTTTACATAATCATTAGCCAACTTCATTTACAACCAATACTTATCATCAAAAAAAAAAAAAAAAAACTTCTAAACAACCACAGACATAAACATACACTAACTATCATAGAGAATATATTCATTTTTGGTCTGAATTGGGTACATTTTTTTGGTCAATTTGTAAAAGTCAAACTCTTGTTTAATGCACATAAATCAGTACACCAACCTACCAATTAATGGCATTAACTTTTACTTCAATACATGGGTAAGATTTGCTTTAAATTCACATCACTACACCCACTAATACACTAATTACTTCCACTAAAAATCTAACATCTTTCCAAAATTCTAAAAAATGAGTTCAAAGCCAGAAATCATTGAAATTTCTTCAAATGATTCAACCTCTTTTGATGAAATTTCTTCACCATGGTCTAGCTATTTTCCTAGTTGGTATTCAACCTCATCTGCTGTCTCAAAAAAGAGTACAACTGCTAGGTCTTGCAAAAATGTTTCAACCTCTGTCAATCCTCCTGTTACCACTCAAGGTCTTTCAATGACTGGCAAAAGGATTCAAGTGCTAGGCGTTCTAACCAAGGAGACTTATGCAAAGATTACAGCCAAAGGGAAAGGGAAAAGGACCCTTAGTTGAAGCATTCCCACCACTGTCTTTTGGTAAGAATGTATCACTTTATCTTCTGAATGAAGTATGCATCTATGTATGCATTTATCTATGTAATGTAATATGCATCTATGTAATGAAATGCTACTTGTTTCTGTTATGATAAGCAAATAAACACAAAAGATGTGAAATAAGCAAATCATAAAAAAAAAGTGTATATAAGAGATTTTCAAGATATAGTAAAAATTAAGAAAACTGGAAGATACTCTTACTTATTGTTGCCATTTCACATTTCCCCTGGTGGTTATATGCTTTAATGACAGGACATTTGAGAACAGGTGGTACTAATATGGAATCCAAAACCGTATATTGGTTAAGCTATCTGAATCACAAAAATAATAGCAAACCACAGTCCCGTCCTTCTGATCCAACGATATATACATAGAGTCTGTTAGATAATTAGAAACCACAAAACTGATACAATAGATCATTAGGCACAGATTTGTAACTGGAAAACAGCCATAAAGCTCTGAATTCCGCCATGGCTGCAAATAAGCATGGTTGCACAATAGCAAGTATGCTACCACGCCATCCGGTAATTGCCATGCCAAGTTACGGGTTCAGGCTTCTCATGACCGATATCATGTGATTCAGAGAACCGCTGATCATCATAGCCCATTAGTATCCTGGAACGAAACAGCCCAACAAAAAACCACGGGAAAAGACCAAGGAACATTATACTATATACTAACCATCAAAATGTAGCTGCCTTCAAAACAGGGTATTAAGTGGCCCATTTAGTTTATTAATCCGATAATAAGGCATTCCAATCAGCGCCTAAGAAAACAGCAAAAATCATAACACAAAAAGTGTATGTAAGAGATTTTCAAGATATAGTAAAAAATTAAATAATAAAGTAGCCAATCACAAAGCTACAGGGGTCACTTAATCCCCTTTTTTTAAAGCCACACCATTTTGGTGGTTAGTATATAGTATAATAAGAAAAATGAAAAATACTCTTACTTATTGTTGCCACTTTGCAGTTCTCCTAGCGCTTATCTAAATTACAAAAATAATAGCAAACCACAATGCCGCCTTCTGATCCAGCGATATACACATAGAGTCTGTTAAATAATTAGAAATCAAAAAATTGATACAATAGATCATTAGGCTCAGATTTGTAGCTGCAAAATGGTCATAAAGCTCTGAATTCAGCTATGGCTGCAAATAAACGCGGTTGCACAATAGCAAGTATGCTATCACGCCATCCAGTAATTGCCCTGCCAAGTTACGGGTTCAGGCTTCTTATGACCAATATCATTTGATTCAGAGAACAGCTGATCATCATAGCCTATTAGTATCCTGGAACAAAACATCCCTACAAAAAACCACGAGAAAACGGTGAGAGATATTGACTAATTACAATCAATACTAATGAAGCAACTCAACAAACATGTATGAATGACAACAGTCAGTCGCAGTACGGTATACTTATCAGGGTAAAAAGAATAGCAGGTTAAAACATAGTGGATAAAAGCACGCCGAAGCCGCACCCACATGAAACACCCGCAGCCCAATGTAAAAAAAAAAAAATATTAGTTAGTGTAAGAGAGTTGATAGTATGCACTGCACATGGAGGTTGCTGAGGCAACTATTTGTCGCACTCTACCATCCTTCCACTTGGCGTAGCAAGACAACAGATTTATAACATCATCACACCCAAGTGAATGGTGCCGTGCAAAGTATTAGTCGGTATTGGCTACTTTCTTATTTAACCCCCAAACATAATTTCCTATTGGCTGATGTCTGGTTTGATATCAATTGTTCACCGCGTTTTAGCTTAATCCTATGCAGATATAATCTGGTTTGATATCAACTGTTCACCGCGTTTTAGCTTAATCCTATGCAGATATAATTTGAGAGGATGTAATACACTTGGTAGGATGTTAGTCCTTTATAATGAGTGTATATGATACTTTGAGTGAATATGATTAAGTATGCGGAATCTACTTAACCACACTTAGAAGGATATTGGTTATGGAAATGGAACAGTGATGCTTGTTATTTGAATGATGAACACTGAAAGTATAACACCAAACGATTCAATATTATTGAGAATAATACGAGTGATCTTCACTATCACTAGGGTTACAAACCTTGAATCTCTATGTTTCTATGACTTTACTTGTTTGACTAGATTGTTAATTTTAAGCACATAAGCAAGCATAATAATCAGCACATGCATACTTATATCTAGTCTAAGATCTCCCTTTTATAGTCCAAAGAAGATCTTTACAATATTGATAAGTCTTGTCGAACTACTTGCATGTTATGTGTGTCAGTAACCAAGATACAACATGTGCTGTGTATTACAACTTGTTGACTGAACACTTATCAAATATATTAGCTACCGTATATACTTGACTTTTATACACAAAATATCTTTTTATACTTATCCATCCAGCAGTAGTATACGCGACACTTATCCTTTCAGCAGTAGTATGAGTCACTCCAACAGTAGTATTCAACCAGCAGTACCTTCTTTGTACTAGCCGTACTAACTTATCAGTTAGTACTGTTAGTTATAACTTGAGTAGTCTTCAAACATACACTAGCAGTTAGTACTGTTAGAGTATTCTTCTCAGCAGTACAAACCTTGTGAACATATATTTCTCAATACTAATCTTCAGAGCATTTAATTCCCAACAATCCTCCCCTAAACTTGTGATTTATCCCAAATCATCAAGTTTCTTCTGAATTAAATGAGGATTGAGAGAGTCTTCCAAACACTACATAGTCAGATTCTTTGATCTGAGCTTTCCTTTGTTCTGTAGGATTAAGTATCTTTTTGACTAACTCATCTGCTATCTTTGAATCACTTTCAGTCATCTTCTTTGTCTTTAACACTAGCAGTACCTTGCTCATGCTCTAAGCATTGCCTAAAAGATGGTGCAATTTCCTTGGATGGAGGAATTATAAGAGGCATTGGTGCTGTGTATCTTGGATGCGCTCCAAGAAGGCAAGTCATCTCTCAGCAAGCCATGTAAGTGATGAACAAACGTAGTGAACTGAAATTGAAACTGAAAGAATTTTCTTCATTTGAACTTTCTCCATTTGTATTGCTTCATCCCTTCTGAATATATATAATACTCTAAAATCTTGTCCAAATTTCCAACATGATCTTGAGACAAAGCTTTATCATTTTAAGTCAAAGATGTCTGAACATGAAGAAGAGATATGAAAGAGCTTATTCCCAGCATCCATCATCATCTTGTATGCTCTTGAACTTGATCAATTTGGGCATTCTTCTTCCCCAATCTTTCTCCTTGTTTGATCAAATTTTCTTCCCTTGATTCTATGCATACAAACCACAATCTTTCCTCCTTTGAAAATCTTTCTCCCCTACATTTGGTTAAACTTCCTCCCCTGGGCTTTATTTCCTCCCCTGTTTGGAAGATCTCTCACCATCATCTGAGCTTTTTCTTTGAAAATTTCTTGAGTTTATCTTTCATTTAGAACAACTTATCAGACAATGTTGTACATGTAGCCATCAATTCCTTAAATTTCAATGCTGCCCTTATCACTTCCAGGTGTGTTAACTCTTGTGAGAGGTGAATCATGGGCATTGACTCATAATCCATCATTAGATTGGTATTTGAGCCATTTTGAGAATCCTTTTTAAGAAAACTTTTGACTTAGCAGTATGAACTTGATTTTAGTATTTAAAAAAATCATACTGTTTACAACCATTTTGAAGGGATTAAGTGTGATAACAGACACTTAATCAAGATTTCGGTTTAAAATAACCTCTGGTTGTGTGAGAACCAATGTTTTCAGTTATAAATAACTGCCTGTGTACAGATAAACCCATTCAAAGGGCTTTCTTGACAGGGTTTCCAGCTCGTGGCAATTGTTGCCTCTAACACAAGTGTTAGATTCACTTTTGCTCGCTGTTTTTTCTATCCGATGTCCTTAGACTTGCTCATTATACTAATTAAAGTATAAAATGATAGAAAGTGAGTTGTGTCAGTTACTATCTGACCAACTGAGCCATCAAGTCAATGTGAAACATCATAATCAGGTTTCAAGAAAGAAGTTTTAAAGAATCAATAAACTTAGGTGTAAACCTTTGTTACTGAATTCCCAAACTCTGTCCATCATGAACCTATTATGTTAGCAAATTGTATCATCATTCTGCTGCTCATACATTTCACTTGAAACTTCCTTTGTGCTCGAATGTTCATACCTGAAATTGTTAGTCTAAAACCAAGAAAATAACATGCAAAGCATTTGTCTTATAGCAGTATGAACCTTATATGACTAACAGTATGAACTGAACAATCAAAATTTGTACTAGCAGTACAATCTTTTCAATAACAGTACCAATTTACAAAGCTATCAGTACAAACGTAATTTATAGAGTAAATTTTCATTTTTGGTCCCTAAGGTTTGGCCAAATTGCAGGTTTAGTCCCTAACGTTTCGAAAGTGCAACGGTGGTCCTCATTTTGAAGTTTATGCTGCATGTTTGGTCCCTGATCAACATCAAATGACTAAATTACCCTCGCCTTCTTCTTTTTCTAATTTCTTTTCAGCTTTCTGATATAAATGGTCCCTGTGTTGTGCCACGTTTTAAAAACTTAGTCCTTTTTTATTTATTTATTTATTTATTTTTTAATTTATTTAATTTCGAAAAAAAATTTAAAAAAAAGAAATGATTTCACGAAAAAAATAATTTCGGTAAAAAAAAATTGATTTTTAAAAAAAAAAATTCGGAAAAAAATAATTTTTCTAGAAAAATTAACTTCGAAAAAAAAAGTTAATTTTTCTAAAAAAAAATTAATTTTTCTAAAAAAATTAATTTCGAAAAAAAAAATTAAATTTTCTAAAAAAATTAATTTTTAAAAATAATTTCCAAAAAAAAATTAAATTTCCTAAAAAAAATTAATTTCGAAAAATAATAATTTCGAAAATTTTTTTTTTCTAAAAAAATTAATTTCGAAAAAAAAAAATATTTTTTCTAAAAAAATTAATTTTGAAAAAAAAATTAATGTTTCTAAAAAAAATAATTTCGAAAAAAAAAATTAATTTTGAATATTTTTGAATTAAAAAAATAATACTAATATTAATAGATAAAAAAAATAAAAAAATAAAATAAAAAATAAAATAAAATTCGGGACAAAATTTGTAAAACGTGGCACAACACAAGGACAATTTATGTAAGAAAGCTGAAAAGAAAATAGAAAAAGAAGAAGGCGAGGGTAATTTAGTCATTTGATGTTGATCAGGGACCAAACATGCAGCAAAAACTTCAAAATGAGGACCACCGTTGCACTTTCAAAACTTTAGGGACCAAACCAGCAATTTGGCCAAACCTTAGGGACCAAAAATGAACTTTACTCTAATTTGTATATACAAAAACATAGAGTTTTAAATCATTGAGGATTAAGCATACCAATACTTGCTACCAAGTATTGAAACCTTCCAACATCAAAAGCTTTTGTGAGAAGATCTGCAAAGTTGTGATCAGAATCAATTTTAAATACTTGAATCAACTTTTTCTCATTGCAGTCTCTAATAAAATGATGTCTAATTTCAATGTGTTTTGTTTTAGAGTGTTGCACTGGATTTTTAATTATGCAAATTGTACTACTATTATCAATATATATGACAGTGTTCATGAAATTGTTCCCATAGTCAAGAAGTTGATTTTGAAGCCAAAGTACTTAACCACAGCAACTTGCAGCAGCTACATATTCAGCTTCAGTTGTTGAAGTAGCCACAATTGTTTGCTTTTTACATTGCCATGAAACAAGTCTACATCCAAGGAATTGACATCCTCCAGTTGTTGACTTTCTGTCCAAGCTTGCACCTGCATAATCACTGTCTGAATATGCTACCAAGTCAAAAGGTGATTCCCTAGAATACCATAGACCCAACCTAGGTTGACCCTTGAGATATCTAAAAATCCTCTTAACAGCTGTTAAGTGAGAAACCTTAGGAGTTACTCGAAATCTTGCACAAGCACAAACCGAGAACATGATATCAGGTCTTGATGATGTGAGATACATCAAAGAATCTATCATAGATCTGTATGTGTGTACATCCACATTTTCTCCATCTACATCTTTAAAAAGTGGATTCTCAGAGTCCATTGGTGTGCTTGCCACATTTGAATTAGCAAATTGAAATTTTCTTAGAATCTCTGCAACATATTTATCTTGGCTGATAAAAATGCCTTCACTTGATTGCTTAACTTGCAGACCCAAAAAGAATGTAAGTTCCCCCATGGAACTCATCTGAAACTTATCATGCATAAGCTTCTCAAACTCTAAACACATCTCCTTCCTTGTAGATCCAAAGATGATATCATCCACATACACCTGAACTAGCAAAAGATCCTTCTTGTGCTTCTTGATGAATAATGTCTGATCAATCTTGCCTCTTTGGAATCCATTTGCAATTAAGTAGGAAGCCAGTGTTTCATACCATGCTCTTGGTGCCTGATGAAGGCCATAAAGAGCCTTGACTACCTTGTACACCTTGTCTGGATGTTCTGGGTCAATAAAACCTGGAGGTTGTGAGACATACACCTCCTCTTCAATAGTACCATATAAAAAGCACTCTTGACATCCATTTGATAAACTGTGAAGTCCATAAATGAAGCATAAGCTAAAAATAATCTAATGGCTTCAATTCTTGTTACTGGAGCAAAAACCTCTTCATAGTCTATCCCTTCCTCTTGTGTGTACCCTTGTGCTACAAGTCTAGCCTTATTTCTAATCACTATGCCCCTTTCATCCCTTTTATTCCTGAAAACCCATTTAGTGCCAATTACCCTTACACCTTTGGGTAAATCAACTAGCATCCAAACCCTCTGAACTTTAAATTGGAGAAGCTCCTCTTGCATAGCTTCTACCCAGCTTGAATCATCTAAGGCTTTAAGAACATTCTTGGGTTCTGCTTGTGAGAGGAAACATACAAATAAGCAAGAGTTTGTATACTCATGCTGCTTTGAAGCATAAAGAGCATCAAGAAGCCCTTGTTGGTCTGAAGACATCAGTTGCTTCCTTGTCTTCACTCCTGATTGTACATCTCCAATTACATTTTCCAGGGAGTGGACTTTGTGAATCCTTGTGTGTGGTGTAGAAGGAACATGATAGTCAGGTGGAAGATTGTTGAAATCCACCTCATCTTCTGAGAAATCTGTTTCATTTGAGTCTGATGGGCCAGCAGTAGAAACATTTGGCCTAGCAGTAGAAACATTTGATACCAGCTCTGTCTCAACAGTAGAAACATCATTTGTACTGCTAACTTGATTTTCTTGTGTCTCAGTCTCATCTTCCTTGTTTTCACCTTCAATCCCTTCTTTAGCTTCATCAGAAGAAGGTTTATTATTTATTGAAGTTGAATCCACACTTTTCCATATTGGCATCATCACATAATCTTGATCTTTCTCTTTTTCTAACCTTGCCTCATTTGTTGCATCATCAGCTTCTGAACCTAAAAAGTCATTAGTTTCTGCAACAACAGGCACATAATTCATAGATTGGGTTAGTGTCTCAAGATCAAATAGCCATTTGGGACCTTCACCTGCTACATTGGATTTGTTTTCTAGAAATTCCACATGCAGGTTTTCCTCTACTCTCCTAGTTCTTGAGTTGTATACTCTAAATGCTTTGCTATTAAGAGAATATCCAACTAAGAATCCTTCATCTGCTTTACCATCAAATTTGCCTAGATGGTCTAAGGTATTCAGAATTTTCACAGGACATCCAAAAGGTCTAAGAAATCCTATTGCAGGAGTTCTTCCTCTAAAAAGCTCATATGATGTCTTGTTGTGAGACTTAACTACTAAAACTTTGTTCTGGACATAGCAAGCAGTATTAACTGCTTCAGCCTAAAAAGTGATAGGCAACTTAGAGTCGGCTAACATGGTTCTAGCAGCTTCTATGAGTGTTCTATTTCTCCTCTCAGCAACTCCATTCTGCTGAGGAGTTCTAGCAACACTAAATTCTCTTATAATACCCTTTTCCTTGCAGAAGACATCCATAACTCTATTCTTAAACTCTGTCCCATTATCACATCTAATGACTTTTACTTTCTTGTCTACTAAGTTTTCTATTTCTGTAATGAATGTTGTAAGAATGCTAGAAGTCTCATCCTTAGAACTTAAAAAAGAAAACCCATGTAAATCTACTATAGTCATCAGTAACAACTAGACAAAATCTTTTATGCTTTATACTACTCACATTTGTAGGTCCAAATAAGTCCATATGAAGCATAAACAATGATTGATCAATAGAGTTAAAAATCTTGGGCTTACAAGTGGCTTTATGTTGTTTGCCTTTAAGACAAGCAATGCATGTTTGGTCATTTTCAAATCTTTTCTGAGGCAAGCCTCTTACCAAACCATCCTTAACAATTTTATTTATGGTTTTGAAATTAATGTGACCAAGCCTCCTATGCCATTTCATAGATTCATCCAATGTGGCCTTTGCTACAAGACAAGTAAGTGCCTCTTTAGGAACAATCTTCTTCATATCAACACTGTACATGTTGCCCTTTCTTGGAATTTTAAGAAGTACTTGACTTTCATCAGGCATCTTAAAATCAGAAGAAAGCACAAGACATTCAGTGTCAGTAAAAAGAACTTTGTTCTTTTTGTCACACATTTGTGAGACACTAAAAAGATTATACTTAAGCTCTTGCACATAGTACACATCTTCAAAATCTAATTTACCGGTTTTAAGTGTACCTTTACCAGTAATTCTTCCTCCTATTCCTCCTCCAAAGGTAACATATCCTCTATCTAATGATTGAAAGTCTGAAAGATAAGACATGTTGCCTGTCATGTGGCTTGAACATCCACTATCTGAATATCCTTGATCTTCATCATCTGCTTGTGAATGTCCCTGCACACAAATAATGAATTAGTTTTCTTGGGGAATCCAAGCCATTACTGACTTGGATTTGCCACGTGCATCAATGTAGTTAAATATTTTGAGAACAATTGATTCACCATTGGATTTGAGAGGTCTCCAAATCCAACATGCTGAGGCCTTAACAGCATTTGCCCTCATTTCCCTAGCAGCAGTATGAACTGCTTGCCTAGCAGTAGAAACTGCTAGCTTTGCAGTTGTACCCTTTAGTTTCCAAATTTGTTTTCGGACCACTGCTTTTGATTGAAAAGGCTTTTGAGCAGTTTTAGATGCATATTTGTAAGTTGTTTTTACATTTTGAACTGCTGGTGTTGGGTGAACAGAGTAAAATGGTATGGCAGTAGAAACTGCTTCTCTAGCAGTAGAAACTTTTGGTCTAGTAGTAGGAACTGCTTTTGGGCCAGAATTTAATGAAACTGCTATGGGTTTGACTTTTTGTTGTATGCCTTTTTAAATTCACCCTATTGTTTGAATACCCAGATACCCTTTGGTTACAGAAAGCTTCAAGATGATCAAAACTTCCACAAGTGTAACAAGCTTTGTTATAAAAGACAAAGTCATCACCTAGTTGGTGAGACTTGAGGCCATTCCAATTCTTTTGGTTGCCTCTGGGCTTGTTTGTGGTTCTATATTGTTCACAATATCTTACTGGTTGCCTAACATGTTTAACATTGGATTTAGGCCTATCAGTATCATGCTTGACCAACTTAGGAACACTTGTTCCTGCTTTCTTAACAACATCAGGTTTAGACAATACCTATTCTTCTTCATCATCATTAGATGTCCAGTCCTTAATGATTGGACCATCTGATTTCCTATCAGAGGACACCTTGTCCTCAGGAAGTGAAGTATCACTTTTACTTTCAAGCTTATCAACAACTACATTTGGTTTTGGCTGAACACCATATTGTAACTTTGGTAGTTGAAATTCAGACAATCCTGTGTGCTCTAGGTCTATCCCTGGGGGTGAAGGGATTCCTCTGTAAGGAGGTGGAACATTTTTGTATCCTAATCCAGACTTAGCCTTGTTGATAACTTGACATTCAATTAATTTGGTTACACCCTTAGATGCATAATCTAATGTTTTTATACGTAATTGAATGTTTTGTTTGGCTTTCTTAATTCTATCTAACTCAGCTTTTAAATTACTAATGTCAACATTTTGAATTAAAATTTCCCTATTAAGAAGAATTTTGGCATCAGTAAAAGTAGCTTCATTGTCCTTATAGTGAATGATTTGCTCTTCTAGGACAGCTAAACCTCTCTTATGGTTTGCTAAGTTATGAATTGTTTGGGTTAGTTCTGTCCTTTGATCTTCATAACGTTTTCTTAAAGTTTCTAGTTCTTTAAGAGCAGTACAAGTATTAGAACAAACTTTATCACATTGTACCTCAGTAGAGAAAGTCATGCGTGCTATGTGAGATGAAGATTCTTCTTCATATGCCATGAAACTCCAATCAAATCCTAAGCCATCAATAGCTACCATAGCTTTTGAGTTTGGCTCAGAAACCTCCCCTGTTTTGGACTTGCTTCCAAAACCTCTGTTCTTGCTATCTTTCTGCCTTGGTCTTCTACATTCCCTTGAGAAGTGCCCTATCATGTGGCAGTTGTAGCATTCTATCTTTGACTTGTCAAAACCAGCAGTATCATTGCTGCTGATAATGATCTTTTTCCCTGTCCTTTGATAGAACTTCTTAGCCCTCATGCTAAGAAGAGAAATTTTCCATTTCAGGTCTATCTCCTCCAAATCACCATCATTGATTTCTTGGAGGTCTTCATGAGTAAGCATGGACCCATCATTCTGACTTGTTAGAAAGGCACAACAAGTCTGTTCATCCATAATACCAATAGTACTGCTTGATGAACTAGCAGTACCAACTCCACCATCAACCTTCACATCTTCAACTGGATTTGAGGTACTAGGAGATGACATAAATGCCATGTTCCCAGTACTTGAACTAGTACCTCCAGTTTTCTTCACATCTTGTTCCACAATCTTAAAGTTGCTATACAAGTCCATAAGATCCATGGTGTCAATGTCTGGCTTGATTTTCCAGACAACAACATGCACAACCCACTCTTCAGGTAAGCTTCTCAAAAATTTTGAGTTTAAATCTTCTTGAGGTATTTCAACCCCAAGAATAGCAAGTTGACTCACAATCTTCTGAAGCCTGTTAAACATGTGGTCTAATGATTCATTGTTGGTTGAAGAGAACTTTTCAAACTGCTACTTGAGAAGAGTCTTCTGGGTGTTCTTGATGGCTTCATTCCCACCATACCTTGCAACAATGGCCTCAAATAATGACTTGGCATCTTTAAACTTGCTGAAGTTTAAAAGTTGATCATTTGGAATGGTCATCATCAGTATACTTCTGGCCTTGAGGTCATTCTTCTTCTTTATTCTCTCTTCTCCAGTCATTGGGTTGATCAACACAGTTACTTCATCTTTACCCTCAATTGTTGATGTAGTGGTGGTAGGCTTGTAAGAGTTTCCATCTTCAATAATTTCCCAAAGTGTATAATCTTGCACTTGGAAATATTGCTCTATCCTCAGCCTCCACATCTCAAACTCATTCTGTTTGAGCATTGACAACTTTGCAGCAACATTCGTTTGAATAGACTCCATGTCCATTTCTTCTTCTTCTAAATCAAAGATATCAACCTGTCTCTGATACCAATTGAGAGGATGTAATACACTTGGTAGGATGTTAGTCCTTTATAACGAGTGTATATGATACTTTGAGTGAATATGATTAAGTATGCAAAATCTACTTAACCACACTTAGAAGGATATTGGTTATGGAAATGGAACAGTGATGCTTGTTATTTGAATGATGAACACATAAAGTATAACACCAAACGATTCAATATTATTGAGAATAATACGAGTGATCTTCACTATCACTAGGGTTACAAACCTTGAATCTCTATGTTTCTATGACTTTACTTGTTTGACTAGATTGTTAATTTTAAGCACATAAGCAAGCATAATAATCAACACATGCACACTTATATCTAGTCTAAGATCTCCCTTTTATAGTCCAAAGAAGATCTTTACAATATTGATAAGTCTTGTCGAACTACTTGCATGTTATGTGTGTCAGTAACCAAGATACAACATGTTCTGTGTATTACAACTTGTTGACTGAACACTTATCAAAGATATTATCTACCGTATATACTTGACTTTTATACACAAAATATCTTTTTATACTTATCCATCCAGCATTAGTATACGCGACACTTATCCTTTCAGCAGTAGTATGAGTCACTCCAACAACAGTATTCAACCAGCAGTACCTTCTTTGTACTAGCAGTACTAACTTATCAGTTAGTACTGTTAGTTATAACTTGAGTAGTCTTCAGACATACACTAGCAGTTAGTACTGTTAGAGTATTCTTCTCAGCAGTACAAACCTTGTGAACATATATTTCTCAATACTAATTTTCAGAACATTTAATTCCCAACATAATTTAAAAGGCTATATCACACACATAAAACACCCGCAAGTATAACTTGGTTCATACTATGCAGGTATAATTTAAAAGGCTTTATCATACACATAAAACAACTGCAGCCCATTGTCAAAAAAGACATCAGATTAGTTGGTGTAAGAGAATTGATAGTATGTTCTGGTTGCACACGTGGACGTTGCTGAGGCAACTATTTGTTGCACTCTACCATCCTTTCACTTGGCGCAACAAAACAACAGATTTATAGCATCATCAGACCCAAGTGAATGGTGCCATACAAAGTATTAGTCTGTATTACGACGGTATTATCCTAGAACACTATGAACAATGCTTATGGAACCACATATCAGCTAATAGGAACGTGACTTTCGGCCTTAAACTAAAAAGTAGCCAATATGATGCAGCAACAATCATGGTATGCTGCAACATATAAAATAACTTCATTTTTGGAATGCTGATGAACTCAAATAAGTACATTTTATTATCATTATTTATCCTATTTATTTGACTTGTTTTATTATATTATATATGAGAATTGATACGTTAATGTTTACTTTTGTAATTCTCAGGTAAAAACAAGTATTATGTAAAACTTGGCGATTTTGGACTAATTATGGAGCAAAACAAGCAAGATGTTAAGAGTCTACTGAAATGTACAAGATCAAGATCATTCTGCTCTAGATACGCCGCAACATACTTCGGACATACGGCGCATCACTATCAAGATTTCACAAGTTACGATCCAAGTCAGCAAACGACATGCGCCGCATAGAGAAATGGAGTTACGCCGCATCTTAAGGTGGTGTACGAATATTCCTGAATATATTAATCTTGGACCCCACGCGAAGTTAAGTCAATGCGCCGCATCTACTTATCCTATGCGCCGCATCTAACCCTCAGACAGAAACTATAAATACCCCAAGGCCAGACGAATTTCAGATCCCTACACACACTTAGCTTTCGAAGACCGAAGAAACCCTAGAGCCGAATTCAGACGTATTAGCAGCACAAGACACAACCTAAACGAAGATACAAGAGCTGTAAGAAGGTCCTGCATGTATTCAATTCATTAAGTAGTTTTGTTTTATTGTATTAGCACACTTTAATTCATCAGGATTGATGGGCCGATTCCATGTGACTATGGAAAATCATGGGCACCCCTTAAAATTGCTTTCCCATTAATCAAATTTTATATGTTGATGTCTTTGGTGACTTTTATTAGTGCATTGATAACCTCTGTGTCTAGCTGAGCATTGCTTGGGTCGCCATGCCCCTTCTTCGCCTATCTGTTCTAGCGTATACGAAACGTGGGCATCACAAATGCTCAATATTCTAGGATAGTGGGATAGACATAAGTGATCATTAAGGGTTTACTTGCCGATAAGATTAGAGCCAACGAAAAAGGGTTAATTATATACACTTCATATAAAACTAGCAATAAAACAAGTGACAAGCTACTTAATTATCAGGACAGGTCTTCTTATTGTCTCAAGTATCTATCTGTGTACGTGTGTGCTAATTGCTGATTCGTGCTCATTAGTTTAGTTTTCTATTTAATTATAACCAAACCGTGCCATTCTCTCAGGCTGAACCCCCCTTGCGTTAGATTAGGTTGTATAGCTAACTTAAGATATTAAAATACTGATTAGAATAACTTGATAATACGTTCCACTCTTAGTGATCGACACTCTACTTACCATTATATTCATACTGACCGGGTACACTGCTCGTTAAAGTGTGTGTTTTATTGATAAGTCGGCTAAATATAAATTTAAAACTTGAGTAGGCATTAATACTGCTAAAACCACAACGACATCACGCGCGCACCAAGTCTTTGGAGCCGCTACCGTGGATATAAAAGAATTAGAGCAATACACATGCACATCAAGTTTTTGGCGCCGCTGCCGGGGAGTGAATTGTTATTATCTGTTAATTTGATTAGTATTTTAATTAGGTTTTTCTTTTCTTTTTAATTTTTAGATTCTAACCACTAACCCTGTTATATATTAGATAAATTGCATTCATTGTATTATTTGCATATTTTCTGTTTTTGTGTGTTTTTATTAATTTTTGTTTCTTTTCGTTTGTTTTTATTTTTTTTGTTTTTCTTTTTCTATTTTTCTGTATTCTGCTATCGTTGTACTGAGCTGATACAAACGATACGGCGCATCTGTTTTCACAGATACGGCGTATTGCGTTTAATTTTTATAAAATACAACGCGTTTAATAAGAAATTTTTCTAAACGATAACGCCATACGACGCATCTGTTTTTGCAGATACGGCGTATTTATTATTTAAATTAAAAACAGTTTTCGAATTATTAAACAGATACGACGCATCGATCTTTATCGATACGGCGCATCTTCTGAATCAAAAATCTTGTATTTTGAAACGTAACGAAAATACGGCGCATTAACTTTTGTTAATACGACGCATTTAATTTTAATAAATATAATCGATTTTTGATAATTAAACTGATACGGCGCATTCTAAAATTATAAGCGGCGTATCTGCTTTCTGAATAAAAGTCTGATTAAATTTTAACGATTATAAGATACGGCGTATCCAACTTTTTGGATACGGCGCATCGTCTGCAGATATCAGTAACTTTTATTTTTCGTATTCCATTTTCGTTGTTAATTTTCTGATATATTACTTTCTTGAACATACCCTACTGATGCTTTTGTGATAGTTTCAGGAAGTGCATGACCAGGAGTTCAACTAAGAACTTGATTACACCTTTCGAAGATCCTGAACGAGCCCTACATTCGCTTAAAAGGCTTTTCAACACAAAAAGCTTTGAAATTTCAAGTTCGTTCGAGCTTGATTACTTTTCTGAAGAGAAAGAGGAAGAAGAAACAGAAACAATGGCGGAAAACACTACTATGGAGGAATACATGAACAAAACCCGTACTGATTACAGTTCAGGAGTTGCTAGACCAAAGTTTGATGAAAAGTCAAAATTTGAGTTGAAGGGTCAGTTTCTCAAGGAGCTTAGAGAAAATGCTTTCAGTGGAACAGAACATGAAGATGCTAATGAACATGTTGAAAAGGTCCTCGAGATTGCAGATTTGTTTACTACAGACGGAGTCTCTGACGATCAACTTATGCTAAGAATCTTTCCAATTTCGCTTAAAGGAGCTGCTAATAAGTGGCTAAGGAATGAACCTGCTAGTTCAATCACTACATGGGAAGATTTGAAGAGCAAATTCCTGAAAAGATATTGTCCACCTGCTAAAACTGCTAAAAAGATGGAGGCTATCAACAGTTTCAAGCAAGAGCCTGATGAAACTCTTTATCAAGCTTGGGAACGATTTAAAGACTTATTGATGAAATGCCCTCAACATTATCTAAGTCCAATGCAGGAGATAATATTGTTCTATCAAGGATTGGACGTGCCTACTAGACAAATCTTGGATGCTAAGGGAGCTATGCCTCAAATGAGTGCAGCCGATGCTAGAAAAGCTATCCAAGAAGCTGCTGATCACTCTCAAAAATGGCATGACGGAACCTCTACTAGATCTAAGAGCAGCACTAATTTTGACGGGTTTGCTGCAATTCAAGCTCAATTGGATAAAATTAGTAGAGAGATGAAGAAGCGTGATGAGAAAGTTTATGCTGCCCATGTTGGATGTGAAAAATGCGAAGGACCTCACTACACTAAAGATTGCCCTAATAAGAATGATAGTGAGACTTTTGAAGAAGCATACTACACACAATTTGGACAACCATTCCGACCTTCAGGAAGATTTAGGGAAGCTGCTCCGGGATACTATCAAAAGAACAATTTCAATCCCACTTATCAAGAAAGGAGGCAGACTTTGGATGACACTTTAAAGCAAATTATGGCCGATGCTGCTAAAAGACATGAAGAGAACACCGCTATGATCAAAGAAATCCGAGCCTCAACGGATACTATAACAAGAAATCAAGGAGCTTCGATCAAAGCATTGGAACAACAAATTGGACAGTGAGCAAAGTTCTTCAAGAAAGGGGATACGGAAGTTTACCTAGCTCAACTGAAACCAACCCAAGAGATTATGTCAAGGCCATATACACTACTGAAGAAGTCACACCTAACATACCTTTTCCTAGAAGATTGATGAATGGTAATGATGGTGCAAAACCCGAATTTTTCTTTAATTCTTCAATCAGTTTAAGGAGGCTACTAAAAGAGAAGACAAAGATTGAAGAGGAGATCAAGGCCACAATGAAAGAAGAGAGCTCTACAACTGACTTACATGCCTTGCCTCATAAAGAAGAGGACCCAGGAAGTTTTACTTTACCTTGTTCAATTAACGATAAATCTTTCAATAATGTATTAGCTGACTTAGGAGCTAGCGTTAGTGTTATGCCCCTTAAGACATTCACTACCCTAGGACTAGGAAAATTAGAACCAACTAAGTTGCTTATTGAATTGGCTGATAAAACGGTAAAACGACCTGAAGGGATTGCCAAAAATGTGCTAGTTAAGATTGAGAAGTTTGTTTTCCCCGTAGACTTTGTTATATTAGATATACCCGAGGATGTTAAGATTCCTTTAATCCTTGGAAGACCTTTCTTGTCTACCGCCCATGCTAAGATTAATGTGTTTAAAAGGAAAATCTCATTAAAGGTAGGGAATAATAAACTAGTCTATAAGTGCCAAAATCCTGCTAAAAGCATAATTAGAGGCGTCTATGTGCTAGGATTAAGAGAACGTATGGGACTCGATCTTGAAGCTAGACTTATGGGGGAAACATTGATCCAAAACAACTCAACTAATCCTAATCATGAGAACTTTGAGGAATTTATTGACCTTAATGTACCTACCGAACTTAGGCGCGATATTGTTAATGATTCTGATGATGAGTGGTATGATTGCGAAGTAATTAACAAACGTAGGAGGATAGTTGAGAATACAAATTTGAATAATGATGTGTTTATTGAACTACCACCCCACCTTGCATATTTATGCCTTTATAATAATAAGAATTTCCCGTCTATCATTTTGTCATCTCTACCCGAAAGGGACAGAACTTTGTTTATACAGATTTTAAAGAAGAATGGCGTGGAAATTAAGAACGAGCAGGGAGTGTTCAATATTACTGGACTGGCGATGAGGGAGCGCGATGCTTCCTACTCTTTTAGTGACCGGTATTAAGGAGCTGAACGTGAGTCTAACTTGAAGACTCTAGAATAAAGACAAGTGCTGACCGGGAGACAACCCGGAAGGAAAACTTTTACATTCTGTTCTGTGTCGAGTCTGTCAGACCTGCAGAAGATACGGCGCATCTCAATCCTAAGATGCGACGCATCGCCTGCACTGGTCATATCTTATTTAATTTTCTGCATTTTTATTTTTGACTTTAAAACTTTCTGTCAGTATTTTAATGCGGCGCATCCCTGGTTAAGGATGCGACGCATCTTCTATTCTGATTCGTATTTATTCCAGGCTCGATACGGCGTATCGACTGACCTGATGATTTTCATTTTATTTTTTTTCAGTTTTAATTTTACTAACTACTAATGTATTATGCAAGTTTGAACTTTCTTAACTCAGGTGTGTTAAAGTCTTAATGGTATTATAGATTCCTGCATTCTTGTGGATACATCATTTTTGAAGCTTAAACGTTCTCATCCACAAGAAAGTTGATTTTTGCTCTTATACGAATAATGGAGGATCATACCGAGCAAATCTCAGGGGAGTTTTTCTGTTCTAATTCTTTTATTTTCCAGTTTTTAATCTTTGATACAAACAACGAGGACGTTGTTTAACTTAAGTGGGGGGATTGGAGAATTAGAACACTTACTTGTCCTAAACTTTTTCAAAATATGCTTAAAATGCGCTTAATATATCAAAATTTAAAATTTTATAGCATGTTCTTGTTTAAAGTCTAAATTACATAGCTGCACACATAATATTATTTTCAAAAATTGTGAACTTTTCAAAATTCACAAATCTATGAGTGTGCCGGTGACTTGTAAACTTTAGAACTTGGCTTATATACTATTCGAGACCACCATAATAAGTGTTATCTATATAATTGGAATGACTTGTCTAAATTGGTAAATTTCTAGGATTACACCCAAATAGCCTTTATATGTTATGTGATATTAACTAACTACATTGGTTAGTTAACCCCCGTATAAACCTTTTGTTACTCTCACTTTTAGAGTAAGATACCCCTAGAAAAACACTCAGAGCCATTCCTTTCGTTTCTTACACCTTTGTTACAATGTTTCGATACACCCTTACACCTTAGCCTACCCTGTAGATTAAAATCCGTGGTTAATTGCTTTAGGCAAAGTGTGTTTCCTTACATTACCTGTGTTCGCTTGCGTAATTCATTATCTTTGGTTGGGTCAGGAAATTGCACAATGCAATTGGTATGAAAGTAAATATTGTATATCTTTGAGTTTATTTTTCGTGTGTTTACTACTTTCGCTATTACAATTATTTCTGAAAGTATGAAGAGTATGGAAAAATTATCCGGAAAAATAGTGATAGAAAAGTTGTGAAATTTTACACATATATGTTGATGTAAAAAAAAAAAAAATAGAAAAGAAAAAGAAAAAGGAAAAGTTGGAAGTTTGTTTTAACCAACTTATGTAAAGTTTTGTATTAAGTGGGCGATATCACCACTATTTGTTGTATATTATATTTATGGATTGAATGGGAGTTGGCCGTTATGGGAACGCCAACTAAGGTTATTCTTTGATTGAGATCTTGTTGAGTATAATTCGTGTCTACCTAAAGCGTGTGTTTCAAGTGTTAAAGCGTGAGTTATTCAATGATATGAGTCTTATTCATGGGATGGTTGGGAAAGTAATTTACCACACTTAGAATTTTAATTTATCTGTTTTGTTTATTTTTCACTTTACACCAATTTGTATCCCAAATATTATCCATACCCTACATCATTCTTTATCCAAACCTTTGATTTATTGAGATTAGGGATTTGAGCAATCTTAAGTATCGTAGTCGTGGATTCGGCTATGTATTTACGATTTTGTCGCCCTTTTTGATATAATACTATTGGTGAAGATTACTTGGTCCTATCTTTAGCCCATTCGAGTTAAGGATTTGAGCAATTGCAAGTATCGTGGTCGTGGATTCGATCATGTATTTGTGATTTTGTCGCCTTTTCTGGAATTTGAGATCGATAGAGATTGAGAAGAATGATTAACCCTTAACTAACAAACCCTTTTTTACCGCTTTAGACTTGTTATTCCTTGGCTTTAGTGGGGGAGATGCGTATACTTGCCAAACTTATGATAGAATATTCGTCACGACTGGACAGTTAAACGATTAGATTTGCTTTTATCGAAATATTTTATTTTATTTCTAATTCGTTAAGTGTTTGGTTGTGCAATTATGACAAAAAACGAATACATGCTTAAATATAAAAATAAATCCTAACATCTTTTAGGATACATTTTAATAAGATTTATTCTATGGTTTACTTGGGGACAAGTAAAGTTCAAGTGGGGGGATATTTGATGAACTCAAATAAGTACATTTTATTATTATCATTTATCCTATTTATTTGACTTGTTTTATTATATTATATATGAGAATTGATACGTTAATGTTTACTTTTGTAATTCTCAGGTAAAAACAAGTATTATGTGAAACTTGGCGATTTTGGACTAATTATGGAGCAAAACAAGCAAGATGTTATGAGTCTACTGAAATGTACAAGATCAAGATCATTCTGCTCCAGATACGCCGCAACATACTTCGTACATACGGCGCATCACTATCAAGATTTCACAAGTTACGATCCAAGTCAGCAAAGGACATGCGCCGCATAGAGAAATGGAGTTACGCCGCATCTTAAGGCGGTGTACGAATATTCCTGAATATATTAATCTTGGACCCCACGCGAAGTTAAGTCAATGCGCCGCATCTACTTATCCTATGCGCCGCATCTAACCCTCAGACAGAAACTATAAATACCCCAAGGCCAGACGAATTTTGGATCCCTACACACACTTAGCTTTCGAAGACCGAAGAAACCCTAGAGCCGAATTCAGACGTATTAGCAGCACAAGACACACCCTAAACGAAGATACAAGAGCTGTAAGAAGGTCCTGCATGTATTCAATTCATTAAGTAGTTTTGTTTTATTGTATTAGTACACTTTAATTCATCAGGATTGATGGGCCGATTCCATGTGACTACGGAAAATCATGGGCACCCCTTAAAATTGCTTTCCCATTAATCAAAGTTTATATGTTGATGTCTTTGGTGACTTTTATTAGTGCATTGATAACCTCTATGTCTAGCTGAGCATTGCTTGGGTCGCCATGCCCCTTCCTCGCCTATCTGTTCTAGCGTATACGAAACGTGGGCATCACAAATGCTCAATATTCTAGGATAGTGGGATAGACATAAGTGATCATTAAGGGTTTACTCGCTGATAAGATTAGAGCCAACGAGAAAGGGTTAATTATATACACTTCATATAAAACTAGCAATAAAACAAGTGACAAGCTACTTAATTATCAGGACAGGTCTTCTTATTGTCTCAAGTATCTATCTGTGTACGTGTGTGCTAATCGCTGATTCGTGCTCATTAGTTTAGTTTTCTATTTAATTATAACCAAACCGTGCCAGTCTCTCAGGCTGAACCCCCCTTGCGTTAGATTAGGTTGTATAGCTAACTTAAGATATTAAAATACTGATTAGAATAACTTGATAATACGTTCCACTCTTAGTGATCGACACTCTACTTACCATTATATTCATACTGACCAGATACACTGCTCGTTAAAGTGTGTGTTTTATTGATAAGTCGGCTAAATATAAATTTAAAACTTGAGTAGGCATTAATACTGCTAAAACCACAACGACATCACGCGCGCACCAAGTCTTTGGAGCCGCTACCGTGGATATAACAGAATTAGAGCAATACACACGCACATCAAATGCCATTTATAACAGCATATAAAATAACTTCCTATTAGCTAATACTTGCCATTGCTGCAGCAACAATCATGGTATGCCTACTCAGCCAAGATACGGCTTGTGGTAAAGAATACATATGGAAAACATATAAGTAATCCCACATCATAAATACACAATTAAGTTATTTTCAGCAACAACAAAGCTGGAAATACACATCTCAACAGACTTACCTACAAAACAAATCAAGAAAAACACCAAATTAAGAAAACCCTAATTTCAAATAAAGATTAAATTAAATCAAACATCTAAATTAAAGCATGAATTAAAAAAAAAAACCCTAATTTCAAATAAAGATTAAATTAAATCATGAATTACAAAAAAAAAAAAAAAAAAAACCCTAATTTCAAATAAAGATTAAATTAAATCATGAATTACAAAAAAAAAAAAAAAAAAAAAAAAAAAAAAAAAAAAAAAAACCTTACATATATGAAACCCCAAATTAAGAAACTAATCAAGAAGTTTCTACATTAATACGGTATATGCATAAGTGGTATACACACGGGTCACTTAATCCTCTTTTTTTAAAGCCGTGCATTTTGGTGGTTAGTTGAGAGTGGTTTAGGAGCTTAAAGACAATGAAGAAGTTTCTACATCAATACCATAGATGCATAAGATGAATACATGTGGTGCATAAGATGAATACATGTGTTATACATACCATTGGAGCCGTACAAATCTGTCAACAGTAATTGTGTAACCACATATCAGCCAATAGGAAATTGTATTAACTTAAATCGTTGTGAACAGTTCCAATGTAACCACACATCAGCCAATAGGAGTGTGGGTTTGTGGGGTTAAATAAGAAAGTAGCCAATCACAAAGGGACACGGGTCACTTAATCCCCTTTTCTTAAAGCCGCACCATTTTGGTGGTTAGTATAATATAATTTGTAAGTGTGGGTTCCCGCGAGTCTATTGATCTGTTCCTATTTGGGCTTATTTTCAAGAAAAAGTCTAACCACTTTATGTGTGACACGTTGAATAAAAAAGGTTTTGCCTAGGGTGCTACATTTCTAGTCGGGTTTTGTTTGAATTTATGGTTAAAAGAAATCCACAATGGGTTTGGAATGAACTCGGCATGCATTGTTCGTGGTCAGTGAACCATTGCGGTTGCATCAACGTTGGATCAGGGTAGGAAAGCTAACATTATCCCGCTAACAAAATATAGGCCTACTCCAGCCCAAAATCCACCGGCCTCTTTTATGGCCCATATTTTTCGGATATTTTTCGGATCATATTACTTAACATAAAAACCTAATCCTAATACTTTCTACTCTCTCAGCGGATGAACAGGCGGTTCTTTTGTGGCTATTATTAAGCCATTTGTTATTGGTACAGTCTCACTTTAATTACACCCACATCTTTGGATTTCATCTTAGCTAGATTTCGTAATTTATGAGCTTATCTTATACAGATCGCAGTGCTATGCTGTAGGTTTCATGTTTTCATTATCTTTTTTTCAGTTAAGTTTTTCGTTATTAGTGATTTTTTTAGTTTTAGATTTAGGGTTTTGTTCCTGTAGTTGCTGCTATTGCTTGATTTATAGTAGTATACTTCTCTTAATTGGTGATTTTTGGACTTTAGATTTAGGGTTTTGTTGTTGTTGTTGTTGTTACTTTGTTTGCGGTTTATTTTGCTGTACTTAATTGTCGGGTTTGCTAATTTTATGCTTTGAAGTTTGGGATTTTGTTGCACTTAATTGTCGGTTTTGCTGATTTTATGCTTTGAGGTTTCGGATTTTGTTGCTGCTAGATTTAGTGTTATGTTGTTGTTATTATTTGGTTCGCCTTTTTTTTGGTGCGCTTTTTTTTTTTTTTTTTTTTTTTTTTTTTTTTTTTTTTTTTTTTGCATTTAATTGTGCCTTTTGCTGATTTTATCTTCTGAGGTTTGGGGTTTTGTTGCTTCTGTTGGTTAATTTAGGTTTGTGTGTTCTCCTTTTTTATTATGTGTTTTTTTTTTTTTTTTTTTACTTTGGTGGTTGTTGTTAAAAGGAAGCATAAATATAAGTTATCGCCATGATACACATGCAGATCAAATGTGCCTGTAACTGAAACAATTTCAGGCATGTAAAGTAACAGTAAGACCACAATGACTCCTGCAGACCTAATAAACATGGCCATGTCGACTTCAGTATACCTTTGTGTAAGATTTAAACCTGTGTTTTGGCTGCACACTGACAATGACAGTTGTCAGAATATATATAGAGCAAAAACTTAAAACACATACATAAAGAATCATAGAATACCTACCAAGTGTCAGTAGTTACAGGAATTTTCTTTTCCTTTTTTGTTCTCAATAATTCCTTATTTTTAGGGGTTTTCCTTAATTTTTGTTCCATTTGGTATGAGTTTGTATCAATTTTTGATATGAAGAAGGTTCTAATAGCAGCCATAGTGGCCACTGCATATGTATGTTGTGCTGCAAATAGAATCTGGACCATATGTTGGTATTGTTGGGTGGAAAAGTACGACGTAAGCAATACGATCGAGTGGTGGCAATGGTTTAGACTTTGTATAAAAAGAGAGATATGGCCCATTGCACCAGAACAGGCCGACGAATTTTGGGCTATATAAATATGGATTTTCTGGTATTGCTTCATTTACCGTTCCGCTGGATCAGTTGGTTGATTATGTTTCATTGCCCTTATTTTAAGTGCTTCATAATTGATTTTTTTCTTCAAACAAATGGAATAGTTTTTGTCAAAGGTATTTTCGTTTTTGGCAATCAGATATGATAACTATTGTTTTATAGTCATTTGATGGGGGTACGGTTAGGTTACGTTATTTTGTTACATGATCACCAAATACTCATGTGTTTATTCTATGTGGTTTGTAAAAGTTAACTATTTACCAAGTTTCTTTTGTAGGTTTATCTTATGTTACTAGAACAGTAGCTTTTGACAAACCTTCTCATTGCGTTGTCAATGGGTTTGATGGCATAACATCAATGATTGTCTTTACAAAGGTGTATAGACCTTATTGCACTTTATGAGTCTACAGGATAAGAGGATTAAAGTTTAGTTGGTCCATATCTTGGCGGGGCAAGTCACTAGATTTGCAGCCATGGTGGCCATATCCTCTTTTTACTATTCTTAGTAGGCTTATTTGTTGTGGGTAATACCGGACATGTATGTTGGCTGGGCAAGGACCGGCTAGCATTATTATGCAACCGTGTTTCTTTGCATCCACTGCTTCGCCTGAAACATTCTTTGTTGCTTCACGTGCGGTAGGGCTATGATGATTACCACCTATTTTCTGACACAAATGAAGTGGGGTGTCAAATATTGTCTCCATAACTTGGCAGGGCAAGTACCGGATGGCATTAGTATGCAACCGCGTCTCTTTGCAGCCATGGTGGAGTCTAGAACCTTTTGCACCGTATTTGGTTTAGAAATCTGAGCCTAAGAACTACTACATATATAGTTGTTGAATCCGTATGGATTACTACCTATTTTCTGATACAAATGAACTGGGTAGAATGTATATCAATGTCTGATATGCAGAAGCTTCTAATAGCAGGGAAAGTGCACGTGTATGTTGTACTTCAAATAGAATCTGGACCATACGATGCTATAGTTAGGTGGGAAAGTACGATCTAAGCAATACGACGTAGTGGGACTTTGTATAAAAACAGAAACATGGGCCAAGATAGCAAAACAGGCCGGTGGATTTTGAGCTGATGCAGGCCCATTTTTTTTGGCGGGAAAACGCATTGTAAAACGACGTCGCAGTTGACGCTCTATAAGATGGTATGACCGGATCTACACACACTCCTTGTGTTAGATGTATACTTTGAATGATGTCTAGTCTAGCACGCGGAATTTACTAGCTAGCACTTAGAAGATTTGTTTGTTTGTGTTTTGTATGAACGAAACAACAATGAATGAACAAGGAACACAATATACTTCAACTTCAACGATTCAATATTATTAATGAATAATACGAGTGATCTCCTATCACTAGGGTTTACAACCTTGAATCTTAACAAAACAATACGTACTAATTAGTTTCTAAGTCGTACCTAAACTTTAACCTAGGCAATCCTTTTATAGACTAAGGATTCCTTTACAAGATAACTATCAATCTAATCGTAAAAGATATACACAATATCTTTTCTATAATTATCTTTTACAAAATCATAATCCGTACTAACTTCTATACTCAACCGTACGAACTGCTCTTGTCTTCAAAACTCATCAGCAGTACTAACTTCCATCTTCAGCCGTACTAACTGCTTAAGCTTAATTCCTAACAATCCTCCCCTAAACTTATGATTTCTTCCCAAATCACTAAGTTTCTTCAAATTAAGCTTCATCTTCTATATGAGGGGGATTCTTCCAAACACCTTTCATAACTGTCTCTTACTACTAATCTTCCTTTGTTCTGCAAGGTTGAAAATCTTTGTTACCAACAAATCTGCCATTTCAGAATCTTCTTCAACCCTTAGTTTTGTATACAACATAGATGTTAAAACACTTGATCTGAGTGGATAATCTTTTTCCACTAACATATAGATTTCTATGCCATCCTTAGTTGAAACTCTGTGCACTCCACACGTATCAAATAACTTCCAAGAGACATCTTCAATTTGTGCTTGGAATCTCCACATTAATTCTCCTCTATCAGGTTCATAAATTCTTTTTAGCTGTACCCATAACTCTTTATCTTTGTCTTCTGTAGGGTCTTGAACTCTGAATCTTTCTTTTACTAATCTCCATAACTGATTAAGATCTTCTCTATCAAAACCTTTTAGTAGATCTTCAAACAACTTATACCTCTCAGTAATACCTCCAAGTCTTATGATTTTCCATCCCATCATCCTTCCATCAGTGAAAACTTCCCAGCCAAGGATAGGATATTTGACTTCTAATGGTTTGATATTTGTAGACTCTGGAACTATCACCATCATATTCTTGATTTGCTCATTTGTTAAATCTTCTTCACCAGACTTCAACTTCTTTGCACTATCAGATTCCAGAACTTGTGGTTCTCTTTTCTTTTTCGTTGTGATATCCTCCTTGCTTGAAGTATTCAGTCTTGCATATGTTTCATAGAAAGTCTTTTCAATCTCAGCATCTGACCTTCCAGTAAAGTCACTCATCTTGTAATTTGCTTGATTCTTCAAATAGTGCTTCATGAAACTGACTTTTTCTTTCTTGGTAGGCAACTTTGTCTTGTATCCTGACTCTTGCCTTTCTTTAATTCTCTGCACTAAGTCATTCCAAGTAACTTCTTTGTTCTTTGACAAGATGAACTCTTTGAGTTTTTCCGACTTTTCTTCTTCACTTAATTCCTGGTCTTTAAGAATCATTCCAGCATGAGCTATCACAATCAAATCAGAATCCAACAAATATTGTAGTTGCTCATCCAACAAATATTGTAGTTGCTCATTGAACTCCTCTTGATTAATTTCTTCAGATCTTGTTCTATCCATGAATTCAGCAATATTCCTTACATCATCTGCAGCTATCTTTCTTGCTAATTCTGCATCAAAGTCTATTTGAGCTTGTTCATCAGCTAAATCTTTTTCAATCATCATCCTTGCAACTTCTGCATCATGATCTATCTGAGCTTGAGTTCTTGGCTTTGTTTTCTTAAGCCTTTCTAATACTTGAGCAGCTTCTTGTTCTTGAGCAGCTTCTTCTAGTGTCATAGGCTTTTTATCCTCATCTTTTCTTTTTCTAGCATATTCTTCCTCAGCCGTAGTATCACCAGTTGGAACTGTCTCATGCTCTGCATCAGCAGTTGGAACTGCTTCAACAGTTGGAACTTTTTCAGCTTCTTGAGTATCAGTCTGAACTGCTTCATGTGTCTCAGCAGTTTCTTCAACCCCTATGTCAACATTACCAGAACCCATATCAAATTGTTCCTCTTCTTCATCATTTTGCCTCCCCTGAGAACCTGATCCATCTCTCTTACCTTTATCTGATTTCCTCCCCTGTTTGGGAGAATCACCATCATCACCATCAAAATCATCTGAGTCATCATCATCAGAAGAATCCAAAACTACCTTTGCCTTTTTCTTCTTTAACTGCTCTTCAAGTTTCTTCACCCTACGAGTCAATTTGGTGTAGACATTGGCAAAATTCCTTTTGTGCGCTTTGAGTTCCTCATTATTCTTCTTTAGCTCTTCCTCCAAAGTTTCTACCTTCTCAACTAGTTTGGTACACAATTTCATCAATTCAGTATGTGAAGTACTACCCTCATCACGTCTAGCTGTGTTACCTACTAGGAGAGGTGAATCATAGGGAAAGGATCTAGGAATCACTCTGGGTGTTTCCCTTCTCCTATAAGTGATGTGAAATTGAGATGTTTGGGTTCTTTCAGTAGCTGAAGTAGATGTGTGATGGGGATCAGTTGGTTGTACTGAACCTTCACCCACTTCAGTTTGAAGCATTTTAGGAAACAATGGAACTATTTCACCTGGAAAAAGCCTACTAGCCATAGCCATGTTTTGAAAAACTTTTGATTGAAGGCTAGGAGTAGCAAAAATTTCTGTTGGTTTTGTAAGCAGGTATGTCTTTTTATTCAAAAGAGTTTGAACAAACCTTGGATACATTAGAAACTTGGTTTTGCTGTTTACATTAGATGCCATACCCTCAAAAATAAATTTTGAAAAGTTAAAAACCTTGTTTGTAGACAAACAAATGAGAGCAATAGCAATATTGCTACTGAACTGCTCCCAAGCAGTCTTTTTAGGACTTAAACAATGTAAAAGGGTATGTATCAAAAATCTCCATTGAGGTGAGAAACATCCTTTTTGAAAAGTTAATTTGTGTTCGGATGTATCATACCCCATTCTGGTAAGTTCTTGCCATATTTCAGTGTTGTGCATAGTGTTAATACCATCTGAGTCTTTTAATTTAAGATGTCTCCGAATTATAGACTCGGTAACAACAAAAGATACACCATCCACTTCAGAATGAATTTCTAAGTCTCCATCTTCACTAGTCAAGACTGTAGCATTCTGCCAGAACTGTGTGATGTGAGAGACATATAGAGTAGGAGAAACAGTTAGAGCATACCTTATGTGAGAGTGGTTTAGAAAGTCCACAATCTCATAAAATTTTGGTCCATCTCCGTCCTCTGTTTTCTCAAGAAACGCAACCTGATTGTGACGCTTAACAAATTCCAATCCAGCCATTTTTAGTGATGAAGAATGAAATATTTTAGCCAATAAGATGATCGTATAAAGTGGAATTGAGGTTTTATGTAGCCTATTGGAGTTTATAGGTACTGTTTAGGGTTTTGCGAAATATGCGTATGAGATAAATTATCTTGAGAAATAGAATAAATAAATTTATGGTAAAAAGATAATTATCTTCTAGAAAAATCCCTATAAGTACCTTAAGAATAACGGTTTTACCCCAACGGCTATAAAATTAATTACTGACAGATTTTTTACAACGGCTAGTTGAGCCGTACTAACTTTGTACTAACCGTACCAACTGTTGAAAAAATTTTGTTGAGCCGTATGAACTTATTGAAAAGGATTTTAAAATACCATGGCTCAAACATAGTTTTTAGCAAACTATCAGCTATCAACGGATTTGATATGTCTTTACCAATAGCCGTTTGCTTTGGACTAGCCAACTCTTCACAATTAGATATGGTGAGCTGATAACCATACAATTTTTGGTAAATTGTCAACCATTAACGGATTTGATTAGTCTTTACCAGAAACCGTTTGCTCTGGACTAGTTGGTTCTTATGTGGGTTAGACATGGTGAACCAATAACCATTTGTTGTGTGCAAAGATCACACACTCAGCTCCAAATCACCATACAGTCCAAAACATAAAGCATTTAATTCCTTGGTGCTTATCATCCAAAACCTGCAAGTGTTAGTCCAAAAACAAAGAAACAAGCCACAAAGAACTTATCTCACAATATAAAAGTATATGACTAACATTGCACTCAAAAAGAAAAATTAATTTCCTTGTGGAACCCAAGCCAAAACAGACTTAGGCTTTCCTCTTGCATCAACATAATTCATTCTTTTCAAAACAATGTTAGCACCATTGGGTTTGATGGGTCTCCAAACCCAACATGCTGATGCATTCACTCCTGTACCCATATTTCCCTTAGTAGTGTTTTTATTAACACCAGTACCAATTACTCTGCTAGCAGTTGGAACTGCTGGCTTGGTAGTTGTTACCTTGGGTTTCCAAACTTGGTTTTTCACTACTTGTCTATTTTGAAATGGTCTCTTAACAGTTGTTGGTGCTGATTTGGAAAACATTTTTGCACCTTGAACTGTTGGCCTTGAGTGAATAGGTCTAATTGGTCTAACAGGCTGAACTGCTGGTCTATCAGTTTAAATTGGTCTTTGGCCAGACTTTAATAGAACTGATCTGGGTATCATTCTATCATTCCAAGGAAGAGTTTGAAGTCTTGCTATGCTCAACCTATGGTTTGAATATCCACTCAACCATTTATCACAAAAATCTGCAAGATGGTCAAAACTACCACACGAGTAACAAGCTTTCCTATAGCAGACAAAATCATCCCCTAATTGGTGAGATTTGAGGCCATTCCAATTCCTTTGGTTACCTCTTTGCTTGTTTGTGGTTCTATACATTTCTGCATACCTTACTGTTGGTCTAAAAGGTTTGGCATTTGATCTAGGCCTAACAGTCTCAGGTTTAACCATCTTTGGAACTTTTGGTTCCTCCACTTTAACACTAACAGGCTTAACCACAGCCTGATCACCCTCATCATCAGAAGTCCATTCCTCTATGGTTGGAGAATCTGATTCCTTAGCTGAGGACACCTTATCCTCAGAAAGTGAGGCATCACTTGCACTCTCATACACAGGTTTATCAACTACATTCTCTTTAGGTTGAGGACCATATTTAAGCTCAGGTAGTTGAAATTCAGGTAGTCCTGTGTGTTCTAAGTCTATGCCTGGGGGTGTTGGAATTCCTCTATAGGGAGGTGGAACTGACTTATAACCTAGGCCTGACTTAGCTTTATTGAGGATCTGACACTCAACAATCTTACTAACACCCTGTGTTGCAAATTCTAGTGTGTCAACAGTCATTTGAATGTTCTCCTTTGCTTTCTTAACCTATTCTAGCTCATGTTTCAACACACTAATTTCATTCTCTCTAAACATTAAGTCTCTCTTAACAATAATCATATCATCAGAAAACTTTGACACATTACTTTTATAATGAACAATTTGTTCTTCTAACACAGCTAAAGCCCTCTTATGATTTGCTAAGTTAAAAGCAGTTTGGTTTAGCTCTTTTCTCTGATCCTCATATCTTTTCTTAAGAGTTTCTAGATCTTTTAAAGCTTCACAAGATTTAGAACATTTAGAAACTTGTACCTCAGAGTCTGAAAATGCCATGAGAGCAATCTCTGTAGATGCTTCTGCTTCCTCCTCTGCAATGTAGCTCCAGTCAAACCCTAAGCCATCAATGGTAACCATGGCTTTTGAGCTTGAATCAGTAACCTCCACAACCCTTAACGTGCTTCCATATCCTCTGCTCTTTCCATCTTGTTGTCTTGGCAATCTGCACTCCCTTGAATAATGACCTTTCTTGTGGCAATTGAAACACTCAATCTTGGACTTGTCATACCCTGCAACATCATTGCTATTTATGACAATCTTCTTGCCAGTCTTCTTCAAAAATCTCTTAGCTCTCAAGCTGAGAAGAGAGAGCTGCCACTTGATATCCATCTCTTCAATATCATCTTCATCAATCTCTTGAAGATCTCCATGAGTCAACATAGTACCATTGTGCTGAGTAGTCAAGAAAGCACAATAAGTATCTCCATTCGAAAGTCCACTAGTACTACTTGAGGTGCTAGCAGTACCAAGGTTTGCACTAGCAGTGCCAACTGCTCCAGTAACTTGAACTTCTTCATCTGGACTTGAGGTACTGGGAGTTGATACAAAGGCCAAATTCCCTGAGCTTGAGCTTGAGCTTGATCCAGTAGACTTCTTAACATCATGTTCAACTATCTTGAAGTTGCTATATAGATCCATTAAGCTCATGGAATTTATATCAGGCTTGTTTTTCCATACAACCACATGCATAGCCTATTCAGTTGGTAGACTTCTCAGAAATTTGGAGTTGAGATCTTCCTGAGGCATTTCAATTCCTAGAACAGCCAATTGACTCACTAGTTTTTGAAGTCTATTAAACATATGATCTAGTGACTCGTTGCTTGCTGCTGAAAAATTCTCAAACTGTTGCTTGAGAAGGGTCTTCTGAGTTTTCTTAGTGGCTTCGTTCCCACCATATCTTGCAACAATAGCTTCAAAAAGGGTTTTAGCACACTTAAACTTGCTAAAATTCAACAACTGATCATTGGGAATAGTCATCAGAAGCAAACTTCTTGCCTTAACATCATTCTTGTGCTGTGCCTTCTCTTCAGTAGTGGTTGGCTTAGTTTGCACCTTAGTTTCAGTGACACCCTCAACAACGGCTGTTGTAGTTGTAGGTTGGAACAAATTCCCATCCTCAATAATCTCCTAGAGAGTATAATCTTGAACTTGGAAGAACTGCTCAATTCTTAATCGCCACATATCGAACTCATTGGGTTTAAGCATTGGAAGCTTAGTAGCAATATTTGTCTGACTTGTTGTTGTCTCCATGTCCATCTTCTTCTTAAACAAATTCGTCTGGATCTTCTAAACCAAAGTATCAGTAACCTGTCTCTGATACCACTTGACCGGATCTACACACACTCCTTGTGTTAGATGTATACTTTGAATGATGTCTAGTCTAGCACGCGGAATTTACTAGCTAGCACTTAGAAGATTTGTTTGTTTGTGTTTTGTATGAACGAAACAACAATGAATGAACAAGGAACACAATATACTTCAACTTCAACGATTCAATATTATTAATGAATAATACGAGTGATCTCCTATCACTAGGGTTTACAACTTTGAATCTTAACAAAACAATACGTACTAATTAGTTTCTAATTCGTACCTAAACTTTAACCTAGGCAATCCTTTTACAGACTAAGGATTCCTTTACAAGATAACTATCAATCTAATCGTATAAGATATACACAATACCTTTTCTATAATTATCTTTTACAAAATCATAATCTGTACTAACTTCTATACTCAACCGTACGAACTGCTCTTGTCTTCAAAACTCATCAGCAGTACTAACTTCCATCTTCAGCCGTACTAACTGCTTAAGCTTAATTCCTAACATGGTATATAGACCTTATTGCACTTTATGAGTCTACAGGCTAAGAGGATTAAAGTTTAGTTGGTCCATATCTTGGCGAGGCAAGTCACTAGATTTGCAGCCATGGTGGCCATATCCTCTTTTTACTATTCTTAGTAGGCTTATTTGTTATGGGTGCATACTAATACCGGACATGTATGTTGGCTGGGCAAGGACCGGCTAGCATTATTATGTAACCGTGTTTCTTTGCATCCACTGCTTCGTCTGAAACATTCTTTGTTGCTTCACGTGCGGTAGGGCTATGATGATTACCACCTATTTTCTGACACAAATGAAGTGGGATGTCAAATATTGTTTTCATAATTTGGCAGGGCAAGTACCGGATGACATTACTATGCAACCGCGTCTCTTTGCAGCCATGGTGGAGTCTAGAACCTTTTGCACCATATTTGGTTTAGAAATCTGAGCCTAAGAACTGCTACATATATAGTTGTTGAATTCGTATGTTTAAAACTTGATTTATTTATAACTGTTATGTCTGTTGTTGTTGGCAGCATAACTATTATAAGTATATATTATAGAGCGAAAACTTCGACATCGTTTTGCTCTACGTTTTGCTGCAAAAAAAAAAAAAAAAAAAAAAATGGCCTGCTCCAGTCCAAAATCCGTCAACCTGTTTAGGTGCGCTGACCCATATCTCTGACTCTGGGATGCATTTAACCCGTTTGTCTTTTCTTAAACCGGGTATCTCAAAACACTTTTGTTTGCTTCACATACAGCAAGGCTATGATGATTACTACCTGATTTCTGACACTAATGAAGTGGGTTGTCAAATATTGTCTCCATAACTTGGCAGGGCAAGGACCGGATGGCAGTATTATGCAACCGTGTTTCTTTGCAGCCATGGTGGAACCTACAACTGTTTTCGCCGCTTTTGGTCTAAAAATCTGAGCCTAAAAACTGCTGCATATATACCTGTTCAACCCATACCTTTAAAACTCGATTTACATATAATTGTCGTGCCTGTTGTTGGCAGCATACTATTTGTTTCTGAAATTGAAAATCTCAAAAGTGGTGAATGGTGGGGGTGTACAACCAGCATCCAATTGCCATTCAGCAGTATTCATTTAATCCGTTTGTTTCTACACCCCGCTGTATTCATAACCCAACTTATAAGTTGGTGTTTCAGGTTGATCATCCTCAGTCACAACTGCTATCCTATGTCACACTGTTATAAGTCATGACGGTTACATTTGTTGGTTACAACAAAAGCTGTGGCTATAACTAATGGAGATGTTACATGTTTAAGATATGAGTTGCTTTAGCTGTTCATACACGATGGAAAACACAAATGTAACATCTAACATCGTCTGCCAATATTGGCAAATAAAGAACGTGGTGCACTTTAAAGTGCAAAGTCTCCAGCCAACAAGTTTTTTTTTTTTTTTTTTTCTTTAAATTTAAAATTCCAAAGGAAACATACCTATTTGTTAGCCAGGTTCTTTCTGCTTTAAAGCCCACCACTTTCTTCATTTGCAAATATTGACATACGATGTTCATCATAGTTGCCCATTCTGAGGTCCCATATAGTTCCTTTTGTTTTTTCAACAATCTAGCAAATTGCTTGGTGCAGGCCTTTGCATAAAGGGAGTTGAAACGACAAAAGGAACTGTAAGGGAGCTCAGAAGGGTTAACTATGCTGCTTTATACCTGTTACGCAAAAAGCAATGATGAACTTTCTGCGTATTAACTTTTCGTAAGTGTGGCTCACGCGTCTACGTATCTTGGCACGGTAACCAGGACTCATATGGTTGCAGCCATGGCAGGTGCGTAGGGTGGCTCAATGAATTGCAGATCTAAGCCTATTTTTTAAAATCAACAACACCATTGGAAATGATTTATGTCATCCATTGAATCTGTTTTTTTGCATATTGCCAAATTCAGTTTCATAAAAGGCTCTTTTCTATCACAAACGTTAAATATTGGATGTCAATATTGGCAAACAAAGAATACCATGTATTCTTCATCTGTTAATATTGACACATGATGCCTAATGTACCTGCCTGCTCTTACCTTTCTTCTCCAGTTCCTTTTGTTACTTCAGTCAGCTAACAATGCGTCTGGTGCAGGCCATTGTGTAAAGTTTTACTGAAGTAACAAAAGGAGCTGGAGAGAGAGATAAGAGCTTCCACCTATGTTGGCTTTGCGACAGTTTTACAATCCAATAATAGCTATATGAGATGAGAAGACTCTGATGACTACAATATTGATTGCAAAGGGCAGTGATGAAGTGATGATATTGGTCAAACGAAGTTGGAGCCATAACTTGGCGGGGCAATCACCGGATGGCACAGTAGCATGCTTGCTATTGTGCAACCGTGTGTATTTGCAGCCATGGCAGTATTCTGAGGTTTTTAACCATTTCCCATTTAAAAATCTGAAACCGCGTTTCTTTGCAGCCATGGTGGAGTCTAGAACCTTTTGCGCCGTATTTGGTTTAAAAATCTGAGCCTAAGAACTGCTACATATATAGTTGTTGAACCTGTATGTTTAAAACTCGATTTATTTATAACTGTTATGTCTGCTGTTGTTGGTAGCATAACAATTATAAGTATATATTATAGAGCAAAAAATTCGACGTCGTTTTGCTCTACGTTTTCCCGCGAAAAAAATGGCCTGCTCCAGCCCAAAATCCGTCAACCTGTTTAGGTGCACTGACCCATATCTCTGTCTCTGGGATGCATTTAACCCGTTTATCCTTTCTTAAACTGGGTATCTCAAAACACTTTTATTTGCTTCACATACAGCAGGACTATGATGATTAATACCTAATTTCTGACACAAATGAAGTGGGTTGTCAAATATTGTCTCCATAACTTGGCAGGGCAAGGACCGGATGGCAGTATTATTCAACCGTGTTTCTTTGCAGCCATGGTGGAACCTACAACTGTTTGCACCGCTTTTGGTTTAAAAATCTGAGCCTAAAAGCTGCTGCATATATACCTGTTCAACCCATACCTTTAAAACTCGATTTACTTATAATTGTTGTGCCTATTGTTGTTGCCACCATAACAATTGATTCTGAAATTGAATATCTCAAAAGTGGTGAACGGTGGGGGTGTATGACCAGCATCCAATCGCCGTTCACCACGATTCATTTAATCCGTTTGTTTCTACACCCCGCTGTATTCATGAACCAACTAATAAGTTGGTGTTTCAGGTTGGTTATCCTCAGTCATCTATTTTTCAGCCTATCCAGTTTTTACTAGACGACCATCTTTTAGGCTTCTTGGCAGGTTCAGTGGTACAAAAGCTTTTGATAGTCGGTCCTGTGCATTTGACCATAAGAGCAAATACAGATGTTCTACATCGTCTGCCAATATTAGCCAATGAAAACTATCTGGTGATTTTTATTTTCCGATACTAACAGTTAATGTTGTGTGCCTGTGATAGTTATTATTTTTTTTTTTTTTTGCATATTCATAATTGCAGTTCTACAAAAGCCCCTGATCAATAATAGGGTACAATTGTTAAAGAAAGATGAGAAACAAGAGAGAATGCTGTGACAAGTGATTTGGTGCAAATTACTTCTTCGCACCGTTCTCTTCCATTTCCTATCTTTCTTTTATAATTGTACCATATTGTTGATCAGGACCTTTTGTGGAACTGCAATTACGAATGTGCGGACAAAAAATAACTCTCACGGGCACATAACATCAGCTTTTAGTATCGGAAAAGAAAGAAAACCAAATACTCTTCATTTCCTAATATTGACAACCGATGTACATCATCTGTGGTTGCTGTCATGGTTAAATGCATACGACGGCTGATCAGGACCTTTTGTGCAGCTGAACCTGCAAAGATGCATAAAACACAATTGCCTTTGCCATTGATCATATGCTTAAACTTTATAAGAAGTTACTGATTTTTTAGGTGACTCAAAACAGTTTTTTAAAATGTTCAATGATGCCCTCTTTGCTCAGATTACACTACTTACTCTCTTTGGAACTCAAACCTTTTTATTTTGCAGTGCCTCACTTCATTTGGCATGTCGCTATATAACTAGAATAAACAAAAGATAAGTTTTCATAAAATTTACATATTTAATCGATTATACTACATGAATCCACTTATATATATTTTTATTTTTTTCCCCTGCTAACAGCTTTTGTATATTCAACAGGATAATTGCATTCTATGGAAACAAAGTAAATATAAAAAAATTGATGAAATATCAGTGATGGATGTACGGAGACCAACCCAGCCTATTAGTGTATTCACATGGTCTGTGCATCCATCGTTGATACTTTGTCAATATTTTTGCACCCGTCAGCTTTTCGCACTGACCTACGTCGGCACATTATGCTTCAACTCAGATCAAGATCGGCTGTTGGTCATCTTCCATATATACTTTCTATGTCTACCTTTCAAAGGTATAAAATTTAATTTTAGTGAATTTAAACTTGAAAATTACAGATTGCGTAACCATAAACATCATCAGTTGTTGAAATTTGATTTTGTAAGATTTATTAAGAGGTTCAACTAAAATTTAAATTAATACATGCAGACAGAAACAACGTTTCAGCGATGGATGTACGGAAACCAGAATGACCTATTACTGTATTTGCATACTCTGCCCTACCCAAAAAGTTTTATTACTCAGGTTTGTTCGTTCAACCATCCTGCAAACACTACAAAAAAATTAAAACATAAGTCACATACTCAGGTATGTATTCACATTTATTTCCATACAAAATGTCTTTCGTTACTTTACTTAGGGCAAGGCTATAATACTTGAGACCTATTTTCTGACACTAATTAATTAAATGGCAAAAAATTGTAACCGAAACTTGCCATGGTAAAGATCTATCATATAAACAATTAAGTTTGTAAAATTTACCAAAAAATTATAGTTGTCGATTCTATAAAAGTGTTTCAAAGAGAAGTTGAGAGTAACAAGGTATGTATCAGATGCCCAAATTACTTAGCGGATGAATGGATTAACTTAATAAATGAGTATGGAACTTCAGCATAGTTACTTATTCTAAGTTCCCATACAGTTCCTTTTGTTATTTTAACAATCTAGCAAATTGCCTGGTGCAGGCATTTGCACAAAGGGAGTTGAAACAACTAAAGGAACTGTAGGGGACCTTAGAAGAGATAACTATGTTGCTTTTTAAATTCCATTCTTTTTTATGACCTAAAACCATCCATCTACAAAGTAATGTGACCATACACACCTTGCTACATTGAACTTCACCTTGAAAACTTTAATTATTCGGGCACATCTATCTAACAATGTACCCGAGTTCCATTGGTTAAATGGAACGAGTTGCCTAAAACCATTTATCTATCAAACACATCAATGGTTTTAAGGAACTCGGTCAAATTAAGTAATGGAACCCATATACATCGTTTGATAGATGGGCTCTAATAATTGAGGCGTGTTGATTATGATAATGATATAGTATGTATTGTTCATGACAGGCCACACTCCTTCATTATCCTATTCAACACGGATCCTAATATTCACATGCTTTTCTAGAATCGACAATTTTTTGTTCGACACACCTTGGTAATTTGAGCTTCCCCTCGAAAACCCATTCCTATGTCACTGTCATTGCAATGGGTTTGGCGCAAAGCTTTGCACAGATTTATCAACATAGCTATGGGATTTCGAGCGAAGGCTCAAAGTACCAAAGTGTGTCGTGGTACGAACATGCAACTTAGATCGTTACTCCTATCTTCCACTCAAATTCCTTTTGCTATTTGAACGGGCTACAAATTTGTTTGGTGCAGGCCATTGTTTAAAGGCCGTATAAATAACAAAAAGAAATTTAGAGGGAGGTAAGCATTTCTACCTACGATTATTGGCACTGCTAATCTAATTAGTGTACATTTTTATAGAAACTTACCTATGTTCCCTTTTCATTATCTAATTGGTGTTCATTTTTTATAGACGCTCAAATTGTTTTATGCATGCTCACAGGTTCAGTCCCACAAAAGGGTCTGATCACCGGTCGTGTGCATTTCAACAAAGATAGACAGGAAACTTAAGAGAATGCTGTGACAAGTGATCTGCCGCAGATTACTTCTTGGCACCATCCTTTTCTGTTACCCATCTATCTTTGAGAATTGCACCCTATTGTTGGTCAGAACCTTTTTGTTGGGAATTAAATGTTCTGAAGATTAGTACTGCTAAGGGAAATACACTAACAGTACTAACTGCTAGTGTATAATTGAAGACTGCTCAAGATATAACTAACAGTACTAACTGCTAGGTTAGTACTGCTAGTTCAACTGAAGGTACTGCTTATTGGATGACAGTCCCTTTTGACTTTGTATAGGATAAGTATTGAAAAGATCTTTTATGTATTATAAGTCAAATATAGTTAGTAGATATCTTATCTTGTAAAGATCTCCTTTGGACTATAAAAGGGAGATCTTGGCTTAGATATTTGTACACATGCAATACACAGAACAACTTGTAGAAGTAAGACACTGACACACATAACCAGCAAGTAACACAAGTGGGAAAAACACATCAGTCATAGTTTTTTCTTAGTAACAGAGATTCAAGGTTTTGTAACCCTAGTGATAGTGAAGATCACTCGTATTATTCTTAATATTATTGAATCGTTTGGTGTTAACATTGTGTGTTCATAATCAAATACAAAGCATAATTGTTCCAATACACAAACCAATATTCTTTTAAGTGTGGTTAAGTAGATTCCGCATACTTAATCATATTCACTCAAAGTATCATATACACATTACAAAGGAGTAACATCCTCAGAGTGTATCACAACCTGGCTCTGATACCACTTGTGAGGATGTGATACACTCTGAGGATGTTACTCCTTTGTAATGTGTAGATGATACTTTGAGTGAATATGATTAAGTACGCGGAATCTACTTAACTACACTTAGAAGAATATTGGTTTGTGTATTGGAACTGTTATGCTTTGTATTTGATTATGAACACACAATGTTAACACCAAACGATTCAATAACATTAAGAATAATACGAGTGATCTTCACTATCACTAGGGTTACAAAACCTTGAATCTCTGTTACTAAGAAAAAACTATGACTGATGTGTTTTTCCCACTTGTGTTACTTGCTTGTTGTGTGTGTCAGTGTCTTACTTCTACAAGTTGTTCTGTGTATTGCATGTGTACAAACATCTAAGCTAAGATCTCCCTTTTATAGTCCAAAGGAGATCTTTACAAGATAAGATATTTACTAACTATATTTGACTTATAATACATAAAAGATCTTTTCAATACTTATCCTATACAAAGTCAAACGGGACTGTCATCCAATAAGCAGTACCTTTAGTTGAACTAGCAGTTAGTACTGTTAGTTATATCTTGAGCAGTCTTCAATTATACACTAGCAGTTAGTACTGTTAGTGTATTTCCCTTAGCAGTACTAATCTTCAGAACATTTAATTCCCAACAATCCTCCCCTAAACTTGTGATTTATCCCAAATCATCAAGTTTCTTCTGAATTAAATGAGGATTGTGAGGATCTTCCAAACACTACTTTTGATTGAAAAGGCCTTTTAGCAGTTGTTGGTGCATATTTGGAAATAGTTTTTGCACTTTGAACTGCTGGTTTTGGGTAAACAATCTTAAAAGGTCTGGCAGTACTAACTGCTGGTCTAGCAGTATAAACTTGTCTTGGGCCAGACTTCAATACAATTGCTCTGGGTGTTATTCTAGCAACATTAGAGTAAGTGTGAGGCCTTTCTAAGTGCATTCTATGATTTGAATAACTAGTTACCCTTTTGTTGCAAAATGCTGCAAGATGGTCAAAGTTTCCACAAGTGAAACAAGCTTTCTTAAAGAGGACAAAGTCATCACCTAGTTGGTGAGACTTGAGGTTGTTCTAATTCCTTTGATTACCTCTGGGCTTGTCTGTGGTTTTATATTGTTCACAATATCTTACTGGTTGCCTAATATGTTTGACATTTGTTTTAGGCCTAACAGTATGTTTCTCGACCATCTTAGGAACACTTGTTCCTTTTACCTTAACAACATCAGGTTTAGCTACAACATGATCTTCCTCATCATCATCAGATGTCTAGTCCTCAATGATTGGACCATTTGATTTCCTAACAGAGGACACCTTGTCCTCAGGGAGTGAAGTATCACTTACACTCTTAAAGGGTTCACTTACTTTTATAGGCTTATCAACAACTACATTTTCTTTTAGCTTAACACCATATTCTAACATTGGTTGTTGAAATTCAGGCAAGCCTGTATGTTCTAGGTCAATCCCTGGGGGTGCATGGATTCCTCTGTGAGGAGGTGGAACACTCCTATATCCTAATCCAGATTTAGCCTTGTTGATTACTTGACATTCAATTAATTTGTTTACACCCTTAGAGGCATATTCTAATGTTTCTACACTTAATTGAATGTTTTCATTTGTCTTTTTAATCCTTTCATACTCAGTTCTTAAAAGTCCAACTTCAGCATCTTTAAAAGTTAAATCCCTTTTAAGAATTCCTATGTCATCAGCAAAACTAGATTCATTGTTCTTATAATGTATTATCTACTCCTCTAGGACAGCTAAACCTCTCTTATGATTTGACAAGTTATAATGAGTTTTGTTTAGTTCTATCCTTTGGTCATCATAATGTTTTCTTAAAATTTCTAGTTCTTTAAGAGCAGTGCAAGATTTTGAACAAACATTAGCAGATTGTACCTTAGTATCAGTGAAGGCCATGAGTGCCATCTCAGTAGCAACTTCCTCTTCTGTGGCCATGAAACTCCAATCAAACCCTAAGCCATCAATAGCTACCATAGCTTTTGAATCTGGCTCAGTGGTCTCCACAGCCTTGAACTTGCTTTCATAACCTCTGCTTTTGCTATCCTGCTGCCTAGGTCTTCTGCATTCCTTTGAGAAGTGCCCTATTTTGTGGCAATTGTAGCATTCTATCTTTGATTTATCAAAACCAGCAGTATCATTGCTGCTAATTGTGATCTTCTTTCCTGTTCTTTGATAGAATTTCTTAGCCCTCATGCTAAGAAGAGAAATTTGCCATTTGAGGTCCATCTCCTCCAAATCATCATCATTGATCTCCTGGAGGTCTTCATGAGTAAGCATAGACCCATCATTCTGGCTTGTTAGGAAGGCACAACATGTTTTTTCATCCATAATACCAATAGTACTGCTTGATGAAATAGCAGTACCAATATTTGAGCTAGTAGTACTAACTCCCACATCAATCTTCACATCTTCAACTGGATTTGAGTTACTAGGAGATGACACAAAGGCCATGTTCCCAGTGTTTGAACTAGATCATCCAGATTTCTTTACATCTTGTTCCACAATCTTGAAGTTGCTATACAAATCCATTAAGTTCACAGTGTCAATGTCTGGCTTGTTCTTCCAGACAACAACATGCATAGCCCATTCTTCAGGTAAACTTCTCAGAAACTTAGAGTGCAAGTCTTCTTGAGGTATATCTACACCAAGAACAGCAAGTTGGCTCACAATCTTCTGTAGCCTGTTAAACATTTGATCCAATGATTCATTGTTGGTTGAAGAAAAGTTTTCAAAGTTCTGCTTGAGAAGAGTCTTCTGAGTCTTCTTGGTGGCTTCATTCCCACCATACCTAGCAACAATGGCCTCAAACAATGTCTTAGCATCTTTGAACTTGCTGAAATTCAAAAGTTGATCATTTGGAATGGTCATCATCAGCATACTTCTGGCCTTGAGGTCATTATTCTTTTGTACCCTCTCTTCTATAGTCGCTGGATTGGTCTGCACAGTTGTCACTACTTTACCATCAACTATGGATGTAGAAGTGGAGGGCTTGAAAGAGTTTCCTTCTTCAATAATTTCCCAGAGTGTATAGTCTTGCACCTGGAAATACTGTTCTATCCTTAACCTCCACATATTAAACTCATTCTGCTTGAGCATTGGCAACTTAGCAGCCACATTTGTTTGAGTTGACTCCATGTCCATTTCTTCTTCTAAATCAAAAGTATCAGCCTTGCTCTGATACCACTTGTGAGGATGTGATACACTCTGAGGATGTTACTCCTTTGTAATGTGTATATGATACTTTGAGTGAATATGATTAAGTAAGCAAAATCTACTTAACCACACTTAGAATATTATTGGTTTGTGTATTGGAACAGTTATGCTTTGTATTTGATTATGAACACACAATGTTAACACCAAACAATTCAATAATATTAAGAATAATACGAGTGATCTTCACTATCACTAGGGTTACAAAACCTTGAATCTCTGTTACTAAGAAAAAACTATGACTGATGTGTTTTTCCCACTTGTGTTACTTGCTTGTTGTGTGTGTCAGTGTCTTACTTCTACAAGTTGTTCTGTGTATTGCATGTGTACAAATATCTAAGCTAAGATATCCCTTTTATAGTCCAAAGGAGATCTTTGCAAGATAAGATATCTACTAACTATATTTGACTTATAATACATAAAAGATCTTTTCAATACTTATCCTATACAAAGTCAAATGGGACTGTCATCCAATAAGCAGTACCTTCAGTTGAACTAGCAGTACTAACCTAGCAGTTAGTACTGTTAGTTATAACTTGAGCAGTCTTCAATTATACACTAGCAGCTAGTACTGTTAATGTATTTCCCTTAGCAGTACTAATCTTCATAACATTTAATTCCCAACACTTTTGTCGAACTGCACCTGCATATATACAATAACATATTTACAATAACAAGCATGAAACATCAAATACTAATATTAGCCGATAAAGAATCTTAGGCATTCTTCCTTTGCTAATGTTTACACACGATGTATGCCATAGATGGTTGATCTGACCTTCCCCTCGAATTCCTTTTGGTATTTGAACGACCTATCAATACGTCTGGTGCAGACCATTGTTTAAAGACCATTTAAATAACAAAAGGAGTTTGAGAGGGAGCTTAGACTTTCCACCTATGATATTGCAGGAGATGACAAGAATCCTAAGGCGTTCGTTAAAAAAGAAATTTTTTTACCATAAGAGCAACGAAGACTACTTGGTATTTTTCTATTTGCCGATACTAACAGTTAATGTTCTGTGCCTGTTATAGTTAACTATTTTTTGCATATTCATAACTGTAGTTCCATAAAAGACACTGATCAGTAATAGGGTACAATTCCTAAAGAAGGATGAGAAACCGAAGAGAATGCTGTGACAAGTGATTTGGAGCAAGTTACTTCTTCGCATCGTCCTCTTCCGTTTCCCATCTTTCCTTCATAATTGAACCGTACTGTTGATCAGCACCTTTTGTGTAACCGCAGTTGCGAATATGAAAAAACGAGTTAATCCTCACAGGCACAGAACACCAACTTTTAGTATTGGCAAATAGAAAATTCCAAGTAGTGTTCATCACTCTTATGGTCACAATTTATTTTTATCGAACGCCTTAGGATTTAATGCCCCATTGGTTAGACGAAACGTAGTCCGTGTGAAGGCATCTTCTTTTAATCTATTCTTACCACCGTAATCAGTAACATGAGACCCCGGATATTAATAAAGGTTACGCTTTTCTAATGGTAAGTTAGTAAATACAATATTCATTTGATTTCTATCTGTTTCAGTTCTGACATATATACATTTCCGATTGTAGCACTTATTGCCCTCAGTGATGTTGCTTTCGTTGTACGGTTATTTTTTCCCCAAACATGTACTACAAACTCAGCCTTGAATCAAATTTTGTATTATAGCTACTATGTTCAATATATTACTACTTTATAAACAGATTCTTAGATTTTAATAAGCTGTATAAAAGGGTGTTTGGATTACTTTTTTAAAACGAGTGTAGGATCGAGTACTTCGAGCTAGATTGAGCTTGGTTAAACAAGAACCTCTGTATGGAATACAAGTGTTTATGCGGAAACTAAACAACAAGTATAATAAAGAAGAAAGCTATAAAGCACAATGATCCTCTATGGATCAGACTATGAACTAAGAATTGTGTTATTGAATATTGTGTTCGTTAAAAAGTATGTCAAACATATGGACGGGATGTTTCTTTTATAACAATAAGAAACCCTAACCCTAACCCGTCTTACAAGAAAACGTGTGAAGAGATAAAGATCAATCTCTTCTAAAAATAAATCTAACAACCATACTAAACATACGGATAACAAACAATAACTATCCGCAGCAATCAACCCTATCGGCAGAAACAAAACAATACTATCGGCAGGAACCAACCGCAGCAGCAATGCAACACTATCGGCAGGAACCAGCTTCACTATCGGCAGCAATGAGAAACTCCTTATTTCTCATATCCCAACAATCCTCCCATCACTGAGAAACTCTTATTTCCCAGAGATCCTAACAATCCTCCCCTAATCTTGAGGTTGACTAGGTTAACCTGCAAGATTCCAATGTGATAGAGCTTTAACTTCTCAGGATTGAGGACTGCGACTTAGCAGCAGCAATAAGTAGTAACCAGCAGCAACATCCATAACTAGCAAGATTCCAACCTCTATAGCATCCAGCAGCAACTTCAATAGTTCAGCAGGAATATGAAATCTTCTTCAAAACATGTATACTGGTCACCATGATATGCACTTGAACTTGGCTGCCACAATGACAATATGTACATCAAATCACTTAAGTTTCATACTATTCTCATCACATCCAGGTGTGTTAACTCCTGTGAGAGGTGAATCATTGAAAATTAATGGATTTGATGTCTCTTTACCAATAGCCATCACTACTGGAGTAGCCAATGTTTAGGTTTGTTAGACCATGGTACATTGATAACCATCTGATTTATTAGCAAATCAACAACTATAAACGGATTTGACTTGTCTTTACCTGTAGCCGTTTGCTCAGGACTAGCCAATTCTTAGGTTGAAGATAACCTTTGGTGAATTGATTACCAAATATGGTATTCCACTGCCTTTACCACAAGCCATACACTTGTGGGCTAGCCAATTCTTTGGATCCCATAAAGGGTTACATCCATGGTGAATTGAGAACCATTTTCAACTCTCAGGAATGAATCATGGGTGAGTTGAAGTACCCTATAGCTTTGAGCAAGCTATTACAGCTATCAACGGATTTGATGATCACACCAGAGCCGTACCCTCATGGTGAGCCAACTCTTTCTTGTCTACAAGACATGGTGAGTTGAGCACCATTTATTGTGCAGGTGTAAACACCAACACTGTACCTGCAAGGTGTTACTCAAAACCAATTTATTAGCACACACAATATACAAGGTTTTTTTTTTTTTTTTTTTTTTTTTTTTTTTTTTTTTTTTTTTTTTTTTTTTTTTTTTTTTAACTAATGAAAGAAAATAAATAAAATGAAGAAAATAAAGAAAGAAAAGGAAATAAACAAAAAGAAAAATAAAGAAAGAAAAAGAAAAAATGTAATTTTTTTTTTTTTAGTAGCAGTAGAATCCGAATCAGCAGGAACCGAGCAGCAGGAATGGTGTTCAGCAGGAACTGGGAACACTGACAGCAGTAACAGAAGAACTATCGGCAGGAACCATTGCTGCTGACATCAGGAACCATTGCTGCTGACCCACTTTCTCAACAGACAACTAATCACTGATCAATAATCAACAGCCAGCAACAAACCTTTTAAATGATTCATTGACCAATTTGAGCAGTATACCAAAAGCAAAACATACCCCACATACTGACCAATTAAATTCAGTACGAAAAGATATCCAATTAATGAGCAGCTACCCATTCAATCATCCACATGCGACACATACAGATCCCATTCATTCAAATCAAAAAGTATGAAGTCAAACTGCTCTTTACTGCCCAAAAACCACAAACGACAAAGCTTATATACTAATGAGCAGTCCCACATATTAAATCCAATTCTTTTCCCAATATGCGTATTGACCAATTTAAATATGTAAGCAGCAATGATTGACCGAAGTACCACGTGCTAGTCATTAACGTCATCAGCAGCAACACAAGTCAATAACATATCAGACCCATGCAAATTAATTCGGATAGCCAATCACAACTTGAGTCTACCAAACCATCATTGACCAATAATATAGCATCAGACCGAAGTCAAAGCTACATATTTGACCATCATCATATTAGTGATCAGCCATGTACCAATTAATGATCACTTCACCCATATGCGACAAATCGAACATAGTATTGCTGCTTTAATCATTTGACCACTTCACCCATATGATGATATACGACAAAACAATGCACATCATTCGCTCCATAGATCATCCCCCACATGATGACTTTGAGCAAACAATAGCACGTGACCACATTAAATGCAATCCACTAATTCAAAATTCATATTATTGAATGAAGATAATAGAATTAGTAGCATTGAATCTTTCAGTGAAGTACCCAAAATAGTCAACAAGCGGCAGCAATGACTAACCCATCGGCAGCAGCAATACAATTTAATAATCGACCACTTAAATGCAATCGTCACCAATTGTCTCGTACCACTTGTATTCAACACTTCATTTTGTCGCATAATGAATTAAATAACCAATCAGTAGCAGCCTTGTCTCATAATATAATAATCAACAGCAGAGACCATTGACCATTTGTATTAGCCCCACACAGAATTCGAACAAAATAGCCAGTCAAATCAGTATACCATAACGCCATGACCAATTAAGTATGCCACAACAGCAACCACTCACTTAATAATAGGAAGCCACAGATTCAACAGCTGCATTATTTTAGTTAGTGAACACAAAACAAACTAAACAAAAAGGTTAGTTAGCACAAAATATACAACAATAAGTCTCCCCTTAGACTTATACAAGCCTCCCCTTAGGCTTATGCCTCCCCTCAATCAGTGCACCTGACAAGGACTATTGTTCTTGGGTACCCAGAATGAACCTTTCCTTTTATTTGTCCAAGAATAACCTGTTGAGGGCTTAATACCAGTATCCCATCTTGTTTCCCCCATATACCTTGGGTCATAATAACCAGGCCAAAAACCATTCCGAAAGTAAGTGCTAATAGGTATGTAGAATGGTCTAGCAACATTCCTTTTCCAACCAGTTGATTTGGTTTGACCAGCTGGAACTGGCTTACCAGTAGGAACATGTGCGGGTCTAAAAGACTTACCAGCAGGAACAGGTGCTGGTCGTTTTGCATTACCAGAAGGAAATGCATTTGCTCTAGGGACAAATGGGGGTATACTCTCTACATTTTTCCATAAAGGTCTAGATTGCTCAGCACACATACCCGATTTATTCTCATAAAAATCACAATCCTTAATTAAATGAGAATAACTTCTACAAACAAAACAAGATTTCTTTTTAATCTTTTTGTTCTTTCCATGTCTTGTTTTATTACACACAAAAGTCTCACTACCATTACTTGAAGGAGAACTAATTTTAATAGTATTAAGAGAACTTTTGTCAAAAGATGCTGTTTGATTAGAAATGGGTTTATCATCAGCTACTTTTGTGGAGAAGTCATGAGGCCTGTGTGTGACAGACTTATCACTTGAATCACATGTTTTACGGTCATCAGACTTGGGTTGAGAGGATTTGTCACTGTTAGAACAAGAGACAAAGTCTTTAGGTTCACAGTCTGAAGTTGGCAAGTCAATGGACTTTTTGCCATAGGTCATGAGTGATTCATCAAAGTCTGTTTTAGTGTGGGGATCAGTAGGCATAAAAATTCCTCTTATTGGTGGAGGAACATCATTCATTCCTCCTTCTTTAACAAACCTAACAGGAATTTGGTAATTAGGCTCCTTAGGGGTAGGGTCAAAAGTTCTTGGTGCATCATCTGGCCCTATAGTACATCCCAACCCTTTCTTACACCTAACAGACTGAGTACTATCATTATACTTAGTAAGATATTTTTCTGATTGTTGCCACGAATTCAACCTAGCCACTTCACTATCCAATTTAGCCTGTAAGTCTTGATTTTCTAATTTGATCTTAGCATTTTGAGACTTAGTATATTTAAGCTCATTAGTTGTGTTTTCTAAATCTCTTAGCAAAACTCTTATCTTTTCCTCATAGGCTAACTGATTCTTTTGGTACCAGACTTTTTGTTGTTCTAAAGTTTTAACAGCATTTTTATGAGCTTTGAGCTGTATAAACATATCTTTATATTGAGATTCCATGTCATCATATTCTTTCTTAAATAAAGCATATAAATCATGACAAGCAACAGAACAACTTGGTACCTGAGATGGGAAACTCATCAAAGCGAATTCAAAAGCCACATCTGCCTGTGCTTCAGCAACCGTACTGAATACCTCACCTTTTGTCTCATGTCCAGCAACCATTTCATTAACTTGAGTGGCACATCTTTTCTCATCTTTTCCTTCATCTTGTGACCAGTCTACCCTAGAACGAATAGGAAACAAGTTTCTAATCTTCATGGCAAATGTCTCAAGAGAATCACCTGATCCGAATGAAGTCATGATAAAAAGAAATTTCTTCTTTGACACTAATAGCAAAACTGCTCACAGACCAGAATCAATTCACACTGACCCAAAATTAATTCACCACTCACTGATGAAAACCCAAATGACCAATAATCTTCGAACTGTACCCTACAATTAAACCAATAGCAGCAGCAAGCGACAAAAACCAATCGGCACCTCTTAATCAAATGTACCAGGCAATCAATGCGATCACAATAAAACCACCTCACGTGCGTCAAATTGAATAGAAGACAAAAAGAGTCCACAACAGCAATTAATTGCCTCGCTTATTATATTCAATCAAACAAACCACAAGCGACAAAATAATAATAATAATACGAGATAACAAGATCTGACCCACGTGATATTAACAAGCAGTATGATAAATATAAGCCACCACACAGTTCCAATACCAATCAACCGTAATGCACAAACCCCACGATTGACTAATACAGTATACGAGCAATATAATAATCCAAACCCACGTGATTTTAGTAAGATGAATTATTATGACCACGAATTAAACAATCAGCCAATCGATCAATCAATACGAGGTAAAACCCCACAATAAACTAGCCAATCAGATCAATTAATTTAAAACGTGGTATAATAATTGATCAAAAACAATTCACCTTTTAACAGATCGGAGCTTTTAAAAACTAACGAACATCACCAGAAATTTTTCTTCTTTATCAGAGATCCTCACCAGGCTCTGATACCACTTGTAGGATCGAGTACTTCGAGCTTGATTGAGCTTGGTTAACCGAGAACCTCTGTATGGAATACAAGTGTTTATGCGGAAACTAAACAGCAAGTATAATAAAGAAGAAAGCTATAAAGCACAATGATCCTCTATGGATCAAACTATGAACTAAGAATTGTGTTATTGAATATTGAAATCGTTAAAAAGTATGTCAAACATATGGACGGGATGTTTCTTTTATACCAATAAGAAACCCTAACCCTAACCCGTCTTACAAGAAAACGTGTGAAGAGATAAATAAGAATCTCTTCTAAAAATAAATCTAACAACCATACTAAACATACGGATAACAAACAATAACTATCCGCAGCAATAAGCCCTATCGGCAGAAACAAAACAATACTATCGGCAGGAACCAACCGCAGCAGCAATGCAACACTATCGGCAGGAACCAGCTTCACTATCGGCAGCAATGAGAAACTCCTTATTTCTCATATCCCAACAATCCTCCCATCACTGAGAAACTCTTATTTCCCAGAGATCCTAACAATGAGTTTTTGGATTATTCAGGTTATGAGTGTTAACGAGTCATCACGCCTACATGCACGTTTGAAAAAAAAATTATGATTTAACCAAAGGTACTTTCTCTTAGTTTTTTAGCAATCGAAGTTTTATGACTGGCATATATAACTTAACAGGTTCGGATTATGGTCAATCACTAGGGTCAGCTTTTACATGTCAATGCCTAGAAATGAATACACCATATGAAAGAAAACTTGAGTGTTTTAAATGAAAAAAGTTCTTTTACTTATGCTTATATGGTTATGTTAAAAACTGCAGATTTTTCGTAGATTCAAAATTACAAGCTGTGAATTAACCTGAATGTATGCTTCCAATTATAATGATAACCAGAACACCCCTCTCAGAAGACCATATTGTTTCTTAAAGCAATAGAAATCAGTATTATAATATGCTTAGATTGTATATAAAGAAAATCATCTAAAGAAAGCTTGAAAGACTAATAGAGAATATGTATTATATACACACACTCACGTATATGTTTATCTTAGGTGATTTTATCACATGCGTATTCATTAGTTTTTAAAATAAACATTGTTTCGTTGTATTGCCATTGTTTCAATGGTGTGAACGTTTAGTCTTTAGGATTTTAATATGATTTTTTGGTCTTGCTTATGGCATGTGATTTGTGTACACAGGTATGTGCTTAAACACATACCTTTTTCCAACTGTAATTCATCCACAAGGCAACTGTATGAGGATGCAACAAAAGACGTTGTGGTATCGGTCATCACCTGTATCAATGGCGAGTAAGCTTGCATTGATATATGTTATTAGAGGCATAATGATCATTATTGTTTAAATTATGAAATATGTGCTATATCCTTTATCATGAGTATTAGTTTATTCACCTACACACAACAAACACTTTTAATCGGTTATAACCGATATTTAAACTTTTCTTTTTTATTCTTTTGTTGTTGTTTATAGATAATTCGTTGTTTTCTTATACTTTCAGCAGTTTATTACAGAAGCTGTTATTATGCCGAGATCGTTCATACGGGATGGCCGAGAACTTAAAAGTGAGAGGAGAAAACACTGCAATTCAGAAGCCACCGGACAGTCAAGACTGATGAAGCAGGTATCGATTATTCTCCTTGCGGCATTTTTTTTTAACATTAACCCTACAATTTCTATTTAATCATGTTCTTCCTGTTTTGGTAGACCTGCAAATACGAATCACCCAACCGATCTACATATGCACCAGTCGGCGTCTTTGAATTGGAATTGCACAAGTCGCCAAAAGGGTATTGCAAAAGAGGTAAGATACATAACTTCCAGGATGCTAGATATATTCATACACATGAAGCATGCTAGAGAATTCTTGGTTTCAGTATACATAGCAGAGATCCACCTGTTCAGATACTTGCAGTGCACCTTCAGAATATGCACCGTGTTATACCTGAACCATTCAGTTAATGTTATTCTTTTGTCGTAGCGGCCATCTGTATTTCGTTTTGCTTCTCCCGGTCATCAGGGACGAAATTAACTGAATGGTTCAGATACAACATGTTGCGTTCATCATCCTAAAGAGGAAACAATGTTTCAGAGATACTTACTGATGCAGTAAAGATCACACATGAAAATCTTCAAATTCTTTGGCAAACCCTCATTTCGTTTTGCTTCTCCCGGTCATCAGGTACGATAGCAAGGCAAGATCTGATTCGCATGCAGCCTTTGTTTTTTGCATTCGACTGTTGATTACAAGGATACTCAATCATATTCGCATGCAGCTTTTGTTTTTTGTTGTTTCTTCTTTTGAATATGGCATAATTCTCCAGGAACTTGTAATCTTTAGCTTTGTAGTATTTAATCCAAAAAAAAAAAAAAAAAAAAAACACGTATGTGATTTAGATTCTTATATTACCGTATCGTTGTTTCTATCTACTAGGCTTCTATTTTTATGCTTTAATGTAATGTGTGTTTTAATTAATCAAGTTTATTTTACGAAGGATATACTCTATTTTAGGTATGTATAATTTGGCTAAAGTTTAAATAATGGCTAAGGAAACATACGTCTGGTATTGGTTGAAAAAATTTGTGGAATGCAGTTCCTATTTACAGGTCATGTTCGTTGCGTTCAATATGTAACTGCCATGCAGGAAGTAGTAAAAACAGCACACACAACATAATAATAGTAATTTTTATTCATAAATCCGCATTTTCCATTACATTTTCCTGCCAAAAAGAGAACGGCTGCTAACGCCCAGTGTAAGTATGCAAAACAGCCCAAAAGATCCGATCTACCTACCTATTAGTATATTGGAATGTACATTTCCAGATTTATCCACACAACATCCAAAACCTTCATATCAAAACGAAAAAAAAATCCCGCCAGGCCGCAACGCGGCCGGCCGCCGCCTTACTTGTTTTTATTAAGAATATTGTCATTAAATCCACCACTTTCATATTAGCACTACATCATTCATCATACCGTCAAACCCATCACCTTTTACTCTCTATGGTCATTACCTAACGCACTACTAAACCCAAAATATAAAAATAACTTACTTTATAAAAACATACCTTACAATATACTCCACACACAATCATAAACCAAATAAATAATAATAAAAACATGAGTGTGGCCCATTTTTCACCTTTGTGCCTTAGGTCTTGTTTGGTGGTGTTCACCACCATACCACTGCCAAAATCCCCACCACCGCGCGTGGTGGTGGGTTACTTTTATGGGGACTGCGTGCCAAGGAGTGAGGTGGAGGTGGTGCACTACCCACCATAAAAACCGGTCTAAGTGTAATAAGTAAGCCTCATGACCGCATTCATCACCACCACCTTAGCGACAACTCAGCTTTCTCTATCTACAACCAACTTCACCACCAACTTACACTATGTTCTCAAGTTGAGTAAAAGGAAAGAAAGAAAAAGAAAGTGATTTAAGTTGTGTTCTCAAGTTTTTTGAAGAATTAAAGTGAAAGTAAAAGAATGAAAAATTGATGATTTTGCTCATAAAACTTTCACCTCACTTTTAGAGTGAAAGTCAACTTTTCTTCCTCTCTATTTCTTTACTTCCTCATTCTTTACTTTACTTTCACTTTCTTTTTATTTTTTTTCTTGAGAACACAGTGTTAGTGTAATAAGAAAACCAACTTCACCACCAAAACATACCTCACTTAAATGCAAATATATCCTACAAAAACCATTTAATAAACACACGCACACACACAAAAGAAACTTACAAGACTCGGTCGTGGGCAAGAACGAGTCTTGCTTTTCAACCATCAAAGACGCATTCAATTGGGTAAGTGTAGCAAGGCACGACGCGTCTTCGACTTGCCACATGGGCTTAGAATACGTCTTCAAAATGCTATTACGGGTGGTCTGAGTGTGGGTATTTTATTAGAGAAATGGTTAGTGGTGAGATGAAACAAGTATGATGTAAAAGTGGTAGGATAATAACTGAGAAAGGAAGTTGTGTTGGTAATTTTAGTGTTTCAACTATTTTAGGTGATTGTGTTTTACTTGAGACCAACAGCTTTATACGAGTTTAAATCAAGACAAGTTAGGAGGTTCGGAATGCACACTCGTTATAGTTAGCTTGACACCGCCATGACAAAGACGCAGGGGTAGCGACCCCTTAAAGTGTCAAGGGGCAGCGCCCTTGCGGGGTCAAAGCAAATTTTCTTGCCAAAATCCAACAAACGCGTCATTTACTAACCAACATAATTGTTGGTAAATAACCGTAAATAATTGAATTTCGGTTGATGGTTATAACAACATTTCTGGTCTCATTTGCATAATATAACATAAAACAATACTCTAACTTTTCTGATTGATTTATTGTGCCTTAGATTTCAATTGTCAATCTGTCTTATCCAATTAAAGATTTCGTGAACCCGAGGCATATAGGGTCGAAAAATTTAATCTGAAAGTGATTACACGATTCATATTGATATCCAAATTATAAACCATTCACACACCAGTAAATTTTCCTACAAGTTGACGTGGTGCTAATGTGACATCAATGACGGGCAATGGTAGACAGACGGTTGCAGTTGATCTTATGATTATCACATATGTAATGATAACCAAACGGATACTCGAAAATTGGGTGATAGTTATTGGCATGACATTTCCACTCTATATAAGAGAGGAGTACATGGCATGTCATTAACTCCACGTCACCCATTTAATGATGACTTAATGATGAATGGAATGCTACATCAGCAAATCATGAATCCATGTTCATGCTTACGAAAAGGCGTGTGTTTAACATAACCATACGGTTTTAGGGAAGAACTTCGTCAAACTCCTATCATTACGCGTCTGTTACAATTCCACAAATCAAAGGATTTTAATTTTATCTAAACCTAATCCATCAAGCGGATGTTTGGTCCATCAATCCTAATCTCGCTAACAACTAGGTTTATGAATTTACGAGTTTGTTAAAATAAAGTGATTGATATTTTTGATTTGGGGTTTAACTGATTGTAACAAACAAAATTAAAAGTCATGGCCAAACCTTAAATCACGCCATATTCAAGTGAAAGGTATTTGGAATTTTATATTGGTTATGCATTGCATAATCTATCAATAATTGTTACACCCCAAAACCGGTTTTAAGTATTTTATTATTTAAGTGCTTTGTAATAGTTTTGTAGAAACTAGAATGGGGGTGGGGGGTTGAATAGTTTCACCGTTTAGTATTACGTTTTAAAACTTTTTGGTTCCTTTTAGTTCCTTTTCGAAAAGCCGTTAGATGCAATAGTTATGTGATCTATATGAACACAATAATAATGAGTAAAATAAGTAAAGTAAAGACTAGAAGTAAAGGAAGAAAACAACCAAACCGAGACACGGAGATTTATAGTGGTTCGGCACGAAGCTCACTCTTCGTCCTACTCCACTCCTCGAGTACCACACTCGAGAGTTCACAATCACTATGTCAACACACTCCCTTCAGGCGGAGCAAACCGTACACCAAAGCTTACACCAAGTTTAACGACACTAAACGGAATGTCGGGTCCTAATCCTAGCTAGAACCAATCTACACAAAGCCCACGTGGCTACACAAACAAGCACTCTTGTCCACTTGGATTTACACACAATCCAAGACATGGACGATCACCCCGTCCACTTGAATCTTCACCCGATCCAAGTCTTCACGAACCTTCACTCGGTCCAAGTCTTCACTTCACGGACTCACACCAAGTCCAAGTCTTCACACACCGACACACCAACTTACACAAAGTCCTAATCTAGATACACCACTTCACGGAATTACACTTTGTCCGTATTTATCCTAACACACCTAATCACGACTCACACACAAGTCGGATATACAAATATACAATATGTACAAATGAGAGAGTTGGAGGAAGAAGAGAATCATAACACAAGTAACACTTTGTTTCTTGACAAATATGAGCGTTCTTCTCTTGCATTTTGATATAAAGGGTAACGGGATCATTTATAAACACATATCGAAACGTTATAGTGATCAAATAAGGGAGGAAGAAAGACCAGAAAGTTTTTGTGCAAAGAGGGTTATTTTTCTGAGTAAAACAGTGTTGTATTTATAGGTACCAGGAGGAGAGGGGGATGGTCCCGTATATATAAGGTACCATCGCCATGTTTACGGGACCGTCCCGACATCGCTCCTATTTTTTTCCTGATGTGGTGAAAGTTTATATGGTGAAAAACTTATCTGTTTTGAGCGGGAAAACTAGTTGTTGGGAGATTTGAAATTCAAATTTATTTTCTTTAATAAAACATTTCTTTTTAATTACAAAAATACTTTTGTAAAAATATTTTGTCACATAAAAATGTGAAGTTTTGAGAAAATAAATTCTTTGATCACATTACTAAAGTCGGTATTGTGTTTGTTCATACCTGAAGTGATGTTGTAGTCGGTACGTTGTTGAAACGATTTTCCTCGATTAAAAACTTATCAAATGTAGTTTTACGTAACGTGTTTTTATATTTTGTGATTATCAAAATGTATAGAGACCAAATAATGCAAATGACGTTTTTGACATTTTTTGTATTAAAAATCTCCCCCTTTTTGATGATTACAAAATATAAACTCATTTTAGGTAAAATTATATGTTAATAGGTTTTTAATGAGTTTTGGTTTACTTCTTCGTCGATGTATAGAGAGGAAAGAAATCTACGGTACTAATGCTCCCCCTTGCTTAGTGCTCCCCCTAGATGAGGGCATCGGGAAATCGAGCTATGGTGTTGTGCTACAAAAACAAGTTAGAGTACAATGCACATACACAAATTTATATGAGAATTAGAGGGGTTGAGAAGAGAATTAAGATAGATAGAAGGAGATAGGAGAAGAAGAAATGATGAAAGGAGGGTGAAATCAGATAGATTAAGCATGAAACAGATAATGCAGAGAAGAGAAATTAGAGTTTTAATACTGACTGGGGACGGTCCTTCATATACACCAACGGTCCCTTAAATATTGCGGACCGTCCCTGTATAAGGGACCGCCGCCAGTGGGCATGTTTTACACGAAATGTTGTGATATAAGTGTTACCCATTTTAAAGAAAGTTAATATCACACATTTTAAAGATAACCATGACAAGTATTACAACATAATAGCATGGATGTCATCAACCACAATACAATCATTCATAAAAATCATACATAATTTAAAGCATACATCACACAAGGATTCATACATCACATAATCAAACTACGAGCTATTTCTAGAATAACCTAACTTCCTAGAACATGCTTGGCCCAAAAGATACTCATTTGATTATTTTTAACTAAACATTCAAACATGTTTAGTTGGAAGGTGGAGAATAAGATGGTGGAGAATATGGTGGAACAGAAGGTGACATGGTTGCAAGAAGAGTTGGTTGCACATTGGGTTGAGAAAGAAGCTACTCAATGTGGGCAAACATGTAGTGAAGTTCATCTCTTAGAGTGGAAACGAGGTTGAAGTTATGAAAACAACATGCACAACCCATGGTGTGGTTGTTTACAAAGTTGTAGAGAAGAGGATACCCCATGAATGGAGATGGTGGTGGAGTAGAAGGAGTATAGTTCAAAGGCCCATTTGGTGATAGAGACAAAGAAGTATTTGATAAAATTGGAGAGTTAGGGATGGTAAGATATGGTGATAAGTTGCTCATAAATGGTGTGCATGCGGCCGAACTAGAGTGAGTGAGGAAGGGTGATAAATTTTTGATGAATGATGAAAATGGGGATGAGCTAGGCCTTGAAGAGTATGAGAATGTGCCTTTGGTTGATGGTCCTTTGAGAGCTGCACTAGGAGCTTGAGAAGATGATGGTAGAGACATTGGAGACGGAGTAGTGTCTTCTTGAGTGAGACCAATGAAGTTGGTTTTTGGTGGTATGATGTCGATTTTAGGACTTTTGTTTGGGAGAGACAATGAGGTTGAAGAAGAACCCATTGTGGAGAATGAAGAAGATAAAGTGAAGAAGAAAGATGAGAGGGATTCGATACACCTAATAGGATGTTAGTCCTTTGTAACTTGTGTATGTGATACTTTGAGTAAATATGGTTAAGTATGCAGAATCTGTAACAATTCGCATTTTCAAGTTAATTTCTATTCCTGAAATTTTACTATTCATGAAATTTTACTATTTACTCCCGAAATTTTTATTTCACATTCTCGTAAGTTAAATTAATTCTATGATAAAGTGAAAGTTTGACGCTCGTCGGGTCATTTTCGCAAAAGTTATTCAAAAACTATACGTTTTGGTTTACACGCCATTTAAACATCCTGCGCATAACGAAAACCAACTCTGATAATTTTCATCGCATCAGATTGATTTTTAGTACACTCACAATCAATTATGGAATTTTTGATAATTAAGTTAAAATGTTACCAAATAGACCCTGTGTCTCACAGAACTAAACTTGCGTTTTAAGCACTTTTACTTATCCACAACCTTAGCCTATACCTGCACCATATTTTCTAAGACGTTTAGAAGCTTTCACATTTTTGGAAAAGTAAACATATTTTTCCCTCCTCCTTTGACCATAAAATCATTCTTTGATTTTATAAATCATTCCTTGATTTTTAACACTAACAGTTTTACATCTAAAGAACATTTAACACCAACCGACACTAGATTGAGCCCAGTCTAGACATTATAGGCCATTTTAATTCATTATTATCATATTAGAAAAGTTACATTTTACTTTTCTCAGTTTTACGCAACTTTCGTACGTTTTACGTTTAACGCGTTTTAAACCAACGTTTCCAGCGTTATCAGCGTTTTCGCGACCCATTAAACTTATCAGTCATCATTATGAGATTATAATGAGTATATTGACAAGTTTAATCATTTCTACAAGTTTCATATTTTTACGATACCCAGTTTTACGTTTCGTGATTTAAAAACTTACCGTTAGCGATTACCGGGACCAAAACTCACTCCGTAAAGGCAAGATAAAAACTCAAAACTCTTAACCTCCTCATTCTTGCCCTAGGTGGCATTTTTGATGTGTCATCAAGCTTGTTGGCTTGATCTTGACCATTGATCTCTAGGATATTTACAAGTGTAAATTTAACCATGGTTAAATATTAACCTAATATATAGTTAACTCCTAAAATTTTCCTATAAATACCAAGCTAAAAACTTCATAAATTCTTGCACCACACCTTCTTATATCTTCAAAGACCTAAAACCAAAGGCACTTCTCTTATATTTTGTAAGAAAGTTCATGTGTTCTTGAGAAAAGCTAGCATTTGATCTTATTTTCTCCGAGTTTTCAAGAAAGAGTCGTTATAATCTTCAAATAACTTCAAAGTCTCCAAAAAGACTTTGTTATTATCTTCAAATCACTTCGGGTTTCCAAGAAGGCGTCGTTATAATCTTCAAATAGCCTCGGGTTTTTGAAGAATACAAATTCTACGTCGAAGCTCCGCTTATATTCCCTTTTTCTATAATACTCAAGCATTCTAAATAAAGGTAAGTAATTATAAGACTCAAAATTATTTAAATACTTATAAACTTTGTTAGTTTATTTATTGTATTTATAAACTCTTAATATGTCATATAATCAAGTAAGCAAAATATATGTTTCACATATAAATACTATGTTAGTAGGGAGCTTCATGTGAGGGGTTTCATTTGGGTGAACGTATCGACGAGTTGCTGGATTTACGAATTAAAGTGTCCTAGCTCCTCGAACGTTTACTGCATGACCTCTGGATTATGATGGCCTGAACGATAGTACGAGGTATACAAACTAAACATGTTTCATAAACCATCTTCATACAACGACCTACTCACATACTAAGTACTACATCATGAACAATATGCAAGACATATATATGCACGTTTTTGTATTCTTAGACATTATTCCAACCTAAGTCGCAACATTCTATTATAGGTTGCTCTTAGAGACTTTCGCGACACGACTACCAATTTCATTACTCACTACATAACTCACGGTGAGTTTTCATAGCCCCGTTTTCAATTAACTATTTCATTTCTAAACTCTCGGGGGGGAATACATTGCACATCATTTTATTACGAGCCCAAGTATGTCAAATTCATTTACGTTGCTTAAGTTACCTCATTTCCATGTTAATGTCCCCATTCCTTTATCATCCCAAGTATGTCAAATTCATTTACATTGCTTAAGTTACCTCATTGCCATGTTAATGTCCCCATTCCTTTATCATGAACCGTTAATTACGTAGTAAGCAAGAGTGAGTGAATAGATCTGTTGAGGGTGACTCCTCCATCCGGGTTTTCATTTAATATCATAATTAGAGTTGTTTGGCAAACACTCTGTTGGGGCGAACATCATAATCAGTCTAGCTTCGGGGTCATGAGCTTATAGCAATTGTATCATTTTTATATGGCGACATTGTCATACATAACCTTATACTTGTGGTAGCCGTACAGAACATTTACATAAACCTATGATTCTCACCAACATTTTTGTTGACCGTTTTAGCAATGTATTTTCAGGTAATTAAAGTAAGCATATCATGACATGCATGGAATCATATCACGGAGTCACGGAGATGATGCGTCTCATTTTGTATTTTTATGCACTTAAAGTATCGTTTGGTTGTAACATACTTATTTCCGCAAACTTTGACTATCTTTTGGGACCTATCTTTTGTAAACTCTGAACGTTTTTATTTAATCAAACGATGTATTTTTTAAATGACACTTTAGGTCATTCAATATAACTGTAACTGTGATGCTATGGCAGTAGCGCGCCCATGTATTCCATTCCGCTGCAAATCATGTATTTGGGGGTGTTACAGATTGGCTTCAGAGCTAAGGTTATAGCAAACTAGGTTGTATTATGGACCCTAGACTATAACCACATCTTCATAGCATCTCATCATTTTATCATAAGTGCATATTCACTATACATGAGGTTTCATACATACATTATGTGGGTTATTTACTTTCATTTCATGTCGATTGTCACAGAGATGTCTTTAGATACCCATCCCATCATCATTTCTTCAGACTCTGACATGGAGGATACCTCGTCACCACCTACTATAGTTTTAACATCAGTTGACTCTACACCAGACCCATCACTCATATCGTTCGATGCTGAGACTGAACCCTTTGAGGAGGGCGAAGTTGCACCTACACCACCCTTATCACCACTGATTCGCCGTAGGGCTAGAGCTATCCCTATCATTCAGCCAGGACAGCCGATACCTTTCCGTCAGGCATACCGACTGCATCCGAATGGACCTCTTAGGATGCTCACTACTAGGAAGAGAGTACGTTTTCATACCCTCACACCTAGACCACCTACTGCTACTCATCCACCACCACCACCATCAGTTGCTCCTATCATTGGACGTCCCATAGTCCATACTCCATCTTATCCTATCAGATGTCGCGAGACCGCGCGGAAGAGGGTTGCATTTCATACACCATCATCATCATCCTCATCTTCATCATCAGGCGGAGCACCAGGAGATGCCTAGATTAGACTTATATCATATTAGCTTTTACTACTATTATTATCCTAGTCACGAGGTGTGTGACATAGTTTAAAGAACTTGTAGTCTTTTGTTTGTTGTACAAACAAATGAATCAAGTGTTGACTCTACTATGTGGATATGGTTGTGCTATCTATGATATCGGTCTAAGTAGGCCAAAATTTTCATGTATTATATTCATGTGTGTTGTGATTATAATTATGATATTTCGTAGTTGATTCTCGTTGTGATTTCATTTTTAGTTATACATGTTGTGGTTGTATGTACTTGTGCATGATGATCGTTTCTACTTACGAGTACTCATTATTGTTATCTCTTACGATTTTGAAGAATTATGCCGCCAAAACAAGCTACTTCAACTATGACACCAACTGCTATCCGAAAACTTGTTGCGGATAGTATAGCGGCAGCACTAGAAACTGAACGAGAGGCCGTGGCTACTCGGGCTGCTGAAGCCGCTTCTCAGGCGGAAACAGCCGAAGCTGCCAGACTGGCTAATGGTACTAATGTTCGCAAATGTACATACAAGGACTTTAAGAACGGTGATCCCATAAAGTTCAAAGGCACAGAAGGAGCCACTGCTATGATCCGTTGGTTTGAGAAGACGGAATCTGTGTTTCTTCTATGCAATTATCCAGATGATTGCAAGGTGAAGTTCGCTACCGGTACCCTCATTGATGACGCTATGTCATGGTGGAATTCTTACGCACAGCCTATTGGTATGTAAAACGCTTACAAGCTCACGTGGGAAGAATTCAAAAAGCTATTGACTAAGAAGTATTGTCCACGCACCGAAGTGAAGAAGCTAGAGACAAAATTTTATGAATTGGTGACCATAGGTAATGATATCGAGACCTACATCAGGAGATTTCAAGAGTTGGCCGCGCTATGCCCAACTATGGTTTCAGATAACGAGAAGTTATTGGAAAACTTCATGGGTGGACTGCCACAAAGCATCCGAGGGGATGTAACTTCTTTTGATCCACACATACTTGACGAAGCTATCAGAATGACTCAAAAGCTTATGACTCAAGTGGTGAAGAATGAATCTACTGTCAACAACAACAACCGAAACAACAACACCAACTATAACAACAACAACAACAACAACAAGAAGAGAGGGTGGGACAACAATCGAGGTGGCGATGTTACTCAACAACCACCAAAGAGACAAGAAGTTGCTAAAGCCTATGCTGCAGGCCCAACTGAAAAGAAGGGTTACACTGGTACCTTACCCAAATGCAACAAGTGTCAAAGTCACCATAACCCTGGTCGTTGCCCTACTCCATGTGGCAACTGTAAGAGAATTGGTCACTCGACTAGAGAGTGCAAGTTCCCACTCACTGCTGGAAATCAGAGACCTTTAGTGACGTATTTTGGCTGTGGAGAGATAGGACATTTTAAGAATGAATGTTCGAAACAAGGAAATCAAGGGAATGAGAACCAAGGTGGAATAGCTCGTGGAAGGGCTTATATCATCAGAGGAAGAGATTGCCAGGACATCAACAACATTGAGGACGACAATAATGTTTAAGAACAAGGAACTTCTGCCATAATAATAAACCATAGGAGGAACCTTTAGGGTTGTATTTCTTTAAGTAGTCTATCTTAAGTACTTTCTTGTAACCTCGTTGTATCATGTACCTTTCTATCTAATGAATCCACTATCTTTTGTTATTTCCATGATATCACAACCCTCGTTTATTACACTCCCTATTTACCAACAATGCTTCTACTCCTAACACAAATTGATCTTCGGGACGGAGCTCTCTTAAGGGGGTAGAGACTGTAACAATTCTCATTTTCAAGTTAATTTCAATTCCTGAAATTTTACTATTCACTCCCGAAATTTTTATTTCACATTCTCGTAAGTTAAATTAATTCTATGATAAAGTGAAAGTTTGACGCTCGTCGGGTCATTTTCGCAAAAGTTATTAAGAAACTATACGTTTTGGTTTAAACGCCATTTAAACATCCTGCGCATAACGAAAACCAACTCTGATAATTTTCATCGCATTAGATTGATTTTTAGTACACTCACAATCAATTATGGAATTTTTGATAATTAAGTTAAAATGTTACCAAATAGACCCTGTGTCTCACAAAACTAAACTTGCGTTTTAAGCACTTTTACTTATCCGCAACCTTAGCCTATACCTGCACCATATTTTCTAAGACGTTTAGAAACTTTCAAATTTTTGAAAAAGTCAACATATTTTTCCTTCCTCCTTTGACCATAAAATCATTCCTTGATTTTATAAATCATTCCTTGATTTTTAACACTTACGGTTTTACATCTAAAGAACATTTAACACCAACCGACACTAGACTGAGCCCAGTCTAGACATTATAGGCGATTTTAATTCATTATTATCATATTAGAAAAGTTACATTTTACTTTTCTCAGTTTTACGCAACTTTCGTACGTTTTACGTTTAACGCGTTTTAAACCTACGTTTCCAGCGTTATCAGCGTTTTCGCGACCCATTAAACTTCTCACTCATCATTATGAGATTATAATGAGTTGATGAGGCGAAAAGTGTACCGCTTTTAAGGGGTCATTTAAGCCCGAAATCGTATTTATTTGATCAAATATTGCCCTAAATCGTTCCTTTTGTCATTTTAGGTACTTTTGAGGAGAAATCTAGAAAAGGAGGCATTTTGGACGTTTTTGGAGCATAAAAGTGAAGAAAACGGCAAAGTCTCAAAATTTTGCTGAAAGTCACCTTTGACGGCGTCAACATTAACTCCAGACGGCGTCATGCCTTGGCAAGAAAAGTTGGATGTGAAATTTACTCATGACGGGCCAGTGAGTTTGCATGAGAATTCTGACGGCGTCACGCTTTAACTAAATCAAGGGCGTCACGGCTTAAATCATAAGGGGACGGCGTCACGTTATAGGTCCGACGGCGTCAAGCCTTGATAAGCCAGAATGGATTTTTGAAGAGCTAAAGAGGGACGGCGTCAAGATGGTCATCCGGGAACCCTAAAAGCGGCGAGGTGACGGCGTCACAATGCATAAGGTGACGCCGTCAGATGTCAAAGTCTATATATAGTTTTCTAATTTTTTGTCATTAAGAGAGAGCTTAGTGTGTGGAATTTTGGGATAAAACCCTAAGACGATTTTAGCTACTTTTTCAGGGCTTCTTGCCTTGAGATCTTCCATGTTTCATTGAAAGATAAGTTATCAATTAATCATTCAATATGTCTATGTGTTGTTTGATTCTATCTTATGCTTGTCTTTTGTTTAACATGTTAGGCTAATTTTATCTTGTGTTTGCTTAGATCTAATGAAACCTAGCTATTGATTATTGGTTGTTAGTGTGTTGTTAGTTGTATTGGATGATTGTTTATCTATGTTAGGCTTAAGAAAACTGGCTAACTTCCTATTCGGTAACTTGCTTGAACGTCTTAAGAAACATGAACCAAACGCGTACTAAAGGTTTTTATGGTTGTATTTAATGCACAAGCGAATTCTAGTGATCCCATGTTAGGAGCTTCCTAGCCGGCTCGACATAGGAGTGAAGTAGGAGCTTGTAGAGTTTGGGGAAGTAAGTACGCCACCCCACGAATGGTATTAAGGAATACACCCGTCATCCACGCGACTAATACACACTAATTAACCGGTAAAAGATAGTTAGGGAGTAAGGAATCTAAGTAAACACATTTCTCTACACATAAGTTTCTCACCACTTTTCATTTTTGTTATTTTATTTTATTTGCATTTGTAGTAATTTGGGTTAGTTGACTAGCAACTAATTCCGCCCACTCCTTCAAAACCCGAGATTTTACTTGCTTTCAGAAAATTATAAAAAACATAAAAAGAATCTTCCTCAACCCTTAGACCTAATTAGAGTAGCCTTTCACACCTAACGAACACTATTCCCTGTGGAGAACGATCAATCCCCGTACTTACCACTACACTATACTACATCGGTCAGGTACACTGCCTGGTGGGGTTGTAAGCCTCTTGAGATCCCTCGAGAGGTAAAACCTGTTGTAAGGTTGCAAAACCCACGCATCAAGTTTTTGGCGCCGCTGCCGGGGAATAGTTATTGTTTAGGTTGAATTTTTATTTCTATTAGGTCTACTCACTAGATTCCTTTCTAGTGAGATTTTTATTTTCTTTTTCTAGGTTTTCTTTAGTCTATCTATTTTCTTCGTGTCTTTGTTCGTAACCATTACCGTCCGACATCATGGAAGATGGTAATATCCTTAACCCACACAACCCACCACCACAACAACCACCACCACCTCCTAGAGCCCGTACTTTAGGAGAGTATTCCCGTCCTAGCCACCACGGCTATCGAAACACCATTGAGCTCACTCAAGGAGCCAATATCACACCCTTGCGATCCGACACCATCCGGTTGGTGCAAAGCGGATGCGCATTCCATGGACTTCGTTCTGAAGATCCTAATCAACATCTCAAGGACTTTCTTAAAATCGTTGATTCTATAGACCTTGATGTTGCCACTCGAGAGACGACCCGATTGCGTCTCTTCCAATTCTCTCTGCGGGACCAAGCTAGTCAGTGGCTAGAACGTCAACCCGCAGGATCCATCACCTCTTGGGACGATCTCACCACTCGTTTCCTTGCTCAGTTTTTCCCACCGGGAAGAACTACCAAGCTAAGGAATGATATCTTGATGTTCCAACAACGTCAAGGCGAAACTCTCTACGAGGCATGGACTCGATTCAAGGACTTACTCCAAAAAGTCCCTCACCATGGCATAGAACTTTGGCTCCAAGTCCAAATCTTCTATGACCATATCAATCTCTCCACGAGGCAAACCATTGACCAATCGGCCGGTGGCAAGCTACGTGATCTAAGTGCGGAACAATCATGGGCTCTCCTAGAGGATCTTGCTCTTTATGACAACGAAAGTTGGAGTGATCCCCGTGATTTGAATAAAACGGTCAAGGCAATATCTTTGCCTTTGAACAATTCAAGCACTTCCGACCGTAGGATCGTAGAACTTGAAGACCAAGTCAAGTTTCTCATGAAATCCTACGAGGCTCCTAAACCTTCAAGCCAAGTGAACAAAATCACTTCTTCATGTGAATTATGTGGTGGTCCCCACGACACTCGTGATTGCATGGAACTCCCCGAACAAGCTTTTGTGGACTACGCATCCTCGCGTACCGACGGAGCGGGAGACAAGTGGTACACTTTCAAGCCCGAGCCAAACCCTTATGGTGATTCATACAACCCCTCATGGAAAAATCACCCGAACCTTAGGTGGAAACAAAACCAAAACTCACAACAAATCAATTCTTCCAACCCACCTAATCGTTCCCAATCAAGCGGTTCCAACTCGAACCGTACTTTCAACAACAATCCTTCCGGCAATGGTAGTACCAATAACTTTGAAGGATTGATGTCTCAACTTATGGCATCTCAAGAAGCTCGTTTAGCCAAGTTTGAAGCCGATTTCAAACAGAAACAAAGCGAGATGACCGACAAGATTGACACCTTGTTGAAAGCCCTCAATGACCGAGAAATGGGAGCACTCCCTAGCAACACGGTCAAGAACCCGAAACTAAACGTCAACGCTATTTCATCGGTTTCGTCCCCTAGTTCTTGTCCACAATATTATTCGGTCAATTCCATGAGCACGTGTTTCAAACAAACCCAAATCATTCCAAGTGACCAAGAAGTTATGACATCCAAATTGGTCAACAACATAGTTGAAACACCTCCCACTCAAAACCTTGACGATGAATTCAAGGAGCTCCACCTTGAAAGTCCGGTTGTTGATGAGAAGAAGCTCAAGTTAGGCGAAAAAGGGACCGCCTTTGTTCAAAACAAGCTACCTAAGAAGTTAGATGATCCGGGCTTATTTGTTCTACCTTGCAAGATCGGTAATTCGGAGGCTTATGATACATTAGCCGATCTTGGATCAAGCCTTAACCTACTTCCGTTACCTCTCTACACCTCTCTAAAACTTGGAAAACTTGAAGAAACCGAAGTGATAATAGGCTTAGCGGATGGAAGTGTTGCTTACCCGGTTGGAGTAGTTAAGGACGTGTTAGTGCACATTGGAAAACTAACCATTTTAGCCGATTTCCACGTCCTTGATATGGTTAGCGACCCTACATGCCCCTTGTTGATAGGTAGAGGATTTTTAGCGACCGCTAGTGCTATGATTGATTGTAAGGAATCCAAGATAGCGGTAGGAGAAGGGGATACTTGGTCAGTCTATGATGTTAAGAAACATGCCTATGATACTAGTGAGGAACCGACACCCCATTGGTTAGAATTAAATAGGAGACCATCTAGATATGGACCTTGGATCGATAGAGACTTCATAGGACCCCAACGCCCATTTTACCTAGAAGAGGACTTTGTTAACCGAACGCATTCGATAGAGCAACTCTTGGCTAGGGACACCGAATTGGATCCATTTGAAGACCCTCTAGTTTTTAGAAGGATGATTGATTTCCTAGGAGTTTTGCCAATTAACCTAGGAATGAATAAGTGGATTTGTGAGGAAGATGATCATAAGTGGAATTGGGATAAACCACCCAATGATGGAGATGGGTCATGGCATATCAAGATGACATTGTATGACCCGGATGGAGAGAAGTTTGAAAAGACATATCGTACTGAGCGGACCAATAGGAAACTTCAATCCAAGCTTAACCCTAAAGACGTCCTTGATGACGAGCTTACTTACATAGGGTAGCGTGACTTTGAGTCTAGCTACAAGACTCGTTAATAAAGAAAGGCGCTTCTTGGGAGGCAACCCAAGCTTTATTTGTTTTATTTGCTTTGTGTGTTTATTTGTTTGTTTGTTTGTTTTTATTTGTTTCCGTATGTGTGTTTAATTTTTATTCTTATTGATTCATGTTCAAAACTAATTTGTGAAAATGCTTTATGTTGTTTTTAACTTCGTCTTAACTACATATAAAGGTATTTTGCAAAAGATAAGTGTAAGGGAAATCTAAATCGGTTTATTAGAACACATATGAACATGAATCGTAATAATAATAAATTAACATACATATCCGTATTTGTTTGAGTCAAATGCTTGTATCGAGTCATAATGATGTTTTGCAGGATTTCCAGGAAGTAAGGTAAAGGTTTTTCCAGAAATTTTCCGGAAACTTAAAATGAGAATTTTTGTCAGGTCATTTCTGACGGCGTCAGGGGTTATAACCTGACGGCGTCAGATTTAATTTCCAGAAATTTTTGAAAATTTTGTTTTCATAAAAAGTTTTTATTAAAATCTCCAACTTATAATCTCCAGGAATCTGCAAAGTTATCATTCCACAAGCATTATATCCTTATATATAGATTTTATCCCGCCGATGTTATGCAGGTTTTCGTGTTTGTTTTCTCAGGTTCAACAGGTTATTTTGGACAAGGAAATGTTTTGAATCAAGCTTATGGCGATGCATTAGTCATGGAGCTTCAACATTCTCTTTGGAGGAAGATTTAACCGTGTAATTTCATTATCCAACGAGCGAATCAGGGGAGTATTTGATTTCATTCTTTTACTTTATGCTTTTACATTGGTCATTTGAACATTGGGGACAATGTTCATCTTAAGTGTAAGGGGAGGGTAAAAGTACGATTTTAAGAGAATACTATTGCGCTTGATTTTTGTTTGTTTGATAGTAGATGTGTAATAAAACTGAGAGAAATACTTGTTAAGGTAATTTTAGTGCCAAATTTAAAATTTTTTACAACATATAGGAGTGAAACTTTGATCTTAATGAGCGTCTCACGGATAGGAGTTATATGACTAGCACAAAAACCGTACCACTAAAAAATTTTTCCACCCCCAAATATGTGAGGTTCACCCCTAGAATTGGTAGGAAAAGCATTTATGCTATGATGTGTGTACCGGTAGCACTTATATTCTAGAACTTGCGTTAGGACCATTCCAAGGCCACAAGTGAGACTACATTCGTGTAGTTAGATTTACTACATGATAAGAGGCATTAGGATTAACCCATTGTTTTACACCTGTGTTTTTGTTATAATTACATTGGCTACATTGGTCAAGTAATTCTCCCACACCCTTTGCGTTGTACTCATTTTTAGTACACGATACCCCTAGTACACCCCTCAGAGCCTATCTTTTCGTTTCGACCTTTAAGCATTTTACTTGAAGGAAGAATTTGTTTACACCCCACTTAAATGTACACCCAAATCGCCTTAGCCTACCTTGTATGCACTCATTTTTAGTGCATTATTGTTACAACATTTGTTTAAACCCAAGTTAATTATCTAATTGATTACATGGTTGCTAAGTCGAGTCATATCCTTGTACATATTGTTTTGGGACGATTGGGACTCGTGGGTAAAGTACTAGTGTAATGGAGTAATGGGGAAGAACATCATTTATTACCCCCATATGTGCTAAATGTTTTAAAAGTACTCCAAGTTTTTCAATTATCTTAATTCGAGTCATTAGAATAGTTATTTGTAAAGTTATGTAAAAGTTCAAGTGTAAGGGGATGCAACGCCCCTATGATGTATTATTTTGGATGGTAGGGCAAGAGTGTATGCAAAAAAAAAAAAAAAAAAAAAAAAATCAAGAAAAATACAAAAAAATGAGAAAAAGAAAAGTAGAAAAAAACATACGGACTACCATCCCGTTTCATTTTATGTTTATTTTATGTTTATGTTTTGTTATTTTCTTTCATTAGCTTAAGATCGAGTCTAGTCTTGGCTTAGCAACGTTGTATAGTACATGTAATTGATCAAGATTTTTAACTCGCCACCAGTAAAATATCCTTTATCCAACCAAACCGTGTTCTCCTTTTCCCTACACCTAACGTTATAACCCATTTAAAAGCCCTCTTTGATAGTTTATCTTAGGTGCTTACGCCTAGTGGAGGAGGTTTTCGATCCTTTCCCAAGCCTATGGTAATCTATTTGCTATGACAGGTAGTGAGAGATATTTTCCGTTTTCATTTATGAGATTTATTTTGATGACACTTGAGAGATGTGAGTATCTAAACACTACTTGTGAGGTGCTAGTATATAATCTCCGTGCTTATTATGATTGAAGTGGAACGATTATTTGTTGTAATTACTTTTATGTTTGCATTAAATGACCCCTAACTTGTATTTTGATTAGAATAAAAGCGCATTTGCTTGAGGACAAGCAAATCTCAAGTGTAAGGGTATTTGATGAGGCGAAAAGTGTACCGCTTTTAAGGGGTCATTTAAGCCCGAAATCGTATTTATTTGATCAAATATTGCCCTAAATCGTTCCTTTTGTCATTTTAGGTACTTTTGAGGAGAAATCTGGAAAAGGAGGCATTTTGGACGTTTTTGGAGCATAAAAGTGAAGAAAACGGCAAAGTCTCAAAATTTTGCTGAAAGTCACCTTTGACGGCGTCAACATTAACTCCAGACGGCGTCATGCCTTGGCAAGAAAAGTTGGATGTGAAATTTACTCATGACGGGCCAGTGAGTTTGCATGAGAATTCTGACGGCGTCACGCTTTAACTAAATCAAGGGCGTCACGGCTTAAATCATAAGGGGACGGCGTCACGTTATAGGTCCGACGGCGTCAAGCCTTGATAAGCCAGAATGGATTTTTGAAGAGCTAAAGAGGGACGGCGTCAAGATGGTCATCCGGGAACCCTAAAAGCGGCGAGGTGACGGCGTCACAATGCATAAGGTGACGCCGTCAGATGTCAAAGTCTATATATAGTTTTCTAATTTTTTGTCATTAAGAGAGAGCTTAGTGTGTGGAATTTTGGGATAAAACCCTAAGACGATTTTAGCTACTTTTTCAGGGCTTCTTGCCTTGAGATCTTCCATGTTTCATTGAAAGATAAGTTATCAATTAATCATTCAATATGTCTATGTGTTGTTTGATTCTATCTTATGCTTGTCTTTTGTTTAACATGTTAGGCTAATTTTATCTTGTGTTTGCTTAGATCTAATGAAACCTAGCTATTGATTATTGGTTGTTAGTGTGTTGTTAGTTGTATTGGATGATTGTTTATCTATGTTAGGCTTAAGAAAACTGGCTAACTTCCTATTCGGTAACTTGCTTGAACGTCTTAAGAAACATGAACCAAACGCGTACTAAAGGTTTTTATGGTTGTATTTAATGCACAAGCGAATTCTAGTGATCCCATGTTAGGAGCTTCCTAGCCGGCTCGACATAGGAGTGAAGTAGGAGCTTGTAGAGTTTGGGGAAGTAAGTACGCCACCCCACGAATGGTATTAAGGAATACACCCGTCATCCACGCGACTAATACACACTAATTAACCGGTAAAAGATAGTTAGGGAGTAAGGAAATCTAAGTAAACACATTTCTCTACACATAAGTTTCTCACCACTTTCATTTTTGTTATTTTATTTTATTTGCATTTGTAGTAATTTGGGTTAGTTGACTAGCAACTAATTCCGCCCACTCCTTCAAAACCCGAGATTTTACTTGCTTTCAGAAAATTATAAAAAACATAAAAAGAATCTTCCTCAACCCTTAGACCTAATTAGAGTAGCCTTTCACACCTAACGAACACTATTCCCTGTGGAGAACGATCAATCCCCCGTACTTACCACTACACTATACTACATCGGTCAGGTACACTGCCTGGTGGGGTTGTAAGCCTCTTGAGATCCCTCGAGAGGTAAAACCTGTTGTAAGGTTGCAAAACCCACGCATCATGAGTATATTGACAAGTTTAATCATTTCTACAAGTTTCATATTTTTACGATACCCAGTTTTACGTTTCATGATTTAAATACTTACTGTTAGCGATTACCGGGACCAAAACTCACTCCGTAAAGGCAAGATAAAAACTCAAAACTCTTAACCTCCTCATTCTTGCCCTAGGTGGCATTTTTGATGTGTCATCAAGCTTGTTGGCTTGATCTTGACCATTGATGTCTAGGATATTTACAAGTGTAAACTTAACCATGGTTAAATATTAACCTAATATATAGTTAACTCCTAAAATTTTCCTATAAATACCAAGCTAAAAACTTCATAAATTCTTGTACCACACCTTCTTATATCTTCAAAGACCTAAAACCAAAGGCACTTCTCTTATATTTTGTAAGAAAGTTCATGTGTTCTTGAGAAAAGCTAGCATTTGATCTTATTTTCTCTGAGTTTTCAAGAAAGAGTCGTTATAATCTTTAAATAACTTCAAAGTCTCCAAAAAGAATTTGTTATTATCTTCAAATCACTTCGGGTTTCCAAGAAGGCGTCATTATAATCTTCAAATAGCCTCGGGTTTTTGAAGAATACAAATTCTATGTCGAAGCTCCGCTTATATTCCCTTTTTCTATAATACTCAAGCATTCTAAATAAAGGTAAGTAATTATAAGACTCAAAATTATTTAAATACTTATAAACTTTGTTAGTTTATTTATTGTATTTATAAACTCTTAATATGTCATATAATCAATTAAGCAAAATATGTGTTTCACATATAAATACTATGTTAGTAGGGAGCTTCATGTGAGGGGTTTCATTTGGGTGAACGTATCGACGAGTTGCTGGATTTACGAATTAAAGTGTCCTAGCTCCTCGAACGTTTACTGCATGACCTCTGGATTATGATGGCCCGAATGATAGTACAAGGTATACAAACTAAACATGTTTCATAAACCATCTTCATACAACGACCTACTCACATACTAAGTACTACATCATGAACAATATGCAAGACATATATATGCACGTTTTTGTATTCTTAGACATTATTCCAACCTAAGTCGCAACATTCTATTATAGGTTGCTCTTAGAGACTTTCGCGACACGACTACCAATTTCATTACTCACTACATAACTCACGGTGAGTTTTCATAGCCCCGTTTTCAACTGAATGCTTGTTCTTATTATTGGATGAATAATAAGACATTTTAGCTTCTCAAAAAGCTGACATCATCATCTTGTATGCTCTTATCTTTTCCATTGTAAGAGGAGATACAACAACTGCTTGATCAATTTCTCCCCTGTTCTGAGCATACACAACCACAATCTTTCTTTTATTGGTTAATCTTCCTCCCCTGAGCTTGGAAGATCTCTCACCATGTACCAAAATATATCCTCCCCTAAGATTTATCATTTCCTCCCCTGTTTGGAAGATCTCTTACCATCATCTGATCTACCAATTAGAACATGTTTTCAGACAATAGTGTACATGTTGGCCATCAATTCCTTAAGAGTTAAATTAGCTGCCCTCATCACTTCTAGGTGTGTTAACTCCTATGAGAGGTGATTCATGGGCCATTGACTCATTATCCATCATTTGATGGTTATTCTGAGCCACTTTGAAAATCCTTTTAAAGAACTTTTGACTTGGCAGTATGAATATGATTTTATGATGAAAAATCATACTGCTCTCAACCATTTTGAAGGGATTAAGTGTATAACAGACACTTAATCAAGAATTCGGTTTAAAGTAACCTCTGGTTATGTGAGAACCAATATTTTCAGTTATAAATAACTGCCTGTGTAAAGATAAACCCATTCAAAGGGCTTTCTTGACAGGTTTTCCAGCTCATAGCAATTGTTTCCTCTAACACAAGTGTTAGATTCACTTTTGCTAGCGGTTCTTTCTATCAGATGTCCTTAGACTTGCTCATTTTACTTAAAAGTATAAAATGATAGAAAGTGAGTTGTTTCAGTTACTATCTGACAAACTGAGCCATCAAGTCAATGTGAAACATCATAATCAGATTTCAAGAAAGAAGTTTTAAAGAATCAATTAACTTAGGTGTAAACCTTTGTTAATGAATTCCTAAAATCAGTCCATCATAAACCTATTATATCAGCAAATTGTATTATCCTTCTCCTGCTCATTTATTTCACTTGAAACTTCCTTTGTGCTCAATGTTCATACCTGAAATTGTTAGTCCAAAACCAAGAAACAAAATGCAAAACATTTGTCTTATAGCAGTAGAACTATATGACCAACGGTATGAACTTAACAAACAAAATTTGTACTAGTAGTACAAACTTTTCAGTAACAGTAGTAATTAACAATGCTAGCAGTACAAACAAAAATTTATATACAAAAACACAAAGTTTTAAGTCATTGAGGATTAAGCATCCCAATACTTGCTACCAAGTACTGAAACCTTCCAAAATCAAAAGCTTTTGTGAGAAGATCTGCAAAGTTGTGATCAAAATCAATTTTAAGAACTTGAATCAACTTTTTCTCATTGCAGTCTCTAATAAAATGATGTCTAATTTCAATGTGTTTTGTTTTAGAGTGTTGCACTGGATTTTTAATTATGCAAATTGTACTACTATTATCAATATATATGATAGTGTTCATGAAATTGTACCCATAGTCAAGAAGTTAGTTTTGAAGCCATAGGACTTGACCACAGCAACTTGCAGCAGCTACATATTCAGCTTCAGTTGTTGAAGTAGCCACAATTTTTTGCTTCTTACACTGCCATGAGATAAGTCTACACCCAAGGAATTGACATCCTCCAGTTGTTGACTTTCTGTCCAAGCTTGCACCTGCATAATCACTATCTGAAAATGCTACCAAGTCAAAAGGTGATTCTCTAGAATACCATAGACCCAACCTAGGTTGACCCTTGAGATATCTAAAAATCCTCTTAACAGCTGTGAGGTGAGAAACCTTTGGAGTTACTTGAAATCTTGCACAAGTACAAACAGAGAACATGAAATCAGGTCTTGATGATGTGAGATACATCAAAGAGCCTATTATAGATCTGTATGTGTGTACATCTACACTTTCTCCATCTAAATCTTTAAGTAGTGGCTTCTCAGAGTCCATTGGTGTGCTTGCTACTTTTGAATCAGCAAATTTGAATTTCCTTAGAATCTCTGTAACATACTTATCTTGACTAATAAATATGCCTTCACAAGATTGCCTAACTTGCAGACCCAAAAAGAATGTAAGTTCCCCCATGGAACTCATCTGAAACTTATCATGCATAAGTTTCTCAAACTCCAAACACATCTCCTTCCTTGTAGATCCAAAGATGATATCATCCACATACACCTGAACTAGCAAAAGATCATTCTTGTGCTTCTTGATGAATAATGTCTGATCAATCTTCCCTCTTTGAAATCCATTTTCTAATAAGTAGGAAGCCAGTGTTTCATACCATGCTCTTGGTGCCTGATGAAGGCCATAAAGAGCCTTAACTACCTTGTACACTTTGTCTGGATGATCTGGGTCAGTAAACCCTGGAGGTTGTGAGACATATACCTCTTCTTCAATAGTACCATATAGAAAAGCACTCTTGACATCCATTTGATAAACTGTGAAGCCCATAAATGAAGCATAAGCCAAAAATAACCTAATGGCTTCAATCCTTGCTACTAGACCAAAAACCTCTTCATAGTCTATCCATTCTTCTTTTGTGTACCCTTGGGCTACTAATCTAGCCTTATTCCTAATCACTATGCCCCTTTCATCCCTTTTATTTCTGAAAACCCATCTAGTGCCAATTACCCTTACACCCTTGGGTAAATCAACTAGCACCCAAACCTTCTGAATCTTGAACTAAAGAAGCTCTTCTTGCATAGCTTCTACCCTGCTTGAATCATCTAGGGCTTTAAGAACATTCTTTGGTTCTGCTTGTGATAGAAAACATACAAACAAGCAAGAGTTTGCAAACTCATGCTGTTTTGAAGCATAAAGGGAATCAAGAAACTCTTTTTGGTCTGAAGACATCAGTTGTTGCCTTGTCTTCACCCCTGATTGTACATCTCCAATCACATTGTCCAGGGAGTGGACTTTGTGAATCCTTGTGTGTGGAGTAGAAGGAACTTGATAATTAGGTGGGAGATTGTTGAAATCCACCTATTCTTCTGAGAATTCTGCTTCATTTGATTCTGATGGGCCAGCAGTAGAAACATTTGGCTCAGTAGTAGAAAAATTAAGCCTAGCAGTAGAATGCTCTGTCTCAGCACTACTATCATCAGTAGAAACATTCTCTTGTTCCTTTGTTCCATCTTTCTTGTTTTCATCTTCAATCCCTTCTTTAGCTTCATCAGAAGAAGTTTCATCAATTTTTGAAGTTGAATCCACACTTGTACTTGTCCATATTGGCATCAACAAATAATCTTGATATTTCTCTTTGTCTAACCCTGCCTCATTTGTTGTTTCATCTTCTTTTGAACCTGAAAATTCATTAGTTTCTGCAACAATAGGCACATAATTCATAGAATAGGTTAGTGTCTCAAGATCAAATAGCCAATTGGGACCTTGACCTGCTACATTGGATTTATTCTCTAAAAATTCCACATGCAGGTTCTCCTCTACTCTTCTAGTTCTTGAGTTGTATACTTTAAAAGCTTTGCTATTAAGAGAATATCCAACTAAGAATCCTTCATCTGCTTTACCATCAAACTTTCCTAGATGGTCTAAGGTATTCAGAATTGTCACATGACATCCAAAAGGTCTAAGAAATCCTATTGCAGGAGTTCTACCTCTAAAAAGTTCATATGATGTCTTATTGTGAGATTTGACAACCAAAACCCTATTCTGGACATAGCAAGCAGTATTAACTGCTTCAACCCAAAAAGTGATAGGTAACTTAGAGTCGGTTAACATGGTTCTAGCAGCTTCTATGAGTGTTCTATTTCTCCTTTCAGCTACTCCATTTTGCTGAGGAGTTCTAGCTACACTAAATTCTCTCCTAATACCTTTTTCCTTGCAGAAGTCATCCATAACTCTATTCTTAAACTCTGTCCCATTATCACATCTAATGACTTTTACTTTCTTACTTACTAGGTTATCTATCTCTGTAATGAATGTTTTAAGAATGCTAGAAGTCTCATCCTTAGAACCTAAAAAGAAAACCCATGTAAATCTACTATAGTCATCAGTAACAAGTAGACAATATCTTTTATGCATCATACTACTAACAGAAGTAGGTCCAAATAAGTCCATATGAAGCATAAACAATGATTGATCAATAGAGTTAAAAATCTTGGGCTTACAAGTGGCTTTGTGTTGTTTGCCTTTAAGACAAGCAATGCATGTTTGGTCATTTTCGAATCGTTTTTGAGGTAAACCTCTTACCAAACCGTTCTTAACAATCTTATTTATGGTTTTGAAGTTAATGTGACCAAGCCTTCTATGCCATTTCATTGATTCATCCAATGTGGCCTTTGCAACAAGACAAGTTAAAGCCTTTTTAGGAACAATGTTCTTCATATCAACACTGTACATGTTGCCCTTTCTTGGAATTTTAAGAAGTACTTGACATTCATCAGGCATCTTAAAATCAGAAGAAAGCACAAGACATTCAGTGTCAGTAAAAAGAACTTTGTTCTTTTTGTCACACATTTGTGAGACACTAAAAAGATTATACTTAAGCTCTTGTACATAGTACACATCTTCAAAATCTAAATTTCCAGTTTTAATTGTACCTTTATCGGAAATTTTGCCACCAATAACTCCTCCAAAGCTAACATATCCTCCATTTATTGATTGAAAATCTAAGAGATAAGACATGTTGCCAGTCATGTGCCTTGAACATCCACTATCTGAGTATCATTGATCCTCTTGTTTATCAGTTGAATGTTCCTGCACAGAAATGAGGAATTTTAGTTTCCTTTGGGGACCTAAGCCATTACTGACTTGGATCTACCTCGTGCATCAATGTAATTTAATCTCTTAAGAATGATTGATGCACCATTGGGTTTAGTTTGTCTCCAAATCCAACATGCTGAGGCCTTAACAGCATTTTCCCTGTTTTCCCAAGCAGCAGTATGAACTACATGCTTAACAGTAGAAACTGCTAGCTTTGTAGTTGTTCCCTTTGGTTTCCAAACTTGTTTTTGGACAACTGCTTTTGTTTGAATGGGCCTTTTAACAGTTGTAGATGCATGATTGTAAGTTGTTTTTGCACCTTTAACTGTTTGTTTTGGGTAAACAGTCATAAATGGTTTAGCAGTAGGAACTGCTTGCTTAGCAGTAGGAACTGCTTTTGAAACTGCTTTGGGTTTTGTTCTTTTAGAATTAGAGTGAAAGTGAATTTGAGGAGTATGCTTTTTTAAGTTCACTCTATTGTTTGTATACCCAGATACCCATTGGTTACAGAAAGCAGCAAGATGATCAAAACTACCACAAGTGTAACAAGCTTTGTTATAAAAGGCAAAGTCATCACCTAGTTGGTGAGACTTGAGGTCATTCCAATTTCTTTGGTTACCTCTAGGCTTGTTAGTGGTTCTATATTGTTCAAAATATCTAATTGGTTGCCTAACATGTTTAATATTAGTTTTAGGCCTAACAACATCAATTTTGACCACTTTAGGAACACTTGTTCCTGCTTTCTTAACAACTTCAGGTTTAGACATAACCTGTTCTTCATCATCACTATCAGATTTCTAGTCCTCAATGACTACAACATTTGATTTCCTATTGGAGGACACCTTGTCCTCAGGAAGTGAAGTATTACTTATACTTTCACTTACTTTCTCTACCTTAGGACTCTCGGTAGACTTAGAACCATATTCCATTATTGGGTCTTGAAACTCAGCTAAACCTGTGTGGGCTAGGTCAATACCTGGAGGTGAAGGAACACCTCTGTATGGTGACGGAACAGAATTGTAACCTATACCAGACTTAGCTTTATTAACAACTTGAGCTTCTCAAATCTTATTGATTCCATCTGAAGCATAAACTAGTGTATCAACTGTTATCTTAACATTTTCATTTGGCTTTTTGTGCTTTGCTAGTGATTCATTCAGCATATCAATGCACTCATCTTTCAATTCTATGTTTCTTTTTAGTGCAGCCATGTCATCACTAAACTTAGATTCAATTCCTTGAAAATGTAAGATTTGTTTTTCAAGAACAGCTAGACCTCTTTTATGATTAGATAAATTGGCCATTGTTTTATATAGCTCTTCTAGTTGATCATCAGATTCCTTTTTAAGTTTTTCATAAGCTTTAAGAGCAGAGCAAGATTCAGTACACTTGATTATAGAATTTACCTCTGAATCAGAAAAAACCATCAGTGCAGTCTCAGTTGCCACCATTGCAACTTCTTTTGGTGCTTCCTCTTCATCAGCCATGAAGCTCCAATCATAGCTAACACCATCAATGGCTAGCATAGCCTTTGGCTCATCCACAGTGACTTCCTTCTTCTTATCTTTCTTGTACCATGTGCTTCTATTTTCTTGCTTTCTTGGCTTTCTGCACTCTTTTGCAAAGTGTCCCACCTTGTGACAATTGAAACACTTTACTTTCTTCTTATCAAACCCAACAGTTTCATTACCATTAATGGTAATCTGCTTTCCAGTTCTTTGCCAAATTTTTTTAGCCCTTATGCTCAGTAAAGCAACCTGCCACTTGATATCCATCTCTTCTAAATCATCATCATCCACCTGTTCAAGGTCTTCATGATTTAGAGGAGACCCACTAGTTTGACTAGACATGAATACATAGAATGTTGGATCTCCAAGTCCAGAAACATTCTTTTGTGTAGTATCAGTAGAAATACAATAACTAGCAGTAGAAACATCTTCATCTTCATCTACCTCTTCAAACTTACTAATGTTGGGAGATGACATAAATGCCATATTCCCAGAACTAGTACTATAGCTTCTAGACTTCTTCAGACTTTGTTCAACAATTTTGAAGTTGTTGTACAAATCATTGAGTTTCATGGTTTCAATGTCTGGCTTATTCATCCAGACAACCACATGAGTATGGAATTCATCAGGTAGACTTCTTAAGAACTTCATGTTGAGATCTTCCTTGGCTATCTCAACTCCCAACACAGCTAACTGACTGACAAGCTTGTGTAATCTAGAGAACAACTTATCAAGAGATTCATTGCTATTTGAACTAAAGTTTTCAAATTGTTGTTTCAGCAATGTCTTTTGTGTTTTCTTGGTAGTTTCATTACCACCAAACCATGCACAAATCTCTTCAAAAAGAGTTTTTGCATCAGGATACTTGCTAAAAGAAAGCATCTGTTCACCAGGAATGGTCATAAGCAACAAATTTCTTGCCTTTTGATCATTCCTCTTCTGTATCCTTTCTTCATTGGTATTTCGTCCAGAATTTAATTTTCGAATTGTTTTACCTTCAAGAATGACATCTGTATAACCTAGTGTAAAAGAATCACCATACAAAATGATATCCCAGAGAGCATAATCTTGAACCATAAAGTATTGCTCAATCCTTAACCCCCATAATTCAAACTCATTCTGTTTGATCATGACCAACTTTGCAGCAATATTTGTAGCCTGAGTATTCTCCACGTCCATTTCTTCTTCTTCTTCTTCTTCTTCTTCTTCTTCTAAATCAAATATATCAGCCTTTCTCTGATACCAATTGAGAGGGATTCGATACACCTAATAGGATGTTAGTCCTTTGTAACTTGTGTATGTGATACTCTGAGTAAATATGGTTAAGTATGCGGAATCTACTTAACCACACTTAGAAGGTTATTTGGTTATTTGAAATGGAAAGTAATGCTTGAGTAATGAACAATGAACACACAATGTTAACACCAAAAGATTCAATATTATTAAGATAATAATACGAGTGATCTTCACTATCACTAGGGTTACAAACCTTGAATCTATATGTTTCTATAACTTATGATTTCTATGATAAGTTATGTTCTTTGTTCTTTGAGAGATATTCTAAGCATATGAATTAAGCACTTGGTTAGATGCCTGAATATCTAGTCTAAGATCTTCCTTTTATATTACAAAGAAGATCTTTACAATAAATGATAAGTCTTGTCGAACTACTTGCTTTGCTTGAGTGTGTCAGTCCTTAAGATACAACTTGTATCTGTGTACACAACTTGTTGACTGAACATCTATCAAAGATATTATCTACCGTATATCTTTGACTTTTATACACAAAATATCTTTGTATACTTATCCATACATCAGTAGAATACGCGACACTTATCTCTTCAACAGTAGTATCTGTTGCACTAGCAGTAGTATCCTTGCGGCAGTAGAATCTCTAACACTAGCAGTAGAATGAAACTTAGTATATTTCTTTGAGCAGAACTGACCTTGTTAAAGATTAATTCCCGATACTAATCTTTAGAACATTTAATTCCCAACAAAAGATGCTGATGAAGGAGGAGAGAAGAGGAGTTTAAATAATCAAGGATGATTATAGTTTAGGCAAAGCATGCATTAGGAGGTTTATAACACTAATAATTGTTTAACTAATCCTCGAAATGGTGGTGATAAACATGCAATAGGTTCAAGGTTTTCAGGAAGGAAGAAATAGTCGAGAAACCCGTGACCTACGTTGGACGGTCCCTTAAATATGGGACAGTCCTTTAAATACCCGGGACCGTCGCCCCTTTATGGGACCGTCACCAGTAGGTGATCAGGTTTCCACCCAGCTTTTCATTTCTGCAATCCTGTAACTAAGAATACTATCTAATATGCCAAATAACCTGCAGAAATATATATAGGATCATGTCTACTCATACCTTAACTAAATTAGATAATAAGCATGCATAATACAACACAACAAGTTTTCAAAATGTAACCTACATTTAAGCAAGAAGGTTTTAAGTTAATGAAGACCGAGTTTAACATCCATAGCTAAGAAACTAATAGTTGATAAAAGCAATGATCTCATCCTAAGTGGAGGATCTACTACTCATGACGTTGTTCCCTGAGGATGATTTTAACTTGCTCCCTTTGCATCACATTCTCGACTTGAGCTCGCACCTCTTCCTCGTGTGTTGGATCATCAAATGGTGCATAGTTGGTGGTGGATTCGGAAATTAAAATGGAAGAGATGTATGACTTATTTATAGGTTCCATGACACGATTGAAGAGTGAGTATTGAGGACCTCGAAGGTATGGATGAAAGTGCATGATATGGTGATATATACGAGTCAAGAACATCCCGTAGGGTATCAATTTATTTTTGTTACCCTTGTGTCACACCCCCAAATTTCGTGACTTGCAGCGGAATAAGTCATTCAGGGGCACGACTGGTCATAGCACCAAAGTTATAGTTATATTGAACGACCTAAAGTGTCGTTTAGAAAATACATCGTTTGATCATTTAAAAACATTCAGAGTTATAAAGCTAGGTCCCAAAAGGTGAAACAAGTTTTCAGAAAACAAGTTCATACAAATCAAACGATGGATAAGTGCATAAATATAAAGTGAGACGCGTCGACTCCGCGACTCCATGATGTACATATGCAAGCCAACATGCGATACCTTAATTACCTGAAAATACATTGCTAAAAATGGTCAACAAAAATGTTGGTGAGATCATAGGTTTATGTAAATGAATGATTGTACGGAAACCACAAGTATAAAGTGTATGACAAATACATGCCACATAAAAATGATACATTAGCTCTAAGCTCATGACCCCGAAGCTAGACTGAATGAAATGCCCCAACCGAGTGTTTGCCAATCACTCAAATATGACAGAAATGAAATGCGTTCGTTTGACCAGTTGGTGCTACCAACCCGAACGGAGGAGTTACCCTCAATAGATCTATCCACTCACTCTCGCTTACTAACAATTAACGGTTCATGATAATATAAGGGGACTTTAATCTGGGCAATGATGTAACTTAAGAAATGTAATGAGTTTGTATACTTTGGTCCGCATATAAAAATGGTGTAATGTATTCTCCCCCGAGAGTTTAGAAATCAATAAACAATTTAAAACGGGGCTATGAAAACTCACCTGATATGATATAGCAACAATGATCACAATGGATATGATGAGATGAGGCTCGGTTCCTAACCGCGACCTATCATGAATGATATGATCTAAGGTAAGCAAATGAAATGATGTTACTCATGCAAACACGTATGTTATCGATACCACTCGAAAGTTTTGAAAACAGTGTTTATCGTCAAAAAATACATTTTGACGTCTTGGTAAGTTATAAACCACATTTCGCGTAAATATGTTAAAACTACACTCCGTGATCCTTGTTTGGTGTTCTATTGGCAAATATAATGTTTTCGTCGCAAAACAATACTTTTCATACTTGTGAAAATATATCCAAAACGGCCTCGCAAAACTAGTCGCGAATTAGTGCACGTTAAGTGTTGTGAATGAATTTGACGTCCTTGAAAATAAAACGTTTTTACAAGTTTTTCGTGTCGTGTTATTGGACTTTTGATCATACGCGTCTGGAATAGATAGAAAACCGGCTATCAATGTAATGGCTTGTAAAAATGTTAACGTATATACTTAGAAAAATATTTTCTATTAGTGGCTGTCAAAATAAATTAGAGTTCGTCGGCTTCGAACGTGTATATCTCGGTCGTTATAAGCTCGTTTTCTACGTTCTTCATATCCAAGGATTCGTCATGACATGAACTAACATAATCTCAGTAGTTCGGCTCTCCTAGATCACGTCTAATGCCTCGTTTGGTCCTTTAAAGTTCGGCTAACAGCACGCTTATTTTCAGAAAATTAGTTTTCGTCGTCTAACTTTGAACGATCATATCTCCTTCGTTATATGTCGGTTTTTAGTGATTCTTGCGGCCACGATTTCGTTTTTGAAAGAAATTTCTGAATATGAAGGCCAAAATATGCCAAAAATTACTGAGTTTTCCAGTTTACACGATTTTGGACAGTAGGTATATATACGTTTTAAAAACTCATTTCTATTCTCCTAATCTTGATCATACCACCTCAAATCAACTCCACAAGTTCGCAAATCCTACCATACACCTTCTTTGGGTGTCATGGAGTCCTAAACATCACCAACCTTTGTGGATCTCATGTGGTTATTAGTGAAACTTATAGATCTAGTGTTTGTGATAGTTTATAAACAAAATGGTATCAAAACATAAGTAACTTGCAAAAGTAACTAGTATAACCTTGTAAACACATGATCATATGAAGTAAATAAAAGAATGAAAAGATCAAAATGATGTTCTTGAAGTTTATTTACAATCTTGGAGTGATTTGATGAGAAAGGTGCAATAACTTGAGGTTTTGATCATAAGACCTTAACTAGGATAGTAAATGGAGTATGATTATGCTTTGTTCTTGAAAAATCTATGGATTTCTCCTCTTGTTCTTGATGTGGCCGAACCTAGGAGATGAATATGGAGAGGTTTGATCTTTCTTTCACTAAAATGGTTTATGGTGTATGTGTTTGTGTTAGTGGATTTCTAAATAAATGTGTACTAATTCCATTAATGCAATTTGGAAGTATTAGCTAAATGGGATGGTTAGGGGGCGGCACACATGGGCTATGTAGGAAGGATATGATGAAACTTTGCCAAGTGTCCCATTAGTGTAAGTATTTAGTTGTTTTGTGTATACATTGAGTGTTATCGGGTACCGAGTTAACTAGAAATAACTCGTGACGAGGTGAAATGAGATACGACGAAGTTGTAAAAATTGTAAAATCATGTTCCTTGCAAGAATCGGGTGTTAGAATGATAATCGGATTGAAATTTCGTAAATCGACGGAGTTATAAGCGTCAAATGAAAAATGTAACGATTGGTTTAAAAACACCGAGTAAAGTAATAATATAATCTCTATATCATTATAATTAGCTTGAAAATGTATTAGGATCATTGTCTGGAGTATTTGGTTTACTGTTGGTAGAAATGACTGAGTGGTAACGTTAATTAAACAATTAAGCATACGTTAATGAAAATCACACAGACACATGCATGAACTGATATGGTACTGATATTACTGATGATATGCAGACTACTCTAGTCTGTATGATGTGTCCTTACTGATGATGCTTGAATACGCAGCTAAACCTAACTGGTTACGCGCATTTGAATACTCGTAAACCTAGTTTACGACATGATGAATGATGCCCATGAATAGTGATTTCCCTCCGGGAATGAATAGTGTCATGTGAATAGTAAAATTTTTGACGACTTCTCAAAGTCTCAAACTGGCTTCAAAAATGATGAATAGTGAAATGATGAATAGTGATCGGTGAATAGTGATTTATGAATAGTAACTCATGAATAGTAAATTGTCGAGGTTTGGAAAATGACCTGAAATTACGAGTTGTGACAGTCGACCACCCTAAAAGGAATTCAGTCCCTGAATTCAGCTGATGTTGTTCTCTGGAGTGGTCTCGGTGAAAAGATGTGGGTATTTGAGTCGCATCTGGTCTTCCCGTTCCCAAGTAAAGTCAGGACCTCTGCGAGAATTCCAGCGAACTTTGACGATCGGAATTCGACTTTGCTTCAACTGTTTGACCTCCCGGTCCATGATTTCTGCTGGTTCTTCCACAAAGTTAAGCTTATCATCGATCTGAATTTCTTCCAATGGGATTACGAGCGTTTCGTCTGAAAGACATTTCTTGAGGTTTGAGACATGAAACGTGTTATGTACATTGCTGAGCTCTGACGGAAGCTCAAGCCTGTATGCTACCGGACCAATCTTTTCCAGAATCTCGAATGGTCCTATGTATCTCGGGTTCAACTTACCGCGTTTCCCGAATCGTATCACGCCCTTCCAAGGCGAGACTTTTCTGTTGTCTCTCTGACCAACTCTGGACCTGTTAGCTGTACATCACCAACTTCGGCCCAACAAACTGGGGACCTGCACTTACGACCGTAGAGTGCCTCGAATGGTGCAGCTTTTATGCTCGTATGATAACTGTTATTGTAAGAGAACTCGATCAATGGCAAATGGTTAGCCCAACCATTTCCAAAGTCAATGACACATGCCCTGAGCATGTCTTCCAATGTCTGAATCGTTCTCTCGCTCTGACCATCGGTCTGAGGATGATAGGCGGTACTCATGTCTAACTTAGATCCAAATGAGTCTTGCAATGATTCCCAAAAATTTGAAGTAAAGCGACTATCTCTGTCAGAAATGATGGAAATTGGTGCACCGTGCCTTGAGACAATTTCCTTGACGTAAAGTCTGGCGAGCTGATCCATAGTGTAAGTCTCTTTGATTGGAATGAAATGAGATGACTTGGTGAGACGATCAACTATTACCCAAATAGCATCGAAACCTCCTGATGTTTTGGGAAGTTTAGTGACAAACTCCATTGTAATGCGTTCCCACTTCCACTGGGGAATCTTTGGTTGCTGAAGCAATCCTGATGGCTTCTGGTACTCGGCTTTCACTTTAGCACAAGTAAGGCATTTACTGACATACGTAGCTATCTCTGCTTTCATATTGGGCCACCAATAAAGCTTCTTGAGATCCTGATACATCTTATCAGAACCTGGATGAATAGAGTACTTCGACTTATGTGATTCGTGCATGATCAACTCTCGTATTCCACCATACAGAGGTATCCAACTTCTATCCTTGAAGCATAATGTTCCATCTGGTCTCCTTACTAAACCGTTTACATTATCTTGCATTCCTTTAAGTGTTTCACTTGGTAGGTTTTCTTCCTTGTGTGCTTCTACCTGAGCCTCTAGGATTTTTGATGGTAGTGGTGAAATAATTGTCATTCCTAACGATCTGACTCTCAAAGGCTTGAGTCTTTCTTTCCGACTGAGTGCATCTGCCACAACATTGGCTTTTCCTGGGTGATATCTGATTTCACAGTCGTAATCACTAAGTAGTTCCAACCAACGACGTTGCCTCATGTTAAGTTCCTTCTGATCAAGAATGTACTGTAGGCTTTTGTGGTCTGTAAATACTACACACTTTGTTCCATAAAGATAATGCCTCCAAATCTTGAGTGCGAAAACCACGGCACCCAACTCTAAATCATGAGTAGTGTAATTCTTCTCATGCTTCTTAAGCTGACGAGATGCATAAGCTATCACCTTCTCGTTTTGCATTAACACTGCCCCAAGTCCTTTGTGTGAAGCATCGCAATATACCACGAAGTTTTCAATCCCTTTTGACAATGACAAAATTGGCGTGCTACAAAGTTTCTGTTTCAACAACTGAAAAGCGGTCTCTTTCTTTTCTCCCCAATCGTACTTCTGGTTCTTTTGTGTCAACTTGGTCAGTGGCTTAGCTATTTTGGAAAACCCTTCAATGAACCTCCTGTAATATCCGGCAAGTCCTAAGAATTGACGAATTTCTGTGGGAGTTTTTGGCGTTGCCCAATCTTTAACTGCCTCAATCTTTGCTGAATCAACCTGTAGTCCTTGACTATCAATGACGTGACCAAGAAATTGTACTCTTCTTATCCAAAAATCACACTTTGAAAATTTGGCATACAGTTTCTCTTTCTTGAGCAGTTCTAAGATTGTTCTGAGGTGTTCTCGATGCTCTTCTTCACTCTTTGAGTAGATCAAGATATCGTCAATGAATACGATCACAAACTTGTCTAGATACGGCTTACACACCTTGTTCATGAGATCCATGAACACAGCTGGTGCGTTGGTTAATCCGAACGGCATTACCTGAAATTCATAATGACCATAGCGTGTTCTGAACGCTGTCTTCGGGATATCCTCCTCCCGAACCTTAAGCTGATGGTAACCCGATCTCAAGTCGATCTTGGAGTAATAACTGGAACCTTGCAACTGATCGAATAGATCGTCGATCCTGGGAAGTGGATAACGATTCTTCACCGTTAATTTGTTTAGTTCTTGATAATCAATGCACATTCTGAAAGATCCATCTTTCTTCTTTACAAACAAAACTGGTGCTCCCCAAGGCGATGAACTCGGCCTAATGAAACCTTTATCCAAGAGCTCTTGCAATTGGTTCGACAACTCTTGCATTTCTGAAGGTGCAAGTCGATAAGGTGCTCGCGCAATTGGTGCGGCTCCCGGTACTAATTCAATCTGAAATTCGACTTGGCGAGTAGGTGGCAGTCCTGGTAAGTCTTCTGGAAAATCTTTAACTGTTGGCACATCCTCAAGTCGCTTATCTTCCGACTTCTTTTCTGTGATATGAGCCAAGAATGCATAACAACCCTTCTTTATGTATTTCTCTGTTTTAATGCACGAGATGATGCTGAGTCTAGTCCCACTGCGTTCTCCGCGAACGACCAATGTTTCGCCATCATAAGGAAGATGAACAACTTTTTCATCACAAATGATTCTGGCATGATGTTGAGATAACCAATCCATACCGATAACAATGTCGAAACTTCCAAGTTCTACTGGCATGAGGTCTATATTGAATGGGTGATTGAGAAAATTAAGAGTGCAACCACGAATGATCGTGTCGGTGCCAACTAAACTACCATTAGCTAGTTCAATATGATATGGAGTGTCTAATGCGGTTGGTTCAATGTTGAGTAATGGTGCAAATGCAGTAGAAACAAAACTTCTATCGGCTCCTGAATCAAATAGTATGGATGCATAACGATTATTAATGAGGAACGTACCCGTAACGACACTCGGGTCCTCCCTGACATCTTCTCCTCCAAGGACATAAGCTCTTCCCCTAGCTGGTCCACCTTGGTTATTGTTTCCCTGATTCTTTCCTTTCGGACATTCCTTCTTGAAGTGTCCAACTTCTCCACATCCAAAGCATGTTACTGGGGGCTTCTGATTATCAACCACAATCGGAGCTTTGCAATCCCTGGTTGAATGACCAACCTTTTTACAGTTTCCACACGGATTCGGATAATTTCCAGGATTATGATGGGTTTGGCATTTGTTGCACTTAGGTAAAGTACCACTGTAACCTCTTTTCTCAGTTTGACCTGCAACATAAGCCTTTGCAGTTTCCTGTCTCTTGGGTGGTGGTTGAGTAACATTGTTACCCTGGTTGTTGTCCCGATTTCTCTTGTTGTTATTGTTATTGGAATTGTTTCGGTTGCTGTTATAGTTGTTGTTTCGGTAGTTGTTGTTGGAGTTACGGTTGTTGTAGTTACGGTTACTGTTGGTGTTGTTGTTATCTGAAGCAGTTCCTTTCTTCACTATCTGAGCCATGAGTTTCTGAGACATTCTGATTGCTTCATCCAATGTTTGTGGGTCAAAAGAAATCACATCACCACGGATGTTGTGAGGTAATCCTCCAATAAAATTCTCCAATAGTTTCTCAGTATCCGGAACCATTGTCGGACATAGTGCTGCCAATTCCTGGAATCTCCTGATATAAGCCTCAATATCATTACCTGCTGTCACTAGCTCATAAAACTCTGTTTCCATCTTTTTCACTTCTGTTCGTGGGCAAAACTTCTTTGTCAGCAACTTCTTGAATTCATCCCATGTAAGCTTGTGAGCATTCTCCATTCCCATGGGCTTTGCATACGAATTCCACCATGACATAGCTTCCCCAACGAGTGTACTAGTAGCAAACTTAACCTTGCTGTCTTCCGGACAGTTGCATAGAAGGAATACTGATTCTGTCTTTTCAAACCATCGGATCATGGCAGTGGCTCCTTCAGTGCCTTTGAATTTTTCTGGATCACCACTCTTGAAATCTTTGTACGTACATTTACGGCCATTTGTTCCATTAGTATCTGTTCTTGCGGCTTCCGCGGTTTCTGCCCGCGAAGCGGCTTCAGCAGCAGCTGCAGCTACGACAGCTCTTTCAGTTACCAATGCTGCCTCAATATTGTCGGCAACAAGTCTCTTGATCTGAGCAGGTGTCATAGCAGGAGTAGCTCTTTTGGGTGGCATATTTCTTCACAATCACAAAAGAATACAACAATGAGAACTCACAATGGAATCGATCATCATACACAATATACACAACCACAACATGTATATACATCCACAATACGTATAAATACAACCACAGCATGTATAAATACCATGAAACCACAACGAAACATCATAAGTATAATCACAGCGCACATGAATATAATACATGAAAATTTCGGTTACGCAGACCGATATCATAAAATAGCACAACGAAAATCCTGCATAGTAGAGTCACACTTGATATATTTGTTTGTACTACAAGCAAAAGACAACAAGTACTAACTACGTCCCACACCCCGGGACTAGGATAATAATGTACAAGCTATATGATAATAGTCTAACACTAGGCACCTCCTCCGGGTGCTCCATCTAACCTGCGGAAAATCCTCTAAATCTCCCTAGACATCGCAACAACGATCTCCTCTAGGTGCTGAACTCGAGTCTGAAGGTCAGTCTCTCTAGTCTCTGATGCAGACAACCTAGCCTGAACTGAAGATAACTCATCGACCAGGCCGTGATGCTCATCCTGGAACCTCTGTGCTCTGTCAACTAACCTCGGCACCTCCTGCCTAAGCTGTGTGATATGCTCTGAATTCTCCAACTGACGAGCCTCTAAACCCTGGTGTGAAACATCAATGGCAACCCTGTCCTGGATCAATCCCTCGACCTCCTCCTCAATGGCCTCAATACGGCTCACTGGAGTCTCGTCTATATGAGATAATGCCCTCTCAATCTCTGCCTGAAGCTGATCTAGTCGTGAGTCAAATGTAGCAGCAGTAATCAATCTATCAGCAGCAACCCTCGAGCTCTCACCAACCTCGAATCTGCTGGGTGGTGCTGTCTCTGTGGCATCTGAAGTATCTGGAGATGAGATATCAAGACGAGCCCGCTTCTTGAGCGGTAGGTCTGACATAGGAGTAGGATCTCTGATGTGAGCTGGTGCTGATGGCATCTGTGGTGCTGATAAGGATGGCAATGGTGGAGACAATGATGATAAGGATGGTAAAGGTGATAATGGTGGTGGTGTACTGAATGTCACACTCCTCCTCGCTGTCAAGCGGCGACGGAGTGGCTGAGATGAAGTAAGTGATGATGGTGGTGGTAAGGATAACTCGCACTGCATCTGTACCCCTACAGCTGGTGATCTGACTGTGAGACGATGAACCCGCTTAGCAACAGTACGCTTCATGCGCGGCCCACCTGGATATGTACGGTAAACTCGACCATAGGGTATCTGCTGCCCCGGCTGAATGACCGGAACAACTCTGGGACCACGACAGATCACAGGTGAAACTGGTGGTGTAGGCATGACTTCCCCCTCCTCAAAGGGTTCTGTCTCAGCCTCTGACATAACTGGTGAAGACTGTGGAGTAGGCTCCACTGATGATAAGATGATAGTGGGTAGTGATGGTGATGAAACTGACTCTAGTATGATAGAGGGTAGTGAAGAAGTATCGTCCGCTGACTCAGAGTCAGACGAGATAACAATAGGGTGTGAATCCGAAGACATCACTGAAACAACAGATGTGAAATAAAAGTAAATAAACATCTACACAATGTGGGTTATGATGAAATGATATATGTATGAACTCGCAATCACTACATGTGATATAATGAATATGCACTTATGCCATAATGGTGAGATACTATGATGGTGCAGCTATAGTCTAGGGTATAATGAATAACCTAGTTCGCTATAACCTTTGCTCTGGTACCAATCTATCACACCCCCAAATTTCGTGACTTGCAGCGGAATAAGTCATTCAGGGGCACGACTGGTCATAGCACCAAAGTTATAGTTATATTGAACGACCTAAAGTGTCGTTTAGAAAATACATCGTTTGATCATTTAAAAATATTCAGAGTTATAAAGCTAGGTCCCAAAAGGTGAAACAAGTTTTCAGAAAACAAGTTCATACAAATCAAACGATGCATAAGTGCATAAATATAAAGTGAGACGCGTCGACTCCGCGACTCCATGATGTCCATATGCAAGCCAACATGCGATACCTTAATTACCTGAAAATACATTGCTAAAAATGGTCAACAAAAATGTTGGTGAGATCATAGGTTTATGTAAATGAATGATTGTACGGAAACCACAAGTATAAAGTGTATGACAAATACATGCCACATAAAAATGATACATTAGCTCTAAGCTCATGATCCCGAAGCTAGACTGAATGAAATGCCCCAACCGAGTGTTTGCCAATCACTCAAATATGACAGAAATGAAATGCGTTCGTTTGACCAGTTGGTGCTACCAACCCGAACGGAGGAGTCACCCTCAATAGATCTATCCACTCACTCTCGCTTACTAACAATTAATGGTTCATGATAATATAAGGGGACTTTAATCTGGGCAATGATGTAACTTAAGCAATGTAATGAGTTTGTATACTTTGGTCCGCATATAAAAATGGTGCAATGTATTCTCCCCCAAGAGTTTAGAAATCAATAAACAATTTAAAACGGGGCTATGAAAACTCACCTGATATGATATAGCAACAATGATCACAATGGATATGATGAGATGAGGCTCGGTTCCTAACCGCGACCTATCATGAATGATATGATCTAAGGTAAGCAAATGAAATGATGTTACTCATGCAAACACGTATGTTATCGATACCACTCGAAAGTTTTGAAAACAATGTTTATCGTCGAAAAATACATTTTGACGTCTTGTTAAGTTATAAACCACATTTCGCGTAAATATGTTAAAACTACACTCTATGATCCTTGTTTGGTGTTCTATTGGCAAATATAATGTTTTCGTCGCACGTTAAGTGTTGTGAATGAATTTGACGTCCTTGAAAATAAAACATTGTTACAAGTTTTTCGTGTCGTGTTATTGGACTTTTGATCATACGCGTCTTGAATAGATAGAAAACCGGCTATCAATGTAATGGCTTGTAAAAATGTTAACGTATATACTTAGAAAAATACTTTCTATTAGTGGCTATCAAAATAGAATAGAGTTCGTCGGCTTCGAACGTGTATATCTCGGTCGTTATAAGCTCGTTTTCTACGTTCTTTATATCCACGGATTTTTCATAACATGAACTAACATAATCTCAGTAGTTTGGCTCTCCTAGATCACGTCTAACGCCTCGTTTGGTCCCTTAAAGTTCGGCTAACAGCACGCTTATTTTCAGAAAATTAGTTTTCGTCGTCTAACTTCGAACGATCATATCTCCTTCGTTATAAGTCGGTTTTTAGTGATTCTTGCGGCCACGGTTTCATTTTTGAAAGAACTTTCTGAATATGAAGGCCAAAATATGCCAAAAATTACTGAGTTTTCCAGTTTACACGATTTTGGACAGTAGGTATATATACGTTTTAAAAACTCATTTCTATGGTTCTAATCTTGATCATACCACCTCAAATCAACTCCACAAGTTCGCAAATCCTACCATACACCTTCTTAGGGTGTCATGGAGTCCTAAACATCACCAAACTTGGTGGATCTCATGTGGTTATTAGTGAAACTTATAGATCTAGTGTTTGTGATAGTTTATAAACAAAATGGTATCAAAACATAAGTAACTTGCAAAAGTAACTAGTATAACCTTGAAAATACATGATCATATGAAGTAAATAAAAGAATGAAAAGATCAAAATGATGTTCTTGAAGTTTACTTACAATCTTGGAGTGATTTGATGAGAAAGGTGCAATAACTTGAGGTTTTGATCACAAGACCTTAACTAGGATAGTAAATGGAGTATGATTATGCTTTGTTCTTGAAAAATCTATGGATTTCTCCTCTTGTTCTTGATGTGGCCGAACCTAGGAGATGAATATGGAGAGGTTTGATCTTTCTTTCACTAAAATAGTTTATGGTGTATGTGTTTGTGTTAGTGGATTTCTAAATAAATGTGTACTAATTCCATTAATGCAATTTGGAAGTATTAGCTAAATGGGATGGTTAGGGGGCGGCACACATGGGCTATGTAGGAAGGATATGATGAAACTTTGCCAAGTGTCCCATTAGTGTAAGTATTTAGTTGTTTTGTGTATACATTGAGTGTTATCGGGTACCGAGTTAACTAGAAATAACTCGTGACGAGGTGAAATGAGATACGACGAAGTTGTAAAAATTGTAAAATCATGTTCCTTGCAAGAATCAGGTGTTAGAATGATAATCGGATTGAAATTTCGTAAATCGACGGAGTTATAAGCGTCAAATGAAAAATGTAACGATTGGTTTAAAAACACCGAGTAAAGTAATAATATAATCTCTATATCATTATAATTAGCTTGAAAATGTATTAGGATCATTGTCTGGAGTATTTGGTTTACTGTTGGTAAAAATGACTGAGTGGTAACGTTAATTAAACAATTAAGCATACGTTAATGAAAATCACACAGACACATGCATGAACTGATATGGTACTGATATTACTGATGATATGCAGACTACTCTAGTCTGTATGATGTGTCCTTACTGATGATGCTTGAATACGCAGCTAAACCTAACTGGTTACGCGCATTTGAATACTCGTAAACCTAGTTTACGACATGATGAATGATGCCCATGAATAGTGATTTCCCTCTGGGAATAAATAGTGTCATGTGAATAGTAAATTTTTTTACGACTTCTCAAAGTCTCAAACTGGCTTCAAAAACGAAGAATAGTGAAATAATGAATAGTGATTTGTGAATAGTAAATTGTCGAGGTTTGGAAAATGACCTGAAATTACGAGTTGTGACACCTTGAGACGCACAATTCGCTTAGCGAAAAAATAGGCAAGATTATAAGGTTGTTGAGTGAGTAGACAGTAAATCATATGAGCACAGCACGCCAGAAGTTGCTCATGATTCCCTTTTAGACTGAGAACATTTTCTCGAAGGATGACTGCCCAGGGGAGCAGTTCAAAACGATCCTCTTCCAAACGAATTTTTGTTGGATCTAGGTAAGGAATGTACTTAGACGTACGAACAAGTTTAATGATATCCTGTGGTGAGGGTATGTAGGAACAATATGGAATGTTCTCTTCTCGATAGTTGAAGAGAGACTCTTGACACCAATCTTCCGTATAGGCACATTGCCCATGATTTGGAATTTAGAGGATTTGAGCAAATTGCTCTAGAGTTAAGACGAATTTGAAGTTTTGGATCCAAAACCAAAGTGACAAAGATTGATCCTCGTTACGTACGAGTTCAACTTGTTGGAGAAATTCTAACACGAAACGAGTACAAATGTGCTCATTGATAGTGAGTAGGCAAGAAAAACCTATGGCACGAAATAAGGTGTTGATACCCTCATGATAAATTAAAGAAGGGTCAACAATTCGACCTTCATGAAAGCGGCGTATTTCAAGATTTGTGTAGGCACGAATATGATTTCCGGGTGTGTTTGGTTCACGAGATATTTTGGGAAAATAGGAATTTGTTAGTAGATGATCAAAGTCATACTCGTGCGAGATTTTGTTACCTATAATGAGAGAAATGGTATAATCATTAGCTTATTTTTTTTATAAGTGTTAAAAGATGATGAGTTGTGATCACTTTAAGTTAAAACATTTCGTTCCTTTTTAAGGATCATATTTAAAAATTTCAACCTTTGTTATTGCATGCTTATGAAAACGTTTTGATATGTATTAACAATGCATAATTGCGTTTTTGTTACGTTCATAAACATGATTAGTTATAACAAATTGAGTTGGGGATTATCACATGTTTTGACACTTTTCAAAATACACTTGTTTGGATAAATCTTACATCTAGGTAAGTTATGATGGTTGTACATTGTTAAGTTATGTTGTTAATTTCAAACAATTACAAGAAGAATTGAAAATCCCCAAATTTTAATTTAAAGTTCATATAAACCCTAATTTCAAATTAATAAGGAAATTGATGAAATGACTTACAATAGATGATTAGAAGAGACGATGGATAAGTGGACTTAGATTTGTAAGATTTTGATTTGAATTTTAGTGGGTTAATTAAAGATTTGGTGTGTTAAGGTTTGTGTCGTCGCTTCTGCAGCACTAAGGGGTTATTTGGTTTTGTTTTCTGAGAGAGATATGAGAGAACGGGATACCCTTGAAAACAAGTGACGGTCCTTTAATTATAAGGGACCGTCGACGGGACCGTCTCCCATTAGGGGACCATCGCCAGCAAGGGTTTTTGAGAGATAGAAAATTTTGACTGGTTTTCCAATTTTTAGTTTTAGAAAGAGTATTTTGTTGAGGACTCTTAGAAACAAGAATTTAGATAACATGGAATTCTAGACATGGAATAGAGGAAACGGAGGAGACACAATACGCATGAGTAGTCTAGAGGAATGGGTATTGGGGAGAATCGAGACAGAAGAAGTAGAAGAGACTCTTTTTATGTAAGGAGATTGACAACACGCTGAATGTGGAGTAGGAATAGAGTCGAGAGAGAAGAAATAGAAGAGATGTGGATGAGACGAGAATCAAATATGAGACTTGCATCGGGTTGTTTAGAAGTCAATCATGTCTATGGCGAGTAGAGACAAGAAGAAAACAAAAAATAAATGTCGTAGACGAGAAATATAAGAGAGAAGAGATGTTGAGGACGTTAAGAGTGTGCGTCATCCATAGTGATCGATAGACGTGCATAGTCGGCTGTTGATAATGGTTGTGGTAAGACCATTATCTACAAAGAAATTTACTATGATCCTACGAAAGATAAGCATTTAGGCAAGTAGTCTAATTCCAAGAATTATCTATTACACCTATTATCAATTAATCATCATGTAGCACATAAGCATGTAGCAAACAATCACATAGCAAATAAGCACATAGCAGATAGGCATATATCAATTAAGATAATCAAGGTTTTAAGAAAGCGTACCTTTGCCGCTAGCTATTCCTAAGGATACATTACCGTGAGAGATGTTTTACGTGATGCAAGATTTGAGTACTGATGAGTCTTCACACGTACAACGAGAATATGAACGTACATTCATATCCATTATTTGCTTCCTTGTGCATCTAAAGACATAACTTGCAAGAAAACTTGGTACCCAGTTTCTCATGGGTCCGACATGGTTAGTGTTTTTCCCGTTACATGGTTAAGATTAACTACAAAGTTAAGCTAACCGTGTTCCATAGCTTAGTAATGTGTTGATTAACTTGACAAATAAGTAAAAACGTAAAGGATAAAAGAAAAGAGTTTTTCAACATTTAAATTCTTATTAGAAGTAAATCAAAAGAATCTATACCCAAGTGCTTGCGGAAAAAAACACTTGGGATTGAAATGACAAGTATGGTATGTTTCCTCTCTAAACTTAAGCTAAGCTTAAGTGGAAACTATAAGGAACCACTGAGCTATCTCAGGGATAAGGTTGCTCTTTGGAGGTGTAAAATTTGTTTGTGAATGTCTAAGCATTAATTACACAAACTTGTCAACTTTTACTCCATCTTATGATCCTATTTATAGACAAGTAAAAAGAGCAACCGTTAATTACAAGACAAAAGATGACCTAAGCTAATCAGGACAAAATACTGATGTATTTTGTCACTGTTACAAGAATCTATTTTGGGTATAGGACAAGAGTGCTTTCTGAGTAACAGTGATGACACTGTTCTTGTTATGAATCCTTTCAGGGAAAGTTTGACCTTAGAGTGATAAGGACTTCTCTAAGTCAGTTCAAACCTTTCCCATCTTGTCTCGCCTTTCTTTTAGTCTCATAGTTCTTCAGTCTTTGGTCTTCAGTCTTCATTCTTCATAGTTGTTGAGGAGACTGGGGTTCAGTGAGTTATTGTCATCACTTACTGAACCCATTATCTTCTTCTTTGGCTTAGGTGCCATTCAGGGAGTTCCGCCTCACTAAATGGAGAATCCTTCTTCTTAGACTCGTCCTAGGAATCTGAAAGATAACTCACTGAGTAACTATTCACTCAGTGGCCTGAGAACGTTTAAGGATATACGACACTTAGGTTAATTTCTATTCAAATCCTTGTTTAAGGAAGCTTGGGTACTGAATGGACCCAACAATCTCCCCCTATTTGGATATAAATATAGCCTAAGTGTTTGATCAGTGTAAGTGAGCAATTGGGCTTCTTCTTACACTGAAGATACTATAAAGCAATTAAAGGACACTGATTTAATAAACATGGGCCATCATCTTATTCATCAAAATTACATTAGTCCTATCATCTAATACAAAATACTCAGGGTTAAGTACTCAGACTTCCTTAATTCCCATAAGTTCAAGTTTTTCTTTCTTGGACACCAACACCTGCTTGTCGGGTCTCTCACTCATCATCTTCTCCATTAGCTTTATGAATTCATCATTCTCAGGACTCTTTACGTGGAGTGCCATCAGCTTGTAGGCCAGTAGGGTTGTGGTTTCCTCAAGGTGAATGTCACTGAATTTCTGAAAAGCTTGTTGACCAAACTCATCTATGAAGAAGATTCCCAACTCAGGGTTCTTGATCACCTTGTTGGGGATGAACTTGACACCTTCAGGGGGAATTCTGTTGCAGTGAAGTGCAGCAATAAAGGGTTCTTGATCACCTTGTTTGGGATGAGCTTGGCACCTTCAGGGGTATTCTGTTGCAGTGAAGTTCAGCAATGAATTGTTCAGGTTCCTGACCTATTGCTTTCCTTTTCCTCCCTGTGATCTGAGTTGGTTCAGGGATTGCTAGGCCCTGAGACGCAAGTGCCTTCTGATGGTCAATTCCTAAACTCTTGGCTACCCTTTCCAGTTCCTCATACTTGTTTGTCAGGGCAATCAAAAGGTCAGGGATGCACTTGTTCTTCTTCTTCTTCTTCAGGATGGGTCCCATCATGTCCCATTCCTTGATCCCATATGCTGAGAACTTGAAGGGAGCATTCTTTTCATTCACTTTTGGTCCTCTTCGAACAGTTATGGCAAGAGGATCAGTGTTTGCATGATTAATCATGTCAGTGATGGCACCTTCACCCTTGGTCTTTGTCATGGTCCAGACATACCTCTCATAGTTTCTTTTCTTCTTCTCGTTGATCAGCTTGACCTTTTCATTATGTTTCTTGATAATGTCAGCTTGAAGTTGAAGAAACAGTTCTCCCCTGATAGATTGATCAGTCTCCCTGATTACCTCCTTGGCTACTTCAGCAATGACGGGCTTACTGAGCATTTCAGCCTTGATTCTATCCTCTTGTTCCAAGACAGCAGCCACTTCTTCATTTTTTTCCCCTGAAGACTTTCCCATTGTGCAAGATGATTTCTATAAGTACTGGAGCATCAAGATCAGGACGCACTTCTCTTGGTGCCTTAACACATTTGGTAGGCGAGTCTTCAGTTTCCATGATTTCCTTCCTTTTGTCAGTGGGTGGGGGTGTACTGAAGGAGGATTCAGGGAACGCTGTGGCTGTTGAGGTTGCCTCAGTAAGAATAGGAGTTGGAGGAGGTACTGATGAGATGACCATTGCTGAAGTAGTCGCAGTTGGCATAAAGCTTTGAAGGGGCACTGCTTCAGTGATAACTTGGTCAGGTACTGACCGATGTCGTTGTACCGATAAAAAATAAACCTAATTATCTTATGCTAGATAGGGCAAGTGGGTATTGTATCCACGAGGAGTATGTGGTTTTAATTTAAGTTTTGGGGTGATCACTGGTCAATAAAAGTTTTGGTTTTGAAATCTTAATAACTAAATACTAATTAAGCTAAATTCTATGAAATAAATTCTACGAAATAAATAATTGATTAATTAACTAAAACATAAATAAACAAGTAAAAATTAAATAAGCAAATAAAAGTAGGATTTGTAAACAATTGGGTGAAAAGCAATCCCTCCCGGCTCCAGATATATTCATATGATCAAGTTACGGATTATTACTAATGTTTGTTTTCAAACCACATAGACATAGTTTGTATTAATTGAAAAGGAAAATTTTGGGCACAAGTTATACTCACCACACGAATCGTCTTAATACCTAAACTAGTTGGACCCGGCACGACTTGTTGACTAGAAATAACATGTCTTACAATAATCCTATCAATTAATTTAATAATTACTCAAATGAACAATTATGGGTACAAATTATGTTTAACATACGAACGTCTTAACCTCTATACTAATTAGGCTCGGCACAATCGTTGACTCGCAATAATATGTCTCATAATAATTGGTATGTGCTTATTCACATACCTTTTCTTGACCAAATTAAGACCAAGATGACCAAAAACTAACCAAAATGCCAAAAATATTTGTGTTTTTGTGTTTGTTAATATGCAGGTACGGATATCATGAAATATGGACAAAAATCAAGAAAACCCGGAAAAACACGAGCACGGGATTTGGAAGAAGCTATTTAAAGCCAAAGCCGGGGAAGAATCTGTCAAAGAAAAAAATATATTTGAAGAAAAGCCCTTGGATCATGGCATAATTACAAAATTAGTCCCTTGGAAACTTGGCAGAAATAGTCCCTCATAATTAAGTCCTATTCCAAATCTAATCCCAAACTTTAAATTTAAACCTTACACAAACTGTAACATATTCATAACATTGAAACACACAATAGAGGTGGATTTGGCCGGCGGTTTTAGAGATTTAGAGAGAGAAAGTGAGTTGGGAACTTAGTGAGAGAAAGTGAAGAGAATATTGTATTGAAAGCTTGAGAAGTTCCAACCCTCTCCCTTAGTGGAGAGGGGTATATATAGGTACATTAATACTTGCCCCGTGTGGGCTATGGAGTGAGCTGACAGTGGGTAAAGACCCGACCCACTCCACAAATACTAAACTAACTAATCTATTACTAATATTACTAATATTCCTACGAGCTATTAAATGCTAATAAGTACTCGGGGTGACCGAGTCTTCAGATAAATATTTATATTCCTAACAATCTCCCACTAAGGGAGGTCACACCGGAAATAACATTTCGAATTCTAGCATTCTATCACATGTTCTTGACTTCATAGCTTGTAGTCTTTGATTCTTCAACATCCTTGATCTTTGTGCCTTCAGCAGTGTACTTTAGATGATTGTTCTTCTGTCTTGGATGATCTTTGAGTATTCTTCGAGGTTATCATCCAATATATGTCTTCAAGTCATCTTGCAGCATCGTCTCCATGTGAAGTTGTGATCTTTGAGCCTTCATTGAGATCATCAGCCACCAATAATCTCTGAGCTTATCTATTGCAGTGATATTGCCTTCATGTGATATGTTGTGACCATTGAACTCGCATGCTCACACTTTTCTGGATCACGATAATTATCATCAGAGTTGCGGAAGCTGTGTTGTAGGTCTTTTTGCTATCATGATGTTTTTGATAATGAATTGGAAGTGTGAGCATGGAGTGTGGATTGACACGTCTCTGCTGGAATCAGGAACCACCATCGCCATCTTTATATGAATCTGAAATAAAACGGTTAGCAATAAAGTTGGAGAACGAATATGGCTTTGTCATTCGTTTGATGTAGTGGTTGGATTTAACCTTCGGTTCTGTGAAGACCGATCTGTGATCAGGTAGAATCCCCTTTAAAGAAGATTCTCCTTGACAGGAATTTCCAGCTTGTAGTAATGAGCCTTCCAACAAATTAATGTTAGAATCATCATACTAAGCATGTTCTCATACCGGAACGTCTCAAAGCAGACAGCACGGTAGAGTGAATCAGTGAATTAAATACCCACTGATTGACGAGAAATTGATTAGAAAAATCACTTGCGTGTCACTGGATAAACATTTTGTGCAACACGACAAGGGTTTTATAAATTGAATCACATTTCTGTCAAAAATACTTTTGTTTGAAAAGTTTCACAATCAATGTGCTCGAAACTTTGTTGGTGAGCACATTGAAAGGTTTTCCAAAAGTATCCGTCAATCCATTTCCTAGAACAAGTTTGATTCAAATTTGAATCGCCCCATCATTTCTTTCCAGTTGTCACAAGCATCCATGAAGGATCTCACATGTCACCCACCAAGAGCTTGTTTGATGTTGGCTCTAGAAGGATTTCCATCTTCATTGTGAATACTTTACGTATCACTCGGATGTTCTGGCAATACCACGAGGATAATGCGTAGGACTCATCATATATATTTTTCTTGCTTTTCACGGTGTATGAAACAGCAAGCATATTGGAAGTGTGTCCTAATGAGATTTATTGATGATCTCTTGGCTCTAGACTTAATTGTGCGTTTTGATTTAGTGATCGAAGGTTGGAGAGGACTGCCACCTTTTCAATATCATCTATCTCGGAGTGAGAGAGACGATAGAAATGTATTGATCTCCGTGACAAATGAAACAAGAGTCCTTTGAGGGACCTTGAGTGGCTAGGGAGGGTTGTGCAGCGTATCACTGGGTCCATGATACTTTGTCTTCAATGTCAGCAATAAACTTAGTGATTCTGACAGCATATATATTGACCCAGTTTCTGCCTAAAGTGTAAGGAGGGCTTCTTTCTTTTCACCCTTTATCTTTGCAATTCTTTTTCATTCTTCAACCCCTTCAGCGCTTACCGAGACTTCATTACTAGCACCTTGTTGGGTTTGTTCCAGTACTAGCTCCATCTCAGTCGGCACTTTTCCCTTATTCACTTTTCTCCTTTTTTAATCATTCCTAAGGACTTCTATTCTAACTAGAGGATTGTCCCTGGGAAGATCCCTCCTGTTCTGGCTGGATCATGGGAACTAATATCTAACCTTACCATCCTTATAACTCCAATACATAAAGTAAAATGGTCGGTCTTTGGTATTCTTTCACAATTGCCATCACAAATCATTTGCTCCCCCTCAATATGTGCATCGATATACGAAAGAGTTTAGCACATATGGGAGAGCCTACACTTGAGTCCAAAAGATCACATTTTTATCAGATTTTCATATTTAAATCACATTCTCTCCCCCGATCAAAAATTTCAAACCATTTGAGATTTGTGATCCCAATTGATTTAAATATGTTTAGAAAATTTGGGAGAAAATGTGGTCAGATTTAACATATATTCTGATGACGATGCTCCCCCTCAATTAATGAGGGAGAGAGTTAGTGTCAGGTATGATAAGTTTGAAAGATTTTGAATTTAACAAAAATCATACACTGACACATAGCAACACGTTTTATAAAATTCACTGCTTATTTGGTACAAAGTATCATGTTTTGATGATATAGAATTTTGAAAATCATCACTCTCCACCTCAATCAATGACCCGTCTTCTAATAGAATAGCTGTAGTCATTGATTGAGTGATAGATTTTTTTATGAAAAATTCAATTCTGATTGATATTCAAAAATCATGGTACCACCAAGTTTTCATACAAATACTTTCCTGAAGAATCATAGATTGGAAAGTACTTGCGATGTAAAGAAGACTTCTCTTCTTATACAAGAAATGATGCACTGAAACGTACATCAGTTCGAAGAAACATGGATATAAAGTAATCCATGCCCAGGTGAACATCACCCAGTTGGAGGAACAGCTCTCTTTTTGGCGATATGCTTTCCCTATTTTGAAACGCGGGTTGCTATCTAAAGTAATAGCAAACCATTTAGACATGTTTTAACCGGTTAGTATAACTTCTGCTCGAGCTTCATTTAAAGACCCGTGTCATTATTGAATGACATTTCTAGGTCCGTAAATGTTATCGATAAACAGAAGACATGCCTAGAAGAACTATTTTTGGTATTTTCTGTTTTTCTGATTTTTAGGGCTTTTATAGGTTTTATATTTTTCTATTTTCCTTTTGGTTTTAGATATATACATGTATATACAAGGATATGTGAAGCCAATCCTTTACTCCTCCTTTTCTTCTTGAAGACATTTGAGTGTTTCAGGTGTCAAGCTCTTCATACCAAGACGAGGAAGAATAAACTGAAACCGTTCTCCCGAAAGTGCCTTGGTGAAGATATCAGCCAACTGAAACTCCGTCCTCACGAAGTAAAGTTCAACAATCCCTTTTACAACCTGTTCCCTTATGAAGTGATACTTGATATCGATGTGCTTCGACCGGGAGTGTTGGACATTGTTACAACAAAGAGCAATAGCGCTTTTGTTGTCACAATACATAGGAATCTTGTTGTATGCATAGCCATAGTCAGAAAGTTGTGATCTCATCCATAGGATTTGAGCACAGCAAGCAGACATAGCAATGTACTTGGCCTCTGTAGAAGATATAGAAGTGCTCATCTTCTTTTTAGAAGACCAAGTAACCAACTTTTCCCCCAAAAACTGAGCTCCCCCCGAAGTACTTCGACGAGTATCTTGACACCCAGCATGATCAGCATCAGCATAAGCCGTGAGTTCCATTGCAGTGTCCTTAGGGTACCAGAGACCCATATGAGCAGTGCCTTGAAGATATCTGAAGACTCTTTTCACTGCTTCCAGATGCTTTTTGGTAGGCTTGTATTGGTACCGAGCACACATACATACTGTGAACAGGAGATCAGGTCTACTAGCAGTGAGATACATCAAGGATCCAATCATACTTCTATACTTTGTTTGATCAACCGGGATCCCAGAGAGGTCTTCATCCAGCTTTGATATTTCAACCATGGGAGTGTCAACATAATCACTTGAATCAAATCCAAACTTCTTCAAAATTTCGTATGCATATTTGGATTGATTAATGAAGATGCCTCCGGGACTTTGAGAGATTTGCAGACCTAAGAAAAATGACATTTGTCCCATCATCGACATCTGGAACTTAGAACTCATCTCCTTTGAAAACCGATCACATTCTCTAGGATCAGAAGAGGCAAAGATAATGTCATCTACAGATATCTGAACATGAAGTAGATGTTTGCCCGCCTTCCTGGTGAATAGCGTAGGATCAATAACACCTTTGGAAAATCCGTTTGCAAGAAGGAACTTGGACAGCGTGTCATACCAAGCCCTAGGTGCCTGCTTCAAGCCATAGAGGGCCTTCTTCAAGCGATAGACATGAGTGGGATGATCAGCGTCCACAAATCCTTCTGGTTGACTCACATAGACTTCCTCCTTTAACTCACCATTCAAGAAAGCCGTCTTAACATCCATCTGGTAGACTATATCATATTTTAACTAGCAGCATTTGCGAGAAAGATTCTAATGGCCTCAATTCGTGCAACCGGAGCAAAAGATTCTTCAAAGTCTATGCCCTCTTCTTGTCGATACCCTTTTGCAACTAGCCGTGCCTTGTTCTTCAAAACATCACCATGCTTATCAAGTTTCACCTTGAAGATCCACTTTAGAGCAATGATCATTGCACACTCTGGAGGAGGCACTAATTCCCATACTTCAAGTCGATCAAATTCATGAATTTCATCTTGCATAGCATTGAACAAGCAGTCTTTGGACATAGCTTCTTTAGCATCTTTTGGCTCGACTTTGGATAGTACAGAATTGAAGAAACACCACAGTGCATCGGTGGCAAGTTGTTTTCGTGTAGATACCGGACGCGAAGGATTACCAATGATGTTGTCAATTGGATGATCATTGGTCCATTTTCTGAGATGATCATGGGGTTGAGGGTTTTGAACTGATGTTGCCGTGTTGTGATCTTCTGAAGAAGATGTATCAGTTGAAGACTCAGGAGCAAATATGTTCTCAAACGGAACATCATCAACAGGAGCAAAAGGATTAACTTCAAAAGAATTGTTTTCTGTAGAACCTTGTTGTACCGAAGAAGACTGAATATTTGATGATGAGGGCGATTGACTGGCAGGTGGAGCATCTTGACTGATTGATACAGATACAGATGGACCTTCTGAGTTATGTGGAATTTGAGCATCAGCAACAAGAGGTACAGGTGGAACTTCCGTAGTGGTATTTACTATTAGTGGCTCAAAATATTCGTCAAACATCGAATCAAATAGCTTCTTCAACTCTTCACTGGTAGGAGGTACATAAGGAACTGTAGGCGTGGGATTCTGTACAAGACCTGAACTAATTGGTCCAGGTGACAATAGATTAGGTGTGGGTCCAGAACTGGTTTGTTCAGGAGCTGTTTGCTCAGTCAGCTCATTAAATGTAACGTGAATAGTTTCCATGATTTGTCAGGTTCTCTTGTTGTAGATTCTATACCCCTTGCGATCTGGTGCATACCCAACGAAGAAGCCTACGTCTGCTTTAGCTTTTAGCTTTCCCAAGTCTTGACCATCATTTGTCGGATAGCAAAAAGCATCGAACACACGAAGAAAGGAAAGATCTGGTTTCTTCCCATGTAACCGCTCGTAAGGAGTTTTGTTATGAAGAGTGTGTTTCAAGGATCGATTTTGGGTGTAACATGCAGTAGCAATTGCTTCTGCCCAAAGAAACATCGGAGCCTTAGAATATATTAGCATAGTTCTTGCAGCTTCCACTAGAGTACGATTTCGTCTTTCAACAACACCGTTTTGCTGAGGAGTGGGTGCAACACTTTTCTGATGAGTTGTGCCAATATCTTCATAAAATTGTCTGAGTTGTTGGTTAACAAACTCAGTTCCATTGTCCGTCCGAATGATTCTGACAGTTTTGTTCAACCTTACCTGTAACTGCTTGATTAGTTTAATGATAACCTCTGGAGTTTCATCCTTGGTTCTCAAAAACTTTACCTATGTAAACCGAGAGTAGTCGTCGACCACCACCAGAACATACTTCTTTCCATTGATACTTTGCACTCTCATTGGTCCGCACAGATCCATGTGAAGGGTGTGAAGAACTTCCATGATGGTATTGATGGTTTTGGGTTTGTAAGTATGTTTCTTGCTTTTGCCCAATTGACAGGCAGAACAAAGATGATCGTTCTCAAATTTTAGTCTGGGCATGCCTCGTACGAGATCCTTGCGAGACAAGTCATTTATGGTGCCGAAGTTCAAGTGATTCAAACGACGATGCCAAAGCCATGATTTAGTCTTCGAGGCCTTTGAAAGCAAGCATATAGGAGAGGACCTCATCATTTCTTCAATTGAGATGGTGTATAAATTGGTACCACGACTGCCTTTAAGAAGATCAACACCATCCAACTCTCTGACGAAACAAGTGTGTTTTCTGAAAGCAACTTCAAGATCGGAGTCACAAAATTGACCAACAGAAAACAGGTTATGTCCTAGTCCTTCCACATAGTATACTCGGGAAATTACACTGTCACCAAACACATAATCTCTGTAACCCATAATTGCCCCAAAATGGTCGTTCCCAAATCTAACTGTGCCGATAAACTTTTTCATGAAATACCAAAGGACGATTTGTACGACCTGCATTTGAAAACAGACAACGATGGATAACTGAAAAATGTGGATCCCCACGTACAGCTGGGGTCCGTTTGGTTAGCACACACAAATTCTGGAACTACAGGTTTCATAGATGCAACTGTATTTACAGTGGAAATTACACTAGAAGAAGCAATTGACCTAGTAGTAGGGCATTGTGTCACTAAAGGCAACATTCGACCAGTTGGTCTCCATTCCTTAACCTTCACTACTTTATGGTTATTCAATTTAGTTAAGGGGCACTGATCTCCTAAAGTGAGCTTCCTTCCAGTGGGTCTCCATTGATACCCGACATTTGCAAACGTTTTTCCTGTTGCCTTCCAAACTTTCTTACTTGTTTCAGTTTTCCTAACATTCTTAACATGGGGTTGTACAGGAGACATAAAAAATGACACAACACAATCATCATGATTAGCAAAAATTAAAAATTCGTTACATGTTTTACAGACAGCATTAGAATTCGAATTAATTACAGTACTTTTGATACTAGAATCAACACGATTCATTCTACTCATTGCAAACTTATTGTTCCTAAGTTGGGCTTCTACTTTCTTCTCGTGACCACTCTTAGCCGGCGCAGTCCTATCTTTCCTTGCATTGCCTCTAGGCTTTGACCCGCTAGCTTTGGTGTCACATTTTACTCCTGTAGAAGTAATGATGGGAAAATTAGTTTGTTTTACTGTCATTTCCTTTTCTGAATTAGATGTGCTGGGTTCTGATGTTCTCAGTGGTAGATCAAAGGTAACTTGCTTGTTTTTAGTCGTAGATGATGATGCACCAAATATATCTCTTTTGTTATCAATCTTTGGGCCAGTGCCAATGACGTACTCTAAAAATTCCTGAGACCTTTTAGTGAGGAAGCAGGCATCCACAACTGCTTTATCAAGTGGTTTTGCTATCCTATCCTTCTTTACAATCTCACGAAGTATATCCAGGCTATCCTTAAGGTGATTAAGATAAATTTGATGGGCAGAGCTATTGTTCCTAAGGGGAATTGGAATAGGCACAACATCAACATCATACTCTCTAACAACAGAAACCTTTGGAGCAACCTTATCACAAGTGTAATACCTGAAATTTGAAAATGTGCAAAAAGACCAAATTACCCTTGAATTTAAAATTTTACGTATTAATAAATTAAAATACCAAATTAATTCCAAACCTTCGGGAACGAACAAGATATGAAGCAAAATAAATTGTAATCTTACGTTTAATATTTTTGAGCTGCAAAAATCATGATCAAACACAAAGTATTAATTATGCCGATTTTATTTATTTAATTCGTATAGTATTATTATTATTAAATCAAAGATAAATGTGTAAAATACATGATAAATACCAAAATAATTATGGGAGGTTATTTTCAGTATATGGATCAAGCTTGGGCCGAAATCCATTCCCTCCCCACCTCCATACACTCGGTTCTATATATTGTTCCATAATATCACAAAACCGAAAACCTAAATCTCATAATAATTCTCCAAGCGTTCGTGTGGCTAGAAGGAAATCGTGGGGTATTTTTTTGAGCTTCATCTGCATTCAAGGAGCTTGGGAAAAATCATTGGAGGCGTGTGCATTGGCTGGTTCGATCGTTAGAATTGTTCTTGTTCGCTAGTTCCATACGCAAGGTATAAATTGGTACGCTTCATCCGATCTTCCTGAAGTCGACCTGGTATTTTTCCTACAACTACTACATCATATATGTTCTAAATAAAATAATTAAACCAAACCATGCATGATAAATCGAACGTGATAAAATATTATGTATAAAACGGGTATAAAAGCTATAGTAACGAATAAGAATTTTCTGGGTGTTGTGTATATTTATATGAACCTTATATGAACCATATGATCATGGAAAAATGCTAGTTCGAATTATGGAAGCTTAGAATTGTTGTGATCGAATTTAGTTATAATCGGGTTTAATGGAAATCGATTGAGAAAAGAAAAACCCTAGCATGCGATTTGAGTTTTGATCTTTGGGGAATAGATTTAGCTTATTAATAAGATGTTAATGATGTAATAATTATTGAATCATGAATTGGATTAGTCGAGTTTTTGTTTAGGGATATAAATCGTATACCGACCTTGTTTTTAATTAAAAAGGGTGCGAATTGTGATTAGTAAAACTCATGGGCTATTTTTGTAATATACTACTGATTAAGGGGAAGTTATGAAAAATATAATATGGGGACCATTATTGTCAAATATAATACTTTGTGGATTAACTATGTAAATCGTATAAATATATTATATTATGATTCGAATTAAATAATTAGTCTAAAAGAGGGACTAAAGGTGTAACTTCTGGAAATTTGGGGGTGATTCATAAAGTATATATTATGAGGGATAAATGTGTAACTTTGATGAATTAAAGGGCTAAATGTGTAATATTAATTAAATGGGAACCGAATTGAATATAACTAAACTAAAAGGGTTTGTTTTGTAAATTATTAAAACATGAAGGGTAATTTGAAATCTTTGATACTTGAGGGTTAAAATGGGTAAAATAATATAATTACATATTTAACCTTTAACTTTGACTAATTGACATTTTAAACCCTAGATTATATATATGTGTTATAATAAACCCTAAATTATCACAACTTGCTAAAAGTATCCTATCTCCATAATATTAACCTAATCTATAGTAAATACTTAAAATACTTCTAATTGTGGAAACTTAATTAATTTGGAAACCTACTAAAAATAGAAGGTTACTTAAAAGATGGAAAGATAACTGAAACCCTTGTAATTTTGTCCTCTACTCTTTAGGTTCGAGGAAGGAGTAATCTGATCTCTATCAGTTCTTGTCTTTGTTCTTGCTTGCAAATAAGGTACAGATATTCTGCCCTTCTTGTAAGGAGCCTTCGTTTCTCTTGATCTTTTGTTTTGTTTCTTTTAGGACTCCCCAAAGCCATTTCTATGTTTCCCTTGTTTCGTGAACCTTTGTCTTGAATCTTTTTCTTGAACCTTGTCTTGAACCTTTGTTATGAACCCCGATATGAACATTGCCTTTGAACCTTGACTTAAATATGGATATGACCTACTTGAACTAAAACTTGAATTGAACCCATGGATATGTAAACATGAACTTGAAGCTTGAATTTGACTTGTACACTTGACCTTGACCTTGACCCACAGTTTGAGACTACGAGCCATACTAGGCATGAGGGTTTCATGTCTTTGTCATTGATGCACCAATGACTTGACTTTTGGGTAGGAAAGTGATTACCTATCCCGTCCCTGCCATGACTTGATATTTTACTTGTGCACGTAGATGAAGACATTGTGGCAGCCTACAGGGGCGCATGGATGCATCCTAGATTTGTACTTGACTTGACTTGTTTGATTATATTACTTGTTATATTAGATGACTAATGGGTGTGTGCGATACACGTCATTCATCTCTTAGGAGCTTGCAACTCCAACCCTTGGAGGTATCCCCTCATATTATACATAGCGTACCGAGGCCACCCCTCCGTATACATGTATACTTGTTTACTTGACTTGGTATGATATGTTCTGGGCTCGTAGAGGATTGCTGTATCTGTTTATCTTTCTGTTTACCTTACCTTTTTCACTTGTACATTCTTCCTTATTTGTTTCCTATGCCTTTACTCTTGATAACCTTTACTACATTTGCTTTTCGTAAACCTTTATTACTGCTTGTTATCGTTATATCTGTTCACTGAGCTCTCGTAGCTCAGCCGCATTTTTCTTTTCCTGCGGCAGGTATTTGATTGCGTGGTTTTGTAACCTTACAACAGGTTTTACCTCTCGAGGGATCTCAAGAGGCTTACAACCCCACCAGGCAGTGTACCTGACCGATGTAGTATAGTGTAGTGGTAAGTACGGGGGATTGATCGTTCTCCACAGGGAATAGTGTTCGTTAGGTGTGAAAGGCTACTCTAATTAGGTCTAAGGGTTGAGGAAGATTTTTTTTTTTTTTTTTTTATGTTTTTATAATTTTATGAAAGCAAGTAAAATCTCGGGTTTGAAGGAGTGGGCGGAATTAGTTGCTAGTCAACTAACCCAATTTACTACGAATGCAAATAAAATAAATAACTGAAAATAAAATGTGGTGAGAAACTTATGTGTGGAGAAATGTGTTTACTTAGATTTCCTTACTCCCTAACTACCTTTTACCGGTTAATTAGTGTGTATTAGTTGCGTGGATGACGGGTGTATTCCTTAATACCATTCGTGGGGTGGCGTACTTACTTCCCCAACTCTACAAGCTCCTACTTCACTCCTATGTCGAGCCGGCTAGGAAGCTCCTAACATGGGATCACTAGAATTCGCTTGTGCATTAAATACAACCATAAAAACCTTTAGTACGCGTTTGGTTCATGTTTCTTAAGACGTTCAAGCAAGTTACCGAATAGGAAGTTAGCCAGTTTTCTTAAGCCTAACATAGATAAACAATCATCCAATACAACTAACAACACACTAACAACCAATAATCAATAGCTAAGTTTCATTAGATCTAAGCAAACACAAGATAAATTTAGCCTAACATGTTAAACAAAAGACAAGAATAAGATAGAATCAAACAACACATAGACATATTGAATGATTAATTGATAACTTATCTTTCAATGAAACATGGAAGATCTCAAGGCAAAAAGCCCTGAAAAAGTAGCTAAAATCGTCTTAGGGTTTTCTCCCAAAACTCCACACACTAAGCTCTCCCTAATGACAAAAGATTAGAAAACTATATATAGATTTTTGGATCTGACGGCGTCACCTTATGGAGTGTGACGCCGTCACCTCGCCGCTTTTAGGGTTCCCGGATGACCTTCTTGACGCCGTCCCTCTTTAGCTCTTCAAAAATCCATTCTGGCTTATCAAGGCTTGACGCCGTCGAACCATGAACGTGACGCCGTCCCCTTATGATTTAAGCCGTGACGCCCTTGATCAAGTTAAAGCGTGACGCCGTCAGAATTCACATGCTATTTTCACTGGCTTATCATGAGTAAATTTCACGTCCAACTTTTCTTGCCAAAGCATGACGCCGTCCAGAGTAAATTGTGACGCCGTCAAGAATAACTTTTAGCCGATTTTTGAGACGTTGTCGTTTTATTCACTTTTATGCTCCAAAAACGTCCAAAATGCCTCCTTTTCCAGATTTCTCCTCAAAAGTACCTAAAATGACAAAAGGAACGATTTAGGGCAATATTTGATCAAATAAATACGATTTAAGGCTTAAATGACCCCTTAAAAGCGGTACACTTTTCGCTTCATCAGTATTTAAGCTAGGAAGCTGGGTTTTGCTTTGGGATGAGAGCAACTTTGAGTGAAGCATGGACCTTAGTATCTTAGTTCTACCATTTAAATTTTAGACTTGTTATGCCTTGATTGGCTCTTGAATTGTTAAGTACTTTATTTATTTCTTTCCATTTGTCTTGTTGAACTTGATATAAGTCTTGTGGGCTTATTATCTTTTGGTGTAATGTTAAGACTTCCGCTGTTTTATTATTACTTGTTCTGATGTGAAACCATATTATTGTGACATCTTTGCCCTTGTCGGGTCGGGGTGTTACAACAAGTGTCAATTGGCATTTTTCCTTTCACCTGAGTCTTAAGATTCTCAATTTCATTTAACAAAGAAGTTATCTTTTCATTATGACTGTTTCGTGTGACTTTAATTGAGTCTTATAACTCTTTGTAATGATGTTTGATTTTTGAATTTTTAGCTCGAAAACACTCATTTTCACCATGTAACTTATTGATAGTGTCCTGATAGTGAAAATTCTGAGAATCCAAAGACGATAGTTTATTGGTGCCAATTGATTCACTCTTATTTGACTTTAATTGGGCAATTTGAGCCCTCAACTGTCGAATCGTGTTAGTGTGAGCTTGAATTTTTTCATCACGTTTACTCAATTCAAAATATTTATCAAATTCAGGAGCATCCAGGGATGTCTTGGCATTTGATATTTTACATTTTTCTTCTAAGTGTTGATATTTTAATTATAAATTAAGATAATCAACTTCTAGTTTTGAAAAATGCTTGACCATGTTATCATGGTCATCATTTTGAATTTTCTCTTGCAGTTTCAAATTCTCCCCCTCAAGCTCAACAACACGATTCTGGGTAACATTCAATGCAATAGAATACTCATGAAATTGACAGGCAGTTAAAGCAGAATTAGTGGCAATATAAAATATATCCTGTGCAATACATCTAGCAATCAAATTCTCATTGGTGATGAGAATGTTCTTTCTCTCGATCTCCCGACTCTTAAGTTCTATCGCATTTTGAGCTACCTCATTTTCCATATCTTTAAATATTACTTTCATTTCATTTACTTCAGTTTCAAGAGCGTTTTGTAATCCCTCAAACTGTTCCTTGAGTAATTTAAAGAATGGACTAACCTCAGTTAAGTAACACCTTTTTGTCTGTTCAAAACCCCTTTCCCCCTCAGTAATTCCGGTTGGTGTAATTCTCTTCTTACATGTTTTATCAAAATCAGCAAATAGTTGACAAAGTACATATATGCTAATTAAGGTTTTACATTTAGTAGGAAGAGTCAAAGGGACCAAATGCCTAGGTGTATTGGGAGGATACACCGTCGCAGCTGCAATTTTCCTAAGGGATGGAGTTTTGGCTTCAAGCTCATCGGCCTTTCTCTTTTCCATATCCATAGACCAAAATATTTGTTCAGGCGTTAACTTCTTTTGAGGTTCAAACACAGTCAATCGATTCTCCTCATAATAATCATGGGGTTCGACTATTATTCGTTTGGCTATGCATTTGGGATCCTTCATTTTCTCATTCATTCTTTCTCTTTTTCTCACATCTATCTCATCACTCTCTTCTAAGGATGAAACATCATGTGGGGCATGACCAGGCATAATCATCACATTGGCATCATATAAGGCAGGATGGGTCACTTTAGCTTTCCTAAGGAGAGCTAATTTAGGTTCACCTACATTACTGATGAAGCAAAAAGTGTACCGCTTTTAGGGGGTCATTTAAGCCCTAAATCGTATTTATTTGATCAAATATTACCCTAAATCGTTCCTTTTGTCATTTTAGGTACTTTGGAGAAGAAATCTGGAAAAGGAAGTATTTTGGACGTTTTTGGAGCATAAAAGTGAAGAAAACGACAAAGTCTCAAAATCGGCTAAAAAGTACCTTTGACGGCGTCAGGAATTTCCCCAGACGGCGTCATGGCTTGGCAAGAAAAAGGTGGATATGAAAATTAGTCATGATAAGCCCGAGAATTTTGCATGAAAAATCTGACGGCGTCACCCTTTGAAGTGATCAAGGTCGTCACGGCTTAATTTAAAGAGGGACGGCGTCAAGCCATAATCTGACGGCGTCAAGCCTTGATAAGCCAGAACGGATTTTGGAGGTCTAAAGAGGGACGGCGTCAGGAAGGCCATCCGGGAACCCTAAAAGCGGCGAGGTGACGGCGTCAGAATCTACAACGTGACGCCGTCAGCCCTTAATCTCTATATATAGTTTTGCAATTTTTTGTCATTAGTGTGGAACTTTTGTGTGTAATTTTGGGAGGAAACCCTAAGACGATTTTAGCAGCTTTTTCAAGGCTTTTTGCCTTGAGATCTTCCATGTTACATTGAAGATAAGTTATCAATTAATCATTCAATATGTCTATGTGTTGTTTGATTCTATCTTGTTCTTGTCTTTTGTTTAACATGCTAGGCTAGATTTATCTTGTGTTTGCTTAGATCTAATGAAACCTAGCTATTGATTGTTGGTTATTAGTGTGTTATTAATTGTATTGGATGATTGTTCATCTATGTTAGGCTTAAGAAAACTGGCTAACTTCCTATTCGGTAACTTGCTTGAACGTCTTAAGAAACATGAACCAATGCGTACTAAGGTTTTTATGGTTGTATTTAATGCATGAGCGAATTCTAGTGATCCCATGTTAGGAGCTTCCTAGCCGGCTCGACATAGGAGTGAAGTAGGAGCTTGTAGAGTTGGGGAAGTACGTACGCCACCCCACGATTGGTATTAAGGAATACACCCGTCATCCACGCAATTAATACACACTAATCAACCGGTAAAAGATAGTTAGGGAGTAAGGAAATCTAAGTAAACACATTTCTCTCCATATAAGTTTCACCACATTTTCATTTTCTGTTATTTTATTTTATTTGCATTCGTAGTATCTTGGGTTAGTTGACTAGCAACTAATTCCGCCCACTCTTTCAAACCCGAGATTTTACTTGCTTTCATAAAATTATAAAAACATAAAAAGAATCTTCTCTCACCCTTAGACCTATTAGAGTAGTTTTTCATACCTAACGAACACTATTCCCTGTGGAGAACGATCAATCCCCCGTACTTACCACTACACTATACTACATCGGTCAAGTACACTGCCTGGTGGGGTTGTAAGCCTCTTGAGATCCCTCGAGAGGTAAAACCTGTTGTAAGGTTGCAAAACCACGCATCAAGTTTTTGGCGCCGCTGCCGGGGAATAGTTATTGTTTAGGTTGAATTTTTATTTTATAGGTCTACTCACTAGATTCCTTTCTAGTGAGATTTTTATTTTATTTTTCTAGGTTTTCTTTAGTCTATCTTTTTTCTTCGTTTCTTTGTTCGTAACCATTACCATCCGACATCATGGAAGGTGGTAATATCCTCGATCCCAACAACCCACCACAACAACCACCACCTCCTAGAACCCGTACTTTAGGAGAGTACTCCCGTCCTAGCCACCATGGCTATCGAAACACCATTGAGCTCACTCAAGGAGCCAATGTCACTCCCTTGCGATCCGACACCATCCGGTTGGTGCAAAGCGGATGCGCATTCCATGGACTTCGTTCTGAAGATCCTAATCAACATCTCAAGGACTTTCTCAAAATCGTTGATTCTATAGACCTTGATGTTGCCACTCGAGAGACGACCCGACTACGTCTCTTTCAATTCTCTCTGCGGGACCAAGCTAGTCAATGGCTAGAGCGTCAACCCGCAGGATCCATCAACTCTTGGGATGATCTCACTACTAGTTTCCTTGCTCAGTTTTTCCCACCGGGAAGAACTACCAAGCTAAGGAATGATATCTTGATGTTCCAACAACGTCAAGGCGAAACCCTCTACGAGGCATGGACTCGATTCAAGGACTTACTCCAAAAAGTCCCTCACCATGGCATAGAACTTTGGCTCCAAGTCCAAATCTTCTATGACCATATCAATCTCTCCACGAGGCAAACCATTGACCAATCGGCCGGTGGTAAGCTACGTGATCTAAGTGCGGAACAATCATGGGCTCTCCTAGAGGATCTTGCTCTTTATGACAACGAAAGTTGGAGTGATCCCCGTGATTTGAATAAAACGGTCAAGGCAATATCTTTGTCTTCGAACAATTCAAGCACTTCCGACCGTAGGATCATAGAACTTGAAGACCAAGTCAAGTTTCTCATGAAATCCTACGAGGCTCCTAAACCTTCAAGCCAAGTGAACAAAATCACTTCTTCATGTGAATTATGTAGTGGTCCCCACGACACTCGTGATTGCATGGAACTCCCCGAACAAGCTTTTGCGGACTACGCATCCTCGCGTACCGACGGAGCGGGAGACAAGTGGTACACTTTCAAACTCGAGCCAAACCCCTACGGTGATTCATACAACCCCTCATGGAAAAATCACCCGAACCTTAGGTGGAAACAAAACCAAAACGCACAACAAACCAATTCTTCCAACCCACCTAATCGTTTCCAATCAAGCGGTTCCAACTCGAACCGTACTTTCAACAACAATCCTTCCGGCAATGGTAGTACCAATAACTTTGAAGGATTGATGTCCCAATTTATGGCATCTCAAGAAGCTCGTTTAGCCAAGTTTGAAGCCGATTTCAAACAAAAACAAAGCGAGATGACCGATAAGATTGACACTTTGTTGAAAGCCCTCAATGACCGAGAAATGGGAGCACTCCCTAGCAACACGGTCAAGAACCCGAAACTAAACGTCAACGCTATTTCATCGGTTTCGTCCCCTAGTTCTTGTCCACAATATTATTCGGTCAATTCCATGAGCACGTGTTTCAAACAAACCCAAGTCATAGTTGAAACACCTCCCACTCAAAACCTTGACGAAGAATTCAAGGAGCTCCACCTTGAAAGTCCGGTTATTGATGTGTTGGACGAGAAGAAGCTCAAGTTAGGCGAAAAAGGGACCGCCTTTGTTCAAAACAAGCTACCTAAGAAGTTAGATGATCCGGGCTTATTTGTTCTACCTTGCAAGATCGGTAATTCGGAGGCTTATGACACATTAGCCGATCTTGGATCAAGCCTTAACCTACTTTCGTTACCTCTCTACACCTCTCTAAAACTTGGAAAACTTGAAGAAACCGAGGTGATAATAGGTTTAGCGGATGGGAGTGTTGCTTACCCAGTTGGAGTAGTCAAGGACGTGTTAGTACACATAGGAAAACTAACCATTTTAGCCGATTTCCACGTCCTTGATATGGTTAGCGACCCTACATGCCCCTTGTTGATAGGTAGAGGATTTTTGGCGACCGCTAGTGCTATGATTGATTGTAAGGAAGCCAAGATAGCGGTAGGAGAAGGAGATACTTGGTCAGTCTATGATGTGAAGAAACATGCGTATAATACTAGTGATGAACCAACACCCCATTGGTTAGAAGTAAATAGGAGACCATCTAGATATGGACCTTGGATCGATAGAGACTTCATAGGACCCCAACGCCCATTTTACCTAGAAGAGGACTTTGTTAACCGAACACATACGGTAGAGCAACTCTTGGCTAGGGACACCGAATTGGATCCATTTGAAGACCCTCTAGTTTTTAGGAAGATGATTGATTTCCTAGGAGTTTTGCCAATTAACCTAGGGATGAATAAGTGGAATTGTGAGGAAGATGATCATAAGTGGGATTGGGACAAACCACCCAAAGATGGAGATGGGTCATGGCATATTAAGATGACATTGTATGACCCGGATGGAGAGAAGTTTGAAAAGATATATTGTACTAAGCGGACCAATAGGAAACTTCAATCCAAGCTTAACCCTAAAGACGTCCTCGATGACGAGCTCACTTACATAGGGTAGAAGGACTTTGAGTCTAGCTACAAGACTCGTTAATAAAGAAAAGCGCTTCTTGGGAGGCAACCCAAGTTTTATTTGCTTTGTGTGTTTATTTGTTTGTTTGATTTTATTTGTTTCCGTATGTGTGTTTAATTTTTATTCTTATTGATTCATGTTCAAAAGTAAATTGTGAAAATGCTTTATCTTGTTTTTAACTTCGTCTTAACTACATATAAAGGTATTTTGCAAAAGTTAAGTGTAAGGGAAATCCAAACCAGTTTATTAGAACAAATGAACATGAATCGTAATAATAATAAATTAACATACATATTAGTATTTGTTTGAGTCAAATGCTTGTATCGAGTCATAATGATGTTTTGCAGGATTTCCAGGAAGTAAGGTATAGGTTTTTCCAAAATTTTTCCGGACACTTAACATGAGAATTCTGTCAGATCATTTCTGACGGCGTCAGGATTTACAACCTGACGGCGTCAGGTTTAATTTTCTGAAAATTTTTGAAAGTTTTGTTTTCATAAAAAGTTTTTATTAAATCTCTAACTTATAATCTCCAGGAATCTGCAAAATTATCATTCCACAAGCATTATATCCTTATATATAGAGTTTATCCCACCGATGTTATGCAGGTTTTCGTATTTGTTTTCTCAGGTTTAACAGGTTATTTTGGACAAGGAAATGTTTGTTGGATCAAGCTTATGGCGATGCATTAGTCATGGAGCTTCATCATTACCTTGGAAGAAGATCTAACCGTGTTACCACATTATCCACCGAGCGAATCAGGGGAGTATTTGATTTCATTCTTTTACTTTATACTTTTACATTTTGTTATTTGAACATTGGGGACAATGTTCATCTTAAGTGTAAGGGGGGTAAAAGTACGATTAGAGAATGATATTATGCTTGATTTTTGTTTGTTTGATGGTAGATGTGTAATAAAACTGAGATAAATACTTGTTAGGGCAATTTTAGTGCCAAATTTAAATTTTTTTACAACATTTAGGAGTGAAACTTTGATCTTAATGAGCGTCTCATGGATAGGAGTTATATGACTAGCACAAAAACCGTACCACTAAAAAATTTTCCACCCCCAAATATGTGAGGTTCGCCCCTAGAATTGGTAGGAAAAGCATTTATGCTATGATGTGTGTACCGGTAGCACTTAGATTCTAGAACTTACGTTAGGACCATTCCGAGGCCACAAGTGAGACTACATTCGTGTAGTTAGATTTACTACATGATAAGAGGCATTAGGATTAACCCATTGTTTTACACCTGTGTTTTTGTTATAATTACTTTGGCTACATTGGTCAAGTAATTCTCCCACACCCTTTGCGTTGTACTCATTTTTAGTACACGATACCCCTAGTACACCCCTCAGAGCCTATCTTTTCATTTCAACCTTTAAGCATTTTACTTAAAGGAAGAATTTGTTACACCCCACTAAATGTACACCCAAATCGCCTTAGCCTACCTTGTATGCACTCATTTTTAGTGCATTATTGTGACAACATTTGTTTAAACCCCAAGTTAATTATCTAATTGATTACATGGTTGCTAAGTCGAGTCATATCCTTGTACATATTGTTTTGGGACGATTGGGACTCATGGGTAAAGTACTAGTGTAATGGAGTAATGGGGAAGAACATCATTTATTACCCCCATATGTGCTAAATATTTTAAAAGTACTCCAAGTTTTTCGATTATCTTAATTCGAGTCATTAGAATAGTTATTTGTAAAGTTATGTAAAAGTTCAAGTGTAAGGGGAATGCAACGCCCCTATGATGTATTATTTTGGATGGTAGGGCAAAAGTGTATGCAAAAAAAAAAAAAAAAAAAAAAAAAAAAAAAAAAAAAAAATTACGGACTACCATCCCGTTTCATTTTATGTTTGTTTTATGTTTTTGTTATTTTGTTTTTAGCTTAAGATTGAGTCGAGTCTTGGCTTAGCAACATTGTATAGTACATGTAATTGATCAAGATCTTTAACTCGCCACCAGTAAAATATCCCTTATCCAACAAAACCGTGTTTTCCTTTTCCCTACACCTAACGTTATAACCCATTTAAAAGCCCTCTTTGATAGTTTATCTTAGGTGCTTACGCCTAGTGGAGGAGGTTTTCGATCCTTTCCCAAGCCTATGGTAATCTATTTGCTATGACAGGTAGTGAGAGATATTATCCGTTTTAATTTATGAGATTTATTTTGATGACACCTGAGAGATGTGAGTATCTAAACACTACTTGTGAGGTGCTAGTATGTAATCTTCGTGCTTATTATGATTAAAGTGGAACGAATATTTGTTGTAATTACTTTTATATTAGTGTTAAATGACCCCTAACTTGTATTTTGATTAGAATAAAAGCATGGTTTTTGAGCCGTTTTGAATTAAATGGGTTAAAACACACCTATTTTCCAAAATACGTGATACGATTTTTCTGAGGGTCATATTTATTTTATTTGGACCTTATATGATGTGTATGTTCTGGGAAAAATGTTGGAATAATTTATAAAGGCGTAGATGAGTCGTTGTAATTATTGTGGTTAAAAACGTGTCTAAAATCAAATAAATACCATACGATTTTTCTGTGTTGGTTTTATAATTTTTCTGAGTTCTTTATACATCTAATAACATGGGAAAAATATTGGTTTGATTTTTGGAGGCTTATACGAATTATAGTGGAATTAATTATAAACTGGGTTTTTGAAAATCAAAGGAAGAAAAAGAAAATAAAAGTAATCGATCTGGTTTTTCTGATTTGGGTTTGAATCTGGAAGTTTAATGATGGTTTAAGGTTGATATAATGATGACCTAATTATTGGGTAATGATTGATTAAATTAGGGCTTGTAATTTTCATTTAAAAAGTATATCCGATTTGAAATTAATTAAGAAGGGGGTGTTTTGTAATTTTCCAAACTTGTGGGTTATTTTTGTAAGTCATATTAGATCTGGGAGAATGTGAAAAATTATAATATGGGGTCCTTATGTGTAAATATTGCAAGAAAATGAATTTATGATAATTAAAGGGTATGTTTTGTAAATTATTAAAAGAGAGGGACTAAAAGTGTAATTTCTAGAAATTTGAAGTCAATCTGAGTAAATGATGATATTAAGGGTGTTTTGTGCAAATTTGAGTATTTATGGGCTTAATGTGTAATTAATATGGAATTATGATTTAATTTATAAGTTTTGTAAACTTGAGGGAAAAAAAATGTAAATACTGGAAACTTGAGGTCATTTTGAGTAAATTATAATGTTAAGATGGTTCGGGATAAGTTTGGATAATTATGGGGGCTAATATGTAATTATTTTGAATTTATGATTTAATATATATGTTTTATAAATAAAGGGGACTAAAAGTGTAAATATGCGAAACTAATGGGTTAAACCGTACCATGCATGAAATTAAAGGGATACATTCTGTAAATAAAATAAAATAGGGGTTAGTGGTGTAATTAAAGATAATATATGGATTAAATTGTAAATTATGTAACTTTAAGGTTTATTTTGTAACTTTTATAAATAAAGGGTTTAAAGTGTAAAATATGGAACTTGATGGACTAAAGAGGTAATTCTGAATAAATGAGGTATTTAAATGAGTAACTTATGATATTTCCATTCTAGACCTTTAATTTGATATATTTACAATTAAAACCCTAAACTATGTAAACTTGTCATATTTAACCCTGAACTTTTATAACTTGCTAAAGTCAACCCTAATTCATTAATGAGACTAAATTAATGACTTAACTAAATCATGATACTTAATCTTACTAATTATAGTAACCTGCTAAATAAGGGAACTTTCTAAAAATGGAAACCTGCTAAATATAGAAAGTTACTTAATATGGAAAGTGGGATCTTTAGTAATTCTGTCGTTACTCCTCTAGGTGTGAAGAGGGAGTGATCCATTGTCTGTCATTGATCATCCTTTGATTTCTTCTATTCGGGTGCTAAGGTACAGATATTCTGCTTCTTTGATAAGAGGCCTTCATTCTCTGATTATGATTCGTATTAGGGTTCCCTATACCATTGCTATGTTCCCTTCATTCATGAACTCCGATCTTTTGAACCATCATGATATTGAACCTTTTATGATTATGAACCTTTCATTCATGAACCTTTAATTATGAACCCTTGACCATGAACCTTTGCTTATGAACCTTTGCTTATGAACCTTTGCTTATGAACCTTGCTTATGAACCATGATTATGAACCTATGATTATGAACTTATGAAACATGATATTGACCTATGCAAGTAAACTAAAAACATGATTCATGATACTTGACCTTTACCCTCAGTTTGATACTACGAGCCACTCACTAGGCATGAGGGTTTCATGTCCATGTCAGTCGATGCACCGATGGCATGACTCTAGGGCAGGAGAGTGATGACCTGTCCCGTCCCTGCACGTTTATGTTTATGATTCATGTTTATGTAGAGGCAGATTATGGCCACCGGGGGCGTATGGATGCATCCTAGATTTGTTCATGTTCATGTTATGTTATGTTATTTATGGTGACTGATGGTGTGTGCGATACACGTCTTTCACACTCCGGGAGCTAGCTACTCCAACCCATGATTGAGGACACCCCTCATATTTACAGGATACCCATGATTGAGGACACCCCTCATATTCACAGGATACTAAGAGGTCTCCCCTCTGCATGTTTACGATTATGATTATGATTATGATTCATGTTATGTTATGGGCTCGTAGTGGATTTCTGACTTCCTTTACCATGTACCCTTTTACCTTTCCTTATGATACCATATACTCTTACCCTTCATCTTGATACCATGTATTCATGTTTCCACACTCTTTTACTCATGTAAATTATACATTATACTACTGCTTGTTACGTTATATCTGTTCACTGAGCTCTAGTAGCTCAGCCGCGTTTCTTTTCCCGCGGCAGGTTTTAGTTGGAAGCTGGGTAAGAGTGAAGAGACTTTGGACCTAGAAGACTTTGAGTAGAAGCTATTAGAAGAGATGTACTTATGGATTTGATAGGCAGCTTTTATTTTCCTTTGTAACCCTTTGTATTGCAAGATTTCATTTGTAACCTTTGAGAACCATTGTATTACTATTGATTGTATGCTTTGTTTGATCTGATATGGAGCCATTTGTGTGATACTTCTACCCTTGCCGGGTTGGGGTGTTACACAGAGAATTTTGCATGAAAAATCTGACGGCGTCACCCTTTGAAGTGATCAAGGTCGTCACGGCTTAATTTAAAGAGGGACGGTGTCAAGCCATAATCTGACGGCGTCAAGCCTTGATAAGCCAGAACGGATTCTGGAGGTCTAAAGAGGGACGGCGTCAGGAAGGCCATCCGGGAACCCTAAAAGCGGCGAGGTGACGGCGTCAGAATCTACAACGTGACGCCGTCAGCCCTTAATCTCTATATATAGTTTTGCAATTTTTTGTCATTAGTGTGAAACTTTTGTGTGTAATTTTTGGAGGAAACCCTAAGACGATTTTAGCAGCTTTTTCAAGGCTTTTTGCCTTGAGATCTTCCATGTTACATTGAAGATAAGTTATCAATTAATCATTCAATATGTCTATGTGTTGTTTGATTCTATCTTGTTCTTGTCTTTTGTTTAACATGCTAGGCTAGATTTATCTTGTGTTTGCTTAGATCTAATGAAACCTAGCTATTGATTGTTGGTTATTAGTGTGTTATTAATTGTATTGGATGATTGTTCATCTATGTTAGGCTTAAGAAAACTGGCTAACTTCCTATTCGGTAACTTGCTTGAACGTCTTAAGAAACATGAACCAATGCGTACTAAGGTTTTTATGGTTGTATTTAATGCATGAGCGAATTCTAGTGATCCCATGTTAGGAGCTTCCTAGCCGGCTCGACATAGGAGTGAAGTAGGAGCTTGTAGAGTTGGGGAAGTACGTACGCCATCCCACGATTGGTATTAAGGAATACACCCGTCATCCACGCAATTAATACACACTAATCAACCGGTAAAAGATAGTTAGGGAGTAAGGAAATCTAAGTAAACACATTTCTCTCCATATAAGTTTCACCACATTTTCATTTTCTGTTATTTTATTTTATTTGCATTCGTAGTAACTTGGGTTAGTTGACTAGCAACTAATTCCGCCCACTCTTTCAAACCCGAGATTTTACTTGCTTTCATAAAATTATAAAAACATAAAAAGAATCTTCTCTCACCCTTAGACCTATTAGAGTAGTTTTTCATACCTAACGAACACTATTCCCTGTGGAGAACGATCAATCCCCCGTACTTACCACTACACTATACTACATCGGTCAGGTACACTGCCTGGTGGGGTTGTAAGCCTCTTGAGATCCCTCGAGAGGTAAAACCTGTTGTAAGGTTGCAAAACCACGCATCAATTACTTACACTGTGCTTATCACACAACTTTTTGTGCTTTTGAAGCATTTGAACCGTTTGTCTAGATTGGTCTTGTGTGTACAACTTATCTTCAAGCTTATTCTTTAAGTTTTTAAGTCTGGAGAAATCATTTAAGAGTTGTGTTTCTTTTTCCTTGAAATATTGTTTTAGTGTATTTACATGCTCTAGGGCCTCCTGTTTTTGTTTAACAGTCTGATCCAGCTGTTTTTGTAAAGAATTCAACTCTTGTTTTAATGTTTCCTCCCTTAAGTTACGCTCAGTTATAAGTGTACGCATTTGACTATCCATTTTCTGTTCACGTTCAGTTAGTTCAAATTTAGCACGTTGTTCATAAATTGCCACCTGATCTTTATATATGTTAAGTCTAGTGGTCAAGGGGTCATCAGGGACAAACTCAGTGTTTTCATGCCACTCACAAGCATTATCTACCACACAGGCATTATCTATAACACAAGCAATATTTTCAACAAAAGATGCACCACCTTGTACATCAGACACGTTGTTGTGATTAACATATTGTTCATATGGAATAATATTACTATTTCCCATGTCAATAGTATCTGAATCAACCCCATCTGTCTGTTGTACTTCGTTGGGAATCTTTTGTTTATCAACCACGTCATATGTGTCATAAAGCTTTAGTATCTCAGAAATCACAGATGCAGTGGAGGAACCAGCTTGTTGAGGTGATGAGACAACAGAGGACAGATTAGCCATGAAGATTGTTTGAGCAGTTGGTTCTTCATCCACATCAGAGTCAAAAGCATCACAATCATCAGCTTTGAAGATGTTGGGATCATTAAGTGCAAGGTCCTGAATTGGCTGTTCGTCCACATCGGCATCAAAAGTATTTCCCCCATCACCAGCAAGAAACAACATTTCTTCTTCGTCCAACACAGCTCCACTCTCTTGAGCCTGCATCAACAACATTTTGTCCTTGAAATAGTCTGAGTTCTGAGGACGTTTTGGTTGATTGCAGTTTCTGGCAATGTGTCCAAGTCCACCACAGTTATAACACTTAGGTTGTTTCCCCTGCCCCTGATTTGCATTCCCTACTTTGATCTGCACATTACCTCAACCCATGTTCCTTTGATTCAAGTTTTGCCTCCCCTGAACATTTTGAACTACAATTCTTCCATCCTCCACCGTTGCCAGATTGCGTGGGTTTGATGAGGTTCTGAGTTGATTGTTAGTCTGAGGGAGTGTAGCCTTAAATTGTTGAACAAGTAAGGACACTTGGTTGGTAAGGTTATCAATCATTTTGTCGGTGTGAGTGTAACCTGAATCCAGTAGTGGACTCATAGCAGATGGTGATGAATAGGGATGGTGATAAGCTTGGTCAGATGACAATTGTTTGATTTGCTGAGCACTTGCAACAAATGCTAGTGGATCATTTGATGCAGTTGGATTGATCTTTTCTCTCAAACCGCTAAACCACACAACAAAACGCTAATATCAAACCGCTAAACCACACAACAAACCGCTAAGTCAAACCGTAAGTCCTGAATACCAAACCGCTATTCTCAAACCACTGTAATTTAACCCAACCGCTATGATCAAACCGCTGAAACCAGAACCGCGAAGACCAAAACCGCTGAAGATTAAACCGCTGAGAGCTAAACCGCTGAAATCAGAACCGCTAAGACCTAAACCGCTGAAGGTTAAACCGCTGAAATCAGAACCGCTAAGACCTAAACCGCTGAAGGTTAAACCGCTGAAATCAAAACCGCTAAGTCTCAACCCTCTGAAGATTAAACCGCTGAATCCTAAACCGCTACGATCTAAACCGCTGTAGGTTAAACCGCTGCTGCTAAACGACAAACCGCTAGAGACAAGAACTGACAAACAGCTACCACAAATGGACAAACCGTCCTTTTCAGTAGGTTTTGTCCTTTACCAAATTTGGTTATAATCCAAACCGCTATCAGAGATTTAGACCAAACCGGAAACAATAATTACCTAAATAGCACAAACCGCTGCTAAGAATCCTTTACCTAGAGTCAAACCGCTATGATGAAAAATCTTCCGAACACCAAACCGCTGCCAAGAAATCCTTCAAATCTTCCACAAACAGACACTAACCAAGTTGTATGTTATCAAGGAAGATGTGAAACAGTTCAAAGAACACAAAAGTACAAGTGTTCAACAGATTTAACCACAAACAAAGATTAAACAAGGATTTTAGCACACTATTTTATACGACCTAAAAAAGAACCAAAAATCCACCCACGAATCTGAATATGCTCTTACACGAACCTAACCATGGCTCTTGATACCATTTGTAACATATTCATAACATTGAAACACACAATAGAGGTGGATTTGGCCGGCGGTTTTAGAGATTTAGAGAGAGAAAGTGAGTTGGGAACTTAGTGAGAGAAAGTGAAGAGAATATTGTATTAAAAGCTTGAGAAGTTCCAACCCTCTCCCTTAGTGGAGAGGGGTATATATAGGTACGTTAATACTTGCCCCGTGTAGGCTGTGGAGCGAGCTGACAGTGGGTAAAGGCCCGAACCACTCCACAAATACTAAAATAACTAATATTACTAATATTACTAATATTCCTACGAGCTATTAAATGCTAATAAGTACTCGGCGTGACCGAGTCTTCAGATGAATATTTATATTCCTAACACAAACAAATATAAAAATCCAATCCATATTCCAAGCCCAATCCATATTCCCAACTCACCACCATTTCTATTAATAAAAACCACCCGGATCCTACTCTAACCCATTTCCCATTATACCCGTAGTCAAACCACACTTAAAACCCGGTCAACCCTTAACCATTTTACCCGCCAAATCCTCCCTAGTTACTGTTCCCCTTTCTCCTACCTCCTTTTACCCTGCTCCTATAATAATTACCCACCTTAAAATGTTCTAGAAGCATGCTGACAACTCAAGGAATGACAGAGTGGCAAATCCCAGCAATCCTATTGGATGTGACACCACATTCTATGATCAATGGCCACGATGAGAAGAAGTGGTGCCTAAGACTGATCCAAGACTGACACCACATTCCTGAAGGTTCCTGAGAAACCCTAATACTCCCTCAAGGCCTATAAATAGAAGCCTCTCCTCACAAGCTGTGGAGTTAGTTTTTTAGAGTCTAAATTAGGGTTATGTTAGTGTCGTTTTTATGTTATTTTTAGTGATAATTTTAATTCAGAGTTTTTAAGAGTTGTAAGGAATATTTGTACTCAAGTTTTAATGATTAATGAAAGTTTAGTTTGATTTTATTCTATAATCTCTTATTGAATCCTCTGTTTGGTTTTTTTATGTGTGTTAGATAAGCTAATGGTAGCTTATTCTCTGTCTTACAAGCTTTCTATAAGCTTTTTATTCAAATATTTTTATAAGTTCTATTTTTAACGCAAAAAACCAAAAAAATAGAAAAATACTTTAAAAATCCAAAAATATTCAAACTCAGCTTTCAACAAGCTCTTTTTCTAGTATATTAAGCTCATATAAGCTTCTCTAGCTTATTGGGAGTCTTAGAATAGGTCCAAGCTGTTTTAAACTCAAATTTCTAAAAAGTCAAAAAAAGTAAAAGATATGGTGAAATAAGCTATTTGGAGAAATAAGCTGTTCTGGAAGAGCTTATTGGGTATTATTGGCTTGTGTTTAACAAACTTGGGTTTGGTTTATCATTGGTTCATTCCTGTTTCAGCAGTAAACCTTTGTAAGCTTCATTCTAATTCAAGTTTTTATAGTTTATTACTGCTCATGTGCTTATTTCTGATATTTCAGTGCTTATTTGAGTAGTGTAGCTTAGTTAATCATAGTTGAGCTTATTTGATAGTAGTTTATTGCTTAATCTCAATTTTGTTCTTTAAAAGCTAAAAAAGTTTAAAAAATAATCAAAATAGGATCTAGTTTATCTAGTGCTTATTTAGATCTTAAATATTGATATTCTGGGTTAAAACAAGTTACATAATCAGTAGTTAATTAGTTTCATAGCTTATATCAGTGGCTTATAGTTAAAATTTCCAAAACAGTCCAGGTTAAGGGGTGTTTGGAATAAGCTTATTCTTGGTTAAAATCACTAGGTACTGTTCATTGACCACTTGGTGAATTTTGATTAAGCTTATTTGGATCTAGTTAAGAAGTTTTCAGTAGGTATTAAGCAGTTTTGAAGCATTTTGAAGTGTTGTGTTGGATAGTGCAAAGGTATAAGGTGGACTGTTCACAGTAGCCTCCTATAAGCTTAAGCTTATTTAACCTTTGTTTTTTATAGAGTTAGGTTCAGTATAGTGGCTTAAGTGGTTGTCCAAAACTTGGAATCAATTCATCAAGGGTCAAGTTAGATTTGGGCAATATCAGTAGAAAGTGTACATCAGTATGTACTGATGATCAATACATATAGTATCTAAAACTAGCCTATCTTTTTGATTTTTAATTTCCTCATTAGAAGTCCTTATAAGCTGAGATTTGGTACAGATTATATTTGGTGGCTTATTTAGTTATTTCATATTTTTAATAATTTTTTCAACAGCTTATTATAAGCTTTTTGCTAGCTTAAAAAGTACCTCAGTACCCACTGTACAAGCCTGCATCAGTAGAGACTTTGTGCTTTTTGAGGTTTTCTAATTGCTTGTTGCTTCTGTTATTTAATTTTTCTGAGGTTAATTGGATCATTCAGAAGTAGATATTGCTTAATATAGCTTATTCATAGTTCCTCATAGCTTATTGTAGCTTATCTCAATTTGTTCCTTTGATTTTTACTTATTTTCACCCTTTTTAGCTTACTGTTCCCTTTTATAAGCTGTTCTGTGCTTATTTGTAGGTTTTAAAAATATTTTCTTTTTAAAAGTAGCTTATTTTTTAGTGCTTAATCAGTATCAAAAGAAAAAAGAAAAAAGAAAAAAAAAAAAGAAAAAAAAAAGAAGTAATTTTCAAAAAAATAGCAAAACTGGGATTCGAACCCCAGTCACCTAGCACACACCACACACACTCATCCATCTGCTCTTGGGACTTTTTCAGTTATTACTCTACACTTTAAATCTTTTAAGCTTCTTTCCTTCTTTTAGCTTTCCAACTGTTTGGCTTATGAACAGCTTATCCTAAAAAGGTGAACCCTTTTTGATAATTTTCTTAGCTTCAGTACACTTTAAATTAATTTTCTTAAAAATTTCAGATTTTTTTTTTCATTTAATATTTTTAATCATTTAATTTCTTAAATTTAGTTTTTAATTCATAATAAATTAAATAAAAATAAAAAAAATGTAATTCTTTTTTCTAAAATTTTCTTTTGCTAATTAGGACTTAGGAAAAATATTATTTCATACCTAGGGTTAATATTTCTTAGTTTTCACTTTTAAAGCTCGGGATTAGCCCGAGCGTGCGCGTCTTTAGATTTCCTTTGCGTTTTGAGTTACGTATGCCTTAGATTTACATTTCCCTTGCCTTATTAATTGTTTTTAGTTTATGTTTACTTAATTTAGTTTAAAAACCCACAATCTCACTTTTATTCACCATTCACAACACGTTTCACGATCCCGAAATCACATATTCCATTCATCCTTCATCGGGACAACGAACCGGGGTTACACATACTTCCTTTGTGTATCCTTTTGGAACTATAATTGTTTTATATCAATTTTTGGCACCGCTGCCGGGGAAGGTTGACGTGAATTCGTGATTCCGTTTTTCGATTCGTGTTTTGAAGACCCTTCTCCCGGGAAGTTATCGTTTTTCTTCGTAAATATTTTTCAAAAATATAAAATCCAAAAAAATTAAAAAACCACTAACACTTTTCCTAAAGTGTTAATAACACCAAAAAAATAAAAAAAACAACAAAACAATCGTGAAATCATTTGATTTCGAATTATCTTTTAATTACAACCTATACAAGTGGTTTAAGGAAGGTTTGACATTAAATTGACGAACCGAAAGAGGAGGGTTTTTAATCAGCTTTCAAGCGGACCTTTGCTTCTCCGCCACTCTGCGAGTAGTCTTAAGAGAAACGATATCGGTTGAGGGATCGGTACCAAAAATATTGTGTTTATTTTCCTTTAATATAAAAATCCAAAAATATTTTCCTTTTCCAAATTCATTTTTCTTTTAAATTTATTTTTGGTGTATGCTCACCCGTTCCAAATCAAACTTAATTGATAAATCTTCTCTCTTACCAACTCGTCGTTCTCGTCGATGCAAAAGAGTAAACGTACCCGAGTTACGTCCTCAAGTTGATACTCCCATTAACGAAATGACCGAGGATCAACGTACTATGCAAGAGTTACTCCAATGTATCACCGTGGGATACGGAGATGCTATTGTTGTACCACCAATTAATAATACAAATTTTGAGCTTAAAACCGGTTTAATACAACTTGTCACGGAAAATCAATTTCATGGTTTTGAGAGGGAGGATCCCCACACACACATCCGATGGTTTAACCAGTTGACCTCCACACACTACCATAAGGATGTCCCTCATGACACTATTAAATTGATGTTATTCCCATTTTCTCTTAAGGGGGCAGCCCGGATTTGGCTTGAAAAAGAACCCCCTCAATCGATCCATACTTGGGAAGATCTCGTCCATAAATTCATGAATTATTTCTTTCCTCCGTCTAAAATGACTAATCTCAGGAATGTCTAAAGTCTTGGAATTATCCGTAAAGTTCCGGTTAGTTTATCGTACACGAGATTTGGAGTGGTGGCACTAAAATTAAGCATAAATAAATAAATCTTGAATTTATGTGCTATAAGTTGTGGATTTGAGATCGGTCATTGGATTCTTATTTCCAGAAGGTATTTAGGTCTTGGCTACCCTCTTACACCGGCCCTTGGACCCTTGATTCTGAAAGGCGTTAAGGTCTTGGAACTCTCCGTTGTAACAGCCCTTGGATCCTTTATTCCGGAAGGTGTAAGGTCTTGGAATTTCCCCGTAAAGATCCATAGTTTATGGTACACAACTTCAATAAAAAGTTAGGTTGTAAAAAAAACAAAAAAAAAAAAAAAAAAAAAAAAAAAAAAACAAAAAAAAAAACAAATTGCAAAAGTCAAAAATATAAAAATAGAATAATAAGCCCCATTTTAAATCACCTTGATGTGGACCTCATTTTTATGGCAACAGTTTTCGGAGGAAGATTAGAAACTAGTTAGCATCTAAACTTGGTGTCTTTATCGGACTTAAAGAATTATCGAAACAAAAGTATGAAGAAATTCATTTCTCATGCAAAAATAAAATAAATGGAGACATTAGGAATATGGGAGCAAGAAGTAGCTAAGCGTACACAATTAATTTCTAATGGTAGTGTTAGCAATCTAACTTGTATATAACAATGATTTAGTTTTTAAGCTTAGTTTGGGGACTCGTGAAAAATCAAGGATGACGAATTTTATCCGTATGGTCACTTCTTTATGAGTCGTGTTTCCTACTCATTGACCCTAAAAGTTATTGTTAGATAATGATTGTCGACCAAACCGTCACATGAAAAAGAGAAAAATAAAAAAATAGAATAAAATGGAAAAATGGGGAGTTTTTAAAACTTTAGATTTCTTAATCTCTTTTGAAAATTTTGCTACTTTTCAAAGTTAGTAAAAAGAGATTGGAAATTTTTGGTTTCAAAAATGTGTTTCTATAACATTGCGTGAGGACACTGCAATATCTTAGTCTGGGGGATTTTGGTATGTGCTTATTCACATACCTTTTCTTGACCAAATTAAGACCAAAATGACCAAAAACTAACCAAAATGCCAAAAATATTTGTGTTTTTGTGTTTGTTAATATGCAGGTACGGATATCATGAAATATGGACAAAAATCAAGAAAACCCGGAAAACACGAGCACGGGATTTGGAAGACGCTATTTACAGCCAAAGCCGGGGAAGAATCCTTCAAAGAAAAAAATATATTGGAAGAAAAGCCCTTGGATCATGGCATAATTACAAAATCAGTCCTTTGGAAACTTGGCAGAAATAGTCCCTCATAATTAAGTCCCATTCCAAATCTAATCCCAAACTTTAAATTTAAACCTTACACAAACAAATATAAAAATCCAATCCATATTCCAAGCCTAATCCATATTCCCAACCCACCACCATTTCTATTAATAAAAACCACCCGGATCCTACTCTAACCCATTTCCCATTATACCCGTAGTCAACCCACACTTAAAACCCGGTCAACCCTTAACCATTTTACCCGCCAAATCCTCCCTAGTTACTGTTCCCCTTTCTCCTACCTCCATTTACCCTGCTCCTATAATAATTACCCACCTTAAAATGTTCTAGAAGCATGCTGACAACTCAAAGAATGACAGAGTGGCAAATCCCAGCAATCCTATTGGATGTGACACCACATTCTATGATCAATGGCCACGATGAGAAGAAGTGGAGCCCAAGATTGATCCAAGGGCTGACATTGGGCTTCCTGAAGGTTCCTGAGAAACCCTAATACTCCCTCAAGGCCTATAAATAGAATCCTCTCCTCACAAGCTGTGGAGTTAGTTTTTTAGAGTCTAAATTAGGGTTATGTTAGTGTCGTTTTTATGTTATTTTTAGTGATAATTTTAATTCAGAGTTTTTAAGAGTTGTAAGGAATATCTGTACTTAAGTTTTAATGATTAATGAAAGTTTAGTTTGATTTTGTTCTATAATCTCATATTGAATCCTCTGTTTTGTTTTTTTTATGTGTGTTAGATAAGCTAATAGTAGCTTATTCTCTGTCTTACAAGCTTTCTATAAGCTTTTTATTCAAATATTTTTATAAGTTCTATTTTTAATGCAAAAAACCAAAAAAATAGAAAAATACTTTAAAAATCCAAAAATATTCAAACTCATCTTTCAACAAGCTCTTTTTCTAGTATATTAAGCTCATATAAGCTTCTCTAGCTTATTGTGAGTCTTAGAATAGGTCTAAGCTGTTTTAAACTCAAATTTTCTAAAAAGTCAACAAAAGTCAAAGATATGGTGAAATAAGCTGTTCTGGAAGAGCTTATTGGGTATTATTGGCTTGTGTTTGACAAGCCTGGGTTTGGTTGATCATTGGTTCATTCCTGTTTCAGCAGTAAACCTTTGTAAGCTTCATTCTAATTCAAGTTTTTATAGTTTATTACTGCTCATGTGCTTATTTCTGATATTTCAGTGCTTATTTGAGTAGTGTAGCTTAGTTAATCATAGTTGAGCTTATTTGATAGTAGTTTATTGCTTAATCTCAATTTTGTTTTTTAAAAGCTAAAAAAGTTTAAAAAATAGTTAAAATAGGATCTAGCTTATCTAGTGCTTATTTAGATCTTAAATATTGATATTCTGGGTTAAAACAAGTTACATAATCAGTAGTTAATTAGTTTCATAGCGTATATCAGTGGCTTATAGTTAAAATTTCCAAAACAGTCCAGGTTAAGGGGTGTTTGGAATAAGCTTATTCTTGGTTAAAATCACTAGGTACTGTTCATTGACCACTTGGTGAATTTTGATTAAGCTTATTTGGATATAGTTAAGAAGTTTTCAGTAGGTATTAAGTAGTTTTGAAGCATTTTGAAGTGTTGTGTTGGATAGTGCAAAGGTATAAGGTGGACTGTTCACAGTAGCCTCCTATAAGCTTAAGCTTATTTGACCTTTGTTTTTTATAGAGTTAGGTTCAGTATAGTGGCTTAAGTGGTTGTCCAAAACTTGGAATCAATTCATCAAGGGTCAAGTTAGATTTGGGCAATATCAGTAGAAAGTGTACATCAGTATGTACTGATGATCAATACATATAGTATCTAAAACTAGCCTATCTTTTTGATTTTTAATTTCCTCATTAGAAGTCCTTATAAGCTGAGATTTGGTACAGATTATATTTGGTGGCTTATTTAGTTATTTCATATTTTTAATAATTTTTTCAACAGCTTATTATAAGCTTTTTGCTAGCTTAAAAAGTACCTCAGTACCCACTGTACAAGCCTGCATCAGTAGAGACTTTGTGCTTTTTGAGGTTTTCTAATTGCTTGTTGCTTCTGTTATTTAATTTTTCTGAGGTTAATTGGATCATTCAGAAGTAGATATTGCTTAATATAGCTTATTCATAGTTCCTCATAGCTTATTGTAGCTTATCTCAATTTGTTCCTTTGCTTTTTTACTTATTTTCACCCTTTTTAGCTTACTGTTCCCTTTTATAAGCTGTTCTGTGCTTATTTGTAGGTTTTAAAAATATTTTCTTTTTAAAAGTAGCTTATTTTTTAGTGCTTAATCAGTTTCAAAAGAAAAAAAAAATGTAATTTTCAAAAAAATAGCAAAACTGGGATTCGAACCCCAGTCACCTAGCACACACCACACACACTCATCCATCTGCTCTTGGGACTTTTTCAGTTATTACTCTACACTTTAAATCTTTTAAGCTTCTTTCCTTCTTTTAGCTTTCCAACTGTTTGGCTTATGAACAGCTTATCCTAAAAAGGTGAACCCTTTTTGATAATTTTCTTAGCTTCAGTACACTTTAAATTAATTTTCTTAAAAATTTCAGAATTTTTTTTTTCATTTAATATTTTTAATCATTTAATTTCTTAAATTTAGTTTTTAATTCATAATAGATTAAATAAAAATCAAAAAAATATAATTCTTTTTTCTAAAATTTTCTTTTGCTAATTAGGACTTAGGAAAAATATAATTTCATACCTAGGGTTAATATTCCTTATTTTTCACTTTTAAAGCTCGGGATTAGCCCGAGCGTGCGCGTCTATAGATTTCCTTTGCGTTTTTAGTTATGTATGCCTTAGATTTACATTTCCCTTGCCTTATTAATTGTTTTTAGTATATGTTTGCTTAATTTAGTTTAAAAACCCACAATCACACTTTTATTCACCATTCACAACACGTTTCACGATCCCGATATCTCGAAAAAGGACAAAATCAAGAAAAACCCGGAAAACGCGAGCACGAGATTTGGAAGAAAAATATTTATAACGGGAACCGGGAAAGAAATCGTCAAAAGAAAAATATATTTGAAGAAAAGCCCTTGGATTATTTCAGATTATCAAAATTAGTCCCTTGGTCAACTTTCAGCAATTGGCAAAAATAGTCCCTAAGAGTTTTCCAGGACCCCTAGATACACTATAAGGTGGTTAAACCTTGTCAACTTTGTGTATATGATATGTTGTGTTAATATGATTAAGTGCGCGGAATTCACTCAATCACACTTAGAAGATTGTGTATGTTATAGAAATGGAATTGTTATGTTTGTTAGTTAGCAATGAACACATAAAGATTATCACCAAACGATTCAATATTATTAATGATAATAATACGAGTGATCTTGAAATATCACTAGGGCTACAAAGACCTTGAATCTTATGTTTTTATAACTTGTAATGTTTTGTAGTTATGAGTTCTTAATTGAGCACTTCTACACTAAAACACAAGTCTAAGATCTCTTTTATAGTCCAAGAGATCTATTACAATATTGCATAAAGTCTAGTCGAACTACTTGCTAACTTATCTTGAGTGTGTCAGTACATAAGATACAACATGTTTCTGAATTAAATTATGGATTGTGAAGATCTTTCAAACACTTAATAGTCAGACCCTTGATCTGAACTTTTTTCTGTTCTGAGAGATTGTATCTTTCTTTGAAGCTCATCTGCTTTCTGATCTTTGACTTTAACAATATAAACACATTGCTCCAATCTTGGACTAAAAGATGGTGCAATTTCCTTGGATAGAGGAATTATAAGAGGCAATGATGCTGTGTATCTTGGATACTTGTTTCAACAAGTGAAATCATCTATTAGCATGCCTTTGTAAGTGATGAACAAACGTGGTAAACTGAAATTGAAACTTTTCTTCGTTTGACCTAGATAGAACTTTCTCCTTTGGAATGTTCTTGTCATTTTCAACCTCCATGTCATCATCTTGTATGCTCTTGTCTTCTCCTTCCTTTTATTGGATTATCTTCCATTTCTGGGCCATTATTTCCTCCCCTGAGATTGTTACCTCCCCTGAGATACAAATAACTTTTGTTTCCTCCCCTTGTTTGGAAGATCTCACTATGTACCAAAATATATCTTCTTTTATCATCTGATCCATCATCTAGAACTTGTTGTCAGACAATATTGTACATGAAGCCATCAATTCCTTAAGAGTTTAAGTTACTGCCCTCATCACTTCTAGGTGTGTTAACTCCTATGAGAGGTGAATAAGTGGACATTTGATTCATGGTCCTTCAATGGATGGTTTTTGTGAATCCTTGAAAATCCTTTTAAGAAATTGTTTGACATAGCAGTATGTTCATGATTTTAGAATTGAAAAATCATACTGCTTTCAACCATTTTGAAGGGATTAAGTGTATAACAGACACTTAATCAAAATTTCGGTTTAAAGCAACCTCTGGTTGTGTGAGAACCAATGTTTTTCAGTTATAAATAACTGCCTGTGTAAAGATAAACCTATTCAAAAGGATTTCTTGACAGGGTTTCCAGCTCATAGTAATTGTTACCTCTAACACAAGTGTTAGATTCACTTTTACTAGCTGTTCTTTCTATCAGATGTCCTTAGACTTGCTCATTATACTTGAAAGTATAAAATGATAGAAAGTGAGTTACATCAGTTACTATCTGATCAACTAAGTCATCAAATCAATGTGAAATATCATAACCAGGTTTCAAGAAAGAAGTTTTAAGGAATTAATTAACTTAGGTGTAAACCTTTGATAATGAATTCCCAAACTCAGTCCATCATAAACCTGTTATGAAAGCAACTGGAATCACTTTTCTTCTGCTTCCATTTCACTTGAAATTTCCTTATTGCTCAAAGTTCATACCTGAAATTGTTAGTCCAAAACCAAGAAACAAAATGCATAGCATTTGTCTTATAGCAGTATCAATATATGACCAACAGTATGAACTGTTTAAACAAAATATGAACTAGCAGTACAAACTGTTCTATTAACAGTCTCAATTTACAAAGATATCAGTACAACCTTAACATATATAAAAACCACAAAGATTAGAAATTTTAAAGATTTAGCATTCCAATACTTGCTACCAAGTACTGAAACCTTCCAACATCAAAAGCTTTGGTTAGCAGATCTGCAAAATTATGTTCTGAAGCAATTTTAAGAACTTGAATTAACCTTTTCTCATTGCAGTCACTTATAAATTGATGTCTAATTTCAATGTGTTTTGTTTTAGAATGTTGTACTGGATTCTTAATAATACAAATTGTACTACTATTATCAATATGAATAACAGTGTTTAAGAAATTGTACCCATAATCAAGAAGTAGGTTTTGAAGCCATAGAACTTGACTAGAGCAACTTGCAGCAGCTATATATTCAGCTTCAGTTGTTGAATTTGCCACACTTGTTTGCTTCTTACACTGCCATGAGACAAGTCTACACCCAAGGAATTGACATCCTCCAGTTGTTGACTTTCTGTCCAAGCTAGCACCAGCATAATCACTATCCGAATATGCTACCAAGTCAAAAGGAGATTCCCTAGAATACCATATACCCAACCTTGGTTGACCTTTGAGATATCTAAAAATTCTCTTGACTGCAATTAAATGAGAAACCTTTGGAGTAACTTGAAATCTTGCACAAACATAAACAGGAAACATGATATCAGGTCTAGATGATGTAAGGTACATTAAAGAGCCTATCATAGATCTGTAAGTGTGTACATCCACACTCTCTCCATCTTCATCTTTCAGAAGGTGCTTCTCAGAGTCCATTGGTGTGCTTGCTATTTTTGAATCAGCAAATTGAAATTTTCTAAGTATCTCTGCAACATATTTGTCTTGACTAATAAATATGCCTTCAGATAATTGCTTAACTTGCAAACCCAAAAAGAAGGTAAGTTCTCCCATAGAACTCATCTGAAACTTATCATGCATAAGTTTCTCAAACTCTAAACACATCTCTTTCCTTGTAGATCCAAAGATAATGTCATCCACATACACCTGCACTAACAGAAGATCCTTCTTGTGCTGTTTGATGAAAAGTGTCTGATCAATCTTTCCTCTTTGAAATCCATTTTCTAATAAGTAGGAAGCTAGTGTTGCATACCAAGCTCTTGGTGCCTGATGAAGGCCATATAGAGCTTTCACTACTCTGTACACTTTTTTTGGATGTAATGGGTCAATGAAGCCTGGAGGTTGTGAAACATACACCTCTTCTTCAATTGTTCCATATAAAAATGCACTCTTGACATCCATTTGGTAGACTGTGAAGCCTAAAAATGAAGCATAAGCTAAGAAAAGCCTAATTGCCTCAATCCTTGCTACAGGAGCATAAACCTCATCATAGTCTATTCCTTCTTCTTGTGTGTACCCTTGGGCTACTAATCTAGCCTTATTCTTAATCACTATTCCCCTTTCATCCCTTTTGTTCTTGAAAACCCATCTAGTGCCAATTACCTTCACACCTGTAGGTAAATCAACTAGCACCTAAACCTTTTGAATCTTGAACTGAAGAAGCTCTTCTTGCATAGCTTCTAACCAGCTTGAATCATCTAGGGCTTTCAGAATATTCTTTGGTTCAGCTTGTGAGAGAAAACATACAAACAAGCAAGAGTTTGAAAGCTCATGTTGTTTTGAAGCATAATGGGCATCAAGAAGCCCTTGATGGTCTGAAGACTTCAGTTGATGTCTTGTCTTCACACCAGATTGTACATCTCCAATCACATGTTCAAGGGAGTGGACTTTGTGAATTCTTGTTTGTGGAGTGGAAGGAACTTGATAATTTGATGGAAGATTGTTGAAATCCACCTCATTATCTGAGAATTCTGCTTCTTTCGTTTCTGAAGAGCCAGCAGTTGAATGCTCTATCTCAGCAGTACAAACTGCTTTTGAACTGCTAACTTGACTGTCTTGTTTCTCAGTTCTATCTTTCTTGCTGTTATCTTCAACACCTTCTTTAGCCTTGCCAGAAGAAGATTCATCAGTTGTTGAAGTTGATTCCACAATTGTACTTGACCATATTGGCATTATGACATCAGATTGATCTTTTTCTAACTCAGCCTCATTTGTTGTTTGTGAACCTGCAAAATCATTAGTTGCTGCAACAATAGGCACATAATTCATAGAATTGGTTAGATACTCAAGATCAAATAGCCATTTTGGTCCTTGACCTACTACATTGGATTTGTTTTCTAAAAACTTCACATGTAGATTTTCTTCTACTTTCTCAGTTCTTAAGTTGTATACTCTAAAAGCTTTGCTATTGAGAGAATATCCAACTAAGAAACCTTCATCTGCCTTACCATCAAACTTTCCTAAATGGTCTAAGGTATTGAGAATTGTCACATGACATCCAAAAGGTCTAAGAAATCCTATTGCAGGAGTTCTTCCATTAAAGAGTTCATATGATGTCTTATTGTGAGGCTGAATAACTGAAACTCAATTTTGAACATAGCAAGTAGTGTTAACTGCTTCAGCCCAAAAGGTTATAGGTAGCTTAGAATCAGCTAACATATTTCTAGCAGCTTCAATTAGTTTTCTATTCTTTCTTTCAGCAACACCATTCTGTTGTGGTGTTCTAGCAACACTAAATTCTCTTCGAATACCTTTTTGTTTGCAGAAGTCATCCATAACTCTATTTTTAAACTCTGTCCCATTATCACATCTAATGACCTTCACTTTCTTGTCTACTTGGTTTTCTATCTGTGTAATGAAAGTCTTAAGGATGCTTGTAGTCTCATCCTTAGTAGATAGAAAGAAAACCCATGTAAATCTAGTATAGTCATCAGTTATAACAAGACAATATTTCTTATGCATTATACTCCTTACTGAAACAGGTCCAAATAAGTCCATATGCAACATAAACAAAGATTGATTGATAGAGTTAAAAATCTTGGGCTTTGATGAACTCAAATAAGTACATTTTATTACTATCATTTATCCTATTAATTTGACTTGTTTTACTATATTATGTATGAGGATTGATACTTAATCGTTTACTTTTGTAATTCTCAGGTAAAAACAAGCACTTGGTGAAACTTAGCGATTTTGGACTAATAATGGAGCAAAACATGCATAAAGTGAAGAGTCTACTGAAATGGACAAGATCAAGTCAAATCTGCTCCAGATGCGCCGCATCTCACTCATGACATGCGCCGCATCTCTATCAAGATATCACCAGATACGATCCAAGATACAAGAGGACATGCGCCGCATCTAATCATGGAGTTACGCCGCATCTTCTGGCGGTGTACGAATATTCCTGAATATTATAATCTTGGACCCCACGCGAAGTTAAGTACATGCGCCGCATCTACTTACTAGATGCGCCGCATCTTCCCTCAGACAGAAACTATAAATACCCCAAGACCAGACGAATTTCGGACGCATTATATTAAACCTAGGACGAATTCAGTCAAGGAGGCAGCACAAGACACACCCAAATCAAAGATACAAGAGCTGTAAGAAGGTGCTGCATGTGTTTAATTCATTAAGTAGTTTTGTTTTATTGTGTTAGCAAACTTTAATTCATCAGGATTGGTGGCTTGTGTAATGTGACAACGAAAGATTGCACTCCCTTTAATACTTGCTTTCCCATCAATTAAAGTTTATATGTTGATGTCTTTGGTTACTACTTATTAGTGCATTGATAACCTCTGTGTTTATTAGTGGCTTGCGGGCATTTGACTGCGGGACATAATGTGGCTCCCACGGTTATTACTAAATTGATCACTTAGGAATAACTTTTAGACATAAGTAATCATTAAGGGTTTACTCGCCGATAAGATTAGGACCAACGAGAAAGGGTTAACTACATACACTTCATATAAGGCTATCAATAAAACAAGTGACAATCTACTTAATTATAAGGACATCCCTCTTATTGTCTCGAGTATTTATCTGTGTACGTGTGTGCTACTTGCTGATTCGTGCCTATTGGTTTATTTTATTATTTAATTGCAAACAAAACCGTGGCAGTCTCTCAGGCTGAAACCCCCTTGCGTTAGGATATTAAAATACTGATTAGAATAACGAGATAATACGTTCCACTCTCAGTGATCGACACTCTACTTACCATTATATTCATACTGACCGGGTACACTGCTCGTTAAGTGTGTGTGTTATTGATAAGTCGGCTAAATATAAATTTAAAACTTGAATAGGCATCTAAAACTGCTAAACCGCAACGACACATCGCACGCATCAAGTTTTTGGCGCCGTTGCCGGGGAGTGAATTGTTATTATCTGTTAATTTGATTAGTATTTTAATTAGGTTTTTCTTTTTATTAGATTAATTGCATCATTGTATTATTTTGCATATTTGTTGTATTGTGTGTTAATTGTTTTCTTTTATTTTTGTGTGTTTATTTTTGTTTGTGTGTTTTTATTTTTTGTTTTTATTTTTCGTATTTTTCTGTTCTGCTATCGTTGTACTGTGCTAAATCAAACGATACGGCGCATCTGATTTATCAGATACGGCGTATTGCGTTTAATTTTTAAAAATACAACGCGTTTAATTAATTCGATACGACGCATCTTTTCCCCAAGATACGGCGTATCTGTTTTTAATACGAATTTTTTTTTAAAAAGCGATAAAGTAATACGACGCATCTGCTTTTGCAGATACGGCGTATCTGTTTTTGATAAAATTTTTTTTTTCTAAACGTTAAAGCCATACGACGCATCTGCTTCCGTAGATACGGCGTATCTATTATTTTAATTAAAAACAGTTTGCGAATTATTAAACAGATACGACGCATCGATCTATATCGATACGGCGCATCTTTCTGAATCAAAAATCGATATTTATTTTTAAACGTAACGAAAATACGGCGCATTAACTTTCGTTAATACGACGCATTTAATTTTAATTAGATAAGTTGATTTTTGATTAATTAATTCGATACGGCGCATTCTTAAATTCTAAAGCGGCGTATCTATTTTCTGAATAAAGTCTGATTTAATTTTAACGTATTAAGATACGGAGTATCCAACTCTTTGGATACGGCGCATCGTCTGCAGACATCAGATATTTTTATTCTCATATCCGTTTCTAAATTCATTAATTTCTCTTCTAGCGAACAAATCCTACTGATGATTTTACCTTGGATGACAGATTTTGCTATGGAAGACATGTCAGTTAACGGATATCTTGCTAAGGAAAGCTTGTTTTCAGATTCATTCAATGTGCTCATGATCGATGCAGATTTATTCTCTTGGGAGACTCCTCTTGAAGCTGCTTTTAAGGAATTCATGCGTTTATGCAACATTGACAAAGAGGTGTTCTCTTATGATGTATTTGTGAGGTACACTGGAGAAGAATTGTCGCTCTTATGGCCTATCATTGAAGCCGAAGGATTGAACTGGACTACTATCGAAGAAGATGATGGGAAATTCTATCTTGCATACATGGATTCAAGCAACGAAAGCTGTGGTGGAGGCAATACCCAAAACTCTTACATGCCATATTCCGAGCAGTACTGGGGATTAAATGAGAACTATCTGGATAATGACATGAATTACGCTTTGGCGGAGTTACTATTTCATGGCAGATTGGTAAGATTGATAGACCTCTCCCTCAATGATTGGCTAGAACTCAAATATGGTAGTCCGGAATTTGCCCCTACAAATGAAGTCAAGGAGATTATGACTTCATGGTTGACTCGGAGTTTTAAGAAGCAATTTAACGAGTTCATGGAGATAAAGAAGAATATGATTGGGAAGGCTTGCTTTGACGTTAACCATGACCCTAACGATGTTGATTTTTCAGAATGGTTGGCTAGTAAGTTTAATAACCATAAGAGCATGGATCGTGCTACTAAGGATGCATTATGGGTATATTGGATGAGAGGAGAAGATGAAGAAGTAGAAAGCGATTACGGGTCGTCACTTCATGATTCAACAATCAATGAGGGCATTGAAGAACTTTTCAGGATTGACATTGATGTGTTCGATTATGAGACACCCTTGTGCAAGCAGTTCAAGGAATTTAACTACCTTCTTCAAGTCGACGATGATGTGCTTACTGGAGATCTACCAGGATTTAAGACTTATGACGATTTCAAAAACACCTGGTACTATGAATGGAATGACCAAGTACCATGGGTTTGGGATAAACCATGGGAATTTACGCACATTAATCACACTTGTACACCCTTTGTTTTCAAGGACGGGAGTAGTGTTTGGCCGACCTGTGATTATAAAAGTGACAGAACCTGTAATGGGGAAGTATAATTGGGATGAGACGGGTTGGAAACGATGTAACCTTTGAAGATTATGAGTGGTACGATAATGTTGAAGACTGCCCACAAAAAGCAGAGGCTTTGCAAGAAAAGGGCAGAATTGAACGCTTGAAAGGACTTAAGGGGACATCGGGTACTACTTTCTGGGAATGGGTGCATAAACAGTTTGATGATTTCACGAAGCTTAGTCGACGGTTACAATATGATTTGGAAAGAGAATGGGAGGTGATTCAAGATGATAATAATAATAAGTCGTTGATTGAAGAACTAGATGATTATTTGATTAAGGATCCTTATTTTAAGTTTGTTGATAAAGACGAGGAAGAGTTCACCAAAAGAAAGTGTCAACTACTTGGGATTCCTTACAATGAGCCACCCATGATTATTTCTGAAAAATTTAAAATCATCAAATATTCTTTAGGTCCTGATGAAGAATATACTGCGGTGAAGACAAAGAGTTATACTAGATTAAGTCGAACGGAAGAAAACATCGCAGAGATATACGGGAAAATCTTTCGGATGAAGGAAGAAGGATGGACCGTGACAAGGACTGAATAATGAGCTGAACGTGAGTCTAACTTGAAGACTCTGGAATAAAGACAAGTGCTTACCGGGAGACAACCCGGAAAATTTTTATTATTCTGTTTGTGTCGAGTCAGTCAGGCCCGCCGAGGATACGGCGCATCTCAATTCTGAGATGCGACGCATCTCCTGCAATGGTCATATCTTATTTTATTTTTCTGCATTTTTATTTCCGACTTTAAAACTATTTATCAGTTTATTTTAATGCGGCGCATCCCTGGTTAAGGATGCGGCGCATCTTTATTCTGATCCGTATTAATTCCAGGCTCGATACGGCGTATCTTCTTCCATAAGATACGGCGCATCGACTGACCTGATGATTTTCAGTTTTAATTTTTAAGTTTTATTTTTATCTAACTACTAATGTATTATGCAAGTTTGAACCTTTCTTATCTTAGGTGTGTTTTCAAGCTTTGGTGGTATTATAGTTTCCTGGATTTCCTGTGGATACATCAAGTATGAAGCTTAAACGTTCTAATCCACAAGAAGTTGATTTTTGCTCTTATACTAATGGAGAATCATACCGAGCAAATCTCAGGGGAGTTTTTCTATTCTAATTCTTTTATTTTCCAGTTTTTAACCTTTTATACAAACAACGAGGACGTTGTTTAACTTAAGTGGGGGGATTGGAGAATTAGAACACTTAACATTTACTTGTCCTAAACTTTTTCAAAAATTATGCTTAAAATGTGCTTAATATATCAAACTTAAATTTTTTTTTTAGCATGTTTTTGTTTAAGATCTAAGTTGCATAGCTGCACACATGACGTTATTTTCAAAAATTGTGATTTTCCAAAATTCACAAATCTATGAGTGTGCCGGTGACTTGTAAACTTTAGAACTTGGCTTGTATACTATTCGAGACCACCATAATGAGTATTATTTTATAATTGGAATGACTTGTCTAAATTGGTAAAATTCTAGGATTACACCCAAAAAGCCTTTATATGTTATGTGTTATTAGCTAACTACACTGGTTAGTTAACCCCCGTATAAACCCTTTGTTACTCTCATTTTTAGAGTAAGATACCCCTAGAAAAACACTCAGAGCCATTCCTTTCGTTTCTTACACCTATGTTTAAAATGTTTCGTTACACCCTTACACCTTAGCCTACCCTGTAGATTAGAATCCGTGGTTGGTTAATTGCTATAGGCAAAGTGTGTTTCCTTACATTACCTGTGTTCGCGTGCGTAATTCATTATCTTTGGTTAGGTCGGGAAATTGCACAATGCAATTGGAGTGAAAGTAAATATTGTATATCTTTGAGTTTATTTTTCGTGTGTTTACTACTTTCACTATTAGCGTTATTTCTGAAAGTATGAAAAGTATGGAAAAATTATTATCCGGAAAGAAAGTTATAGTGATGTGGTGAAATTTTACACATCTATGTTTACCTTTAAAAAAAAAAAAAAAAAAAAAAAAAAAAAAAAAAAATCGAAAAAATAAGAAAAGAAAAAGAAAGAAAGAAAAGTTGGAAGTTTGTTTTAAACCAACGATGTAAAGTTATGTAAGTGGTCGATATCACCACTATTTGTTGTACTATATTTATGGATTGAATGGGAATTGGCAGTTATGGGAACGCCAATTAAGGTTTATTCTTTGATTAAGATCTTGTTGAGTATAATTCGTGTCTACCTAAAGCGTGTGTTTCAAGTGTTAAAGCGTGAGTTATTCGATGATATGAGTCTTATTCATGGGATGGTTGGGATAGTGATTAACCACACTTAGGATTTTAATTTATTTGTTTTGTTTATTTTTTATTTTTTACACCAATTTATATCCCAAATGTTATCCATACCCTGTATTATTCTTTATCCAACCGAACCTTTGATTTATTGAGATTAGGGATTTGAGCAATCTTAAGTATCGTAGTCGTGGATTCGGCTATGTATTTATGATTTTGTCGCCCTTTTTGATATATTATTATTGGTGAAAGTTTGGACCTATCTTTAGCCTATTCGAGTTAAGGATTTGAGCAATTGCAAGTATCGTGTTCGTGGATTCAATCATGTATTTGTGATTTTTTCGCCTTTTCTGGAATTTGAGATCGATAGTGATCAAGAATAATTAACCCTTAAGCCTAAAAACCCTTTTTACCGCTTTAGACTTGTTATTCCTTAGCTTTAGTGGAGGAGATGTGTATACTTGCCAAGCTTATGATAGAATATTCGTCGCGACTGGACAGTTAAACGATTAGATTTGCTTTTATCAAAATTATTTTATTATACTTCTAATTCGTTAAAGTGTTTAGTTGTGTGATTATGAATTAAACGAATACATGCTTAAATATAAAAATAAATCCTAACATCTTTTAGGATACATTTTCATAAGAGAAATTCTAAGGTTTACTTGGGGACAAGTAAAGTTCAAGTGGGGGATATTTGATGAACTCAAATAAGTACATTTTATTACTATCATTTATCCTATTAATTTGACTTGTTTTACTATATTATGTATGAGGATTGATACTTAATCGTTTACTTTTGTAATTCTCAGGTAAAAACAAGCACTTGGTGAAACTTAGCGATTTTGGACTAATAATGGAGCAAAACATGCATAAAGTGAAGAGTCTACTGAAATGGACAAGATCAAGTTAAATCTGCTCCAGATGCGCCGCATCTCACTCATGACATGCGCCGCATCTCTATCAAGATATCACCAGATACGATCCAAGATACAAGAGGACATGCGCCGCATCTAATCATGGAGTTACGCCGCATCTTCTGGCGGTGTACGAATATTCCTGAATATTATAATCTTGGACCCCACGCGAAGTTAAGTCAATGCGCCGCATCTACTTACTAGATGCGCCGCATCTTCCCTCAGACAGAAACTATAAATACCCCAAGACCAGACGAATTTCGGACGCATTATATTAAACCTAGGACGAATTCAGTCAAGGAGGCAGCACAAGACACACCCAAATCAAAGATACAAGAGCTGTAAGAAGGTGCTGCATGTGTTTAATTCATTAAGTAGTTTTGTTTTATTGTGTTAGCAAACTTTAATTCATCAGGATTGGTGGCTTGTGTAATGTGACAACGAAAGATTGCACTCCCTTTAATACTTGCTTTCCCATCAATTAAAGTTTATATGTTGATGTCTTTGGTTACTACTTATTAGTGCATTGATAACCTCTGTGTTTATTAGTGGCTTGCGGGCATTTGACTGCGGGACATAATGTAGCTCCCACGGTTATTACTAAATTGATCACTTAGGAATAACTTTTAGACATAAGTAATCATTAAGGGTTTACTCGCCGATAAGATTAGGACCAACGAGAAAGGGTTAACTACATACACTTCATATAAGGCTATCAATAAAACAAGTGACAATCTACTTAATTATAAGGACAACCCTCTTATCGTCTCGAGTATTTATCTGTGTACGTGTGTGCTACTTGCTGATTCGTGCCTATTGGTTTATTTTATTATTTAATTGCAAACAAAACCGTGCCAGTCTCTCAGGCTGAAACCCCCTTGCGTTAGGATATTAAAATACTGATTAGAATAACGAGATAATACGTTCCACTCTTAGTGATCAACACTCTACTTACCATTATATTCATACTGACCGGGTACACTGCTCGTTAAGTGTGTGTGTTATTGATAAGTCGGCTAAATATAAATTTAAAACTTGAATATGCATCTAAAACTGCTAAACCGCAACGACACATCGCACGCATCAGGCTTACAAGTGGCTTTGTGTTGTTTGCCTTTTAGACAAGCAATGCATGTTTGATCATTTTCAAATCTTTTGTGAGGTAAACCTCTTACCAAACCATTCTTAACAATTTTATTTACGGTTTTGAAGTTAATATGACCAAGCCTTCTATGCCATTTCATTGATTCATCCAATGTGGCCTTTGCAACAAGACAAGTTAAATTCTTTTTAGGAATAATGTTCTTCATGTCTACACTGTACATATTGCACTTTCTAGGAATTCTAAGAAGTACTTGACTTTCATCAGGCATCTTAAAATTAGGAAAAAGTACAAGACATTCAGTCTCATAGAAAAGAACATTGTTCTTTTTGTCACACATTTGTGAAACACTAAAAAGATTATAATTTAACTCTTTTACATAGAACACATCTTCAAAATCTAAATTTCCGGTTTTGATTGTACCTTTACCAGAAATTTTGCCACGAACACCCCCTCCAAAGGTAACATATCCTCCATTAAAAGCTTCAAAATCTGAAAGATAAGACATGTTGCCTGTCATGTGCCTTGAACATCCACTATCTGAGAATCCTTGATCTTCTTGTTTATCACTTGAATGTTCCTGCACACAAATAAGAGTGTTAGTTTCTTTTGGGGACCCAAGCCATTACTGACTTGGATCTGCCTCTTGCATCAATGTAATTTAATCTTTTAAGGACAGTTGATGCAACATTGGATTTAAGAATCCAACATGCTGAGGCCTTAACAGCATTTGCCCTGTTTCCCTTAGCAGCAGGATGAACTGATTGCTTAGCAGCAGGAACTGCTAGCTTTTTAGTTCGATCCTTTGGTTTCCAAACTTGTTTTTGAACCACTGCTTTTGTTTGAATGGGCCTTGTAACAGTTTTTGGTGCATGTTTAAAAGTTATTTTTGCACTTTTAACTGTTTGTTTTGGGTTAACAGTCTTAAATGGTCTAGCAGTTGAAACTGCTTGCCTAGCAGTAGAGACTGCTGTCGAAACTGCTCTGGGTTTTAAACTTTTGGACTTAGAGTGAAAGTGAGTTTGAGGAGTTTGCCTTTTGAAATTCACCCTATTGTTTTCATAACCAGATACCCAATGGTTGCAGAAAGCTGCAAGATGGTCAAAACTACCACATGTGTAACAAGCTTTGTTATAAAAAGCAAAGTCATCACCTAATTGGTTAGACTTGAGGTTGTTCCAATTCCTTTGGTTACCTCTGGGCTTGTTGGTGGTTCTGTATTGCTCACAATATCTAACTGGTTGCCTAACATGCTTAATGTTTGATTTAGGCCTATCAGTATTGTGTTTGACTATCTTAGGAACACTTGTTCCTACTTTCTTAACCACTTCAGGTTTAGACATAACCTGTTCTTCTTCATCATCACTATCAGTTGTGCAATCCTCAACAACTATAGCTTCTCCTTTCTTAACAAAGGACACCTTGTCCTGATAAAGTAAAGTTTTATCTAAACTTTTACTTATCTTTTCTACCTTAAGGCTCTTACTAGCCTTAGAACCATATTTCATGATTGGTTCTTGAAACTCAGCTAAACCTGTATGTGCTAGGTCAACACCTGGAGGTGAATGAACACCTCTGTATGGTGGAGGGACAGTTTTGTAACCTACACCTGAATTAGCTTTATCAATTACTTGAGCTTCCCAAATCTTATTCATTCCTTCTGAGGCATGAGCTAAAGCATCTATAGTTATCTTAACATTTTTAGTTTTATTATTTGCTTCACCTAACTGTCTACTTTGATCATTAAGTAATTCATCTCTAAATGCTATTCCTCTTTTTAAAGCATTTAAGTCATCAGTAAACGTAGTTTCATTCTTTTGAAAATGTTGGATTTGTTTTTCTAGAACTCCTACACACCTCTTATGATTAGCTAAATTATGAAGGGCATCAATTAACTCTTCTCTAAAAGCATCAAATCTCTTTTTAATGTCTTCATAATTTTTAAGATTAGGACATGAATTAGTACAAGTGGAAATGGCATCTATCTCTGAATCAGAAAAGGCCATTAGAGCAAATTCATTGGCCATAAGAGCAGCATTTGGTGGTGCTTCCTCTTCATTAGCCATAGAGCTCCAATCGTATCCAATACCATCAATAGCCAGCATAGCCTTTGGCTCTTCCACCAGTACTTCCTTCTTCCTCTCTTGCTTATACAATGTGTTCCTATTATCCTGCTTCCTTGGGCTTCTACATTCTTTAGCAAAGTGTCCCAACCTATGACAGTTAAAACATTCCACTTTCTTCATATCAAACCCAGCAGTATCATTACTATTTATGGTAATTTGCTTCCCAGTTCTCTTCCAATACTTCTTAGCCCTCATACTAAGTAAGGCAACTTGCCAATTAATATCCATCTCTTCCAAATCATCACCATCTACCTGTTCAAGGTCTTCATGATTTAGAGGAGAACCATTAGATTGACTGGTTATAAAGGCATAGAATGTTGGATCTCCAAGTCCAGCAACATCCTTTTGTGAACTAGTAGAAGGACCACCATAAGTAACATTAGAAACACCTTCAACTTCATCTACCTCTTCTGAATGACTAACACTAGGAACTGATGAGAGTGCAGCATTCCCATAACTAGTACCATGATTTCCACCCCTTTTTAGACTTTGTTCAACAATTTTAAAGTTGTTGAACAAATCATTAAGTTTCATTGTTTCAATTTCTGGTTTGTTCATCCAGACAATAACATGAGTATGGAATTCATCAGGTAGACTTTTCAAGAACTTTATGTTGAGATCTTCCTTCTCTGTCTCAACACCCAACACAGCTAACTGACTGACAAGCTTGTGTAGTCTTGAAAATAGCTTATCAAGAGACTCATTACTAAAAGCAGTAAAGTTTTCAAATTGTTGCTTCAACAATGTCTTCTGTGTCTTTTTGGTAGTTTCATTACCACCAAATCATGCACAAATCTATTCAAAAAGAGTTTTTGCATCAAGATATTTGCTAAAAGATAGCATCTGCTCACCAGGAATGGTCATAAGCAACAAGTTTCTTGCTTTCTGATCATTTCTCTTTTGTATCTTTTCTTCATTGGAAACTGGTCCAGTATTTCTTTTTCTAACTGTTTTCCCTTCAACAAGAACATCTGAATAGCCTAGAGTGAAGGAATCACCATACTGAATTATATCCCAAAGAGCATAATCTTGAACCATAAAATATTGCTCAACTCTCATCCTCCATAACTCAAACTCATTCGGTTTGATCATGGGCAACTTTGCAGCAACATTGGTTTGAACATCTTGTACATCCATTTCTATTTCTTCTAAAAACAACTATATCAACCTAGCTCTGATACCACTTGCCACTTGCCAGGACCCCTAGATACACTATAAGGTGGTTAAACCTTGCCAACTTTGTGTATATGATATGTTGTGTTAATATGATTAAGTGCTCAGAATTCACTCAATCACACTTAGAAGATTGTGTATGTTATAGAAATGGAATTGTTATGTTTGTTAGTTAGCAATGAACACATAAAGATTATCACCAAACGATTCAATATTATTAATGATAATAATACGAGTGATCTTGAAATATCACTAGGGCTACAAAGACCTTGAATCTTATGTTTTTATAACTTGTAATGTTTTGTAGTTATGAGTTCTTAATTGAGCACTTCTACACTAAAACACAAGTCTAAGATCTCTTTTATAGTCCAAGAGATCTATTACAATATTGCATAAAGTCTAGTCGAACTACTGTCTAACTTATCTTGAGTGTGTCAGTACATAAGATACAACATGTATCTGTGTACACAACTTGTTAACTAAGCACATGGGGTATGATATTATCTACCGTATATTCTTGACTTTAGTACACAAATATCTTTTTCAATACTTATCCATCTAGCAGTCTCAACTCAACAGTATCAACTAGCAGTCCCTTCTTTGTACTACCAGTTAGAACGGTTAGTTATAACTTGAGCAGTCCTAAGATATACATCAGCAGTTGGAACTGTTAGAGAATTCTTCTCAGCAGTTGGAACTGTTAATACTTGTAATTCTTGAAACTTAATCTTCAGAACATTTAATTCCCAACATAGTTAAATCCAAATTCACCACAAATACTTAACTAAAAAAATTAAAAATTTATCAAAATAACCCAATCCACCCTTAATTTTAACACAACCGGATCCACAAATACCCAACCATACCTGAATTCCCTTATTTAACCCAGAATTCAAAACAAAAATACCCGGTCAACCAAGAAAACTAATTTACCCGCCATTACTATTCATCGTCGTTCCAAACCATTTACCCTGCTCCTAGACTTAATTACCCTCCTTAAAAGATTCTAGAAGGTTGCTGATGTGACAAGGAATGCCACGGTGGCAAAACCCAGCTCTCTCATTGGCTGAGACAACACATCCCATGATCCAAGGGTCGATATTGAAGGATTGGAGGGCAAGATTAATCCAAGGGCTGTCATATGGTTTCCTGAAGGTTCTTGTGAAACCCTAGAGGTTCCTGAAGCCTATAAATAGTGCCCTCTCTTCACAAGGAAGGGTGTTAGAATTTTAGAGTCTAAACTAGGTTTATTATTGTGTCGTTTTTATGTTTTTAGTAATAATTTTAATTCAGAGTTCTTAAGAGTTGTAAGGAATCTTATGTAATCAAGTTTTTAAGTTAATGAAATTTTAGTTTTGATTTTGTTCTTTAATCCTTATTGAATCTTTTGTCCTGTTTTTATGAATATTAGTATAAGCTAATCTTAGCTTATCTTCTGTCTCATTAAGCTTCCTATAAGCACTTCTTAAGTTTCACTAAAATACTTTTTTCTATTTCTACTTTTCATTCAAAAAAATCCAAAAAAATTGAAAAATACTCAAAAAAAAAATACAAAAATATTTCCAAATCAGCTTTCAATAAGCTAATTTCTCTTAGATTAAGCTCATATAAGCTTCCTAGCTTATTGTGAGTATTAAATAGGGTTTAAAACTGTTTTTGTCTCAAATACTCAAAAAGTCAAAGAAAGTCAACATTCAGTCCAATAAGCGCTTGGAGGAATAAGCTGTTCTGGAAAAAGCTTATGGGTTAGTTTTGGCTTGTGTAAACAAGCCTGGGTTGATTAGATCTTTGGTTCCATACAGTTTCAAGCATAGGCCTTTTGTAAGTTTCATTTCATTCCAAGTTTTATAAGCTTATACTATTCATGTGCTTATTTCTGTCTCAATAGTGCTTATTCTGAATATCAGTAGCTTATTAGATCTTATTTGAACTTACTTGATTATAGTTAGTAGCTTTATCCTAGTTTTCTCTCAAATAGTCATAAAAAGCCATAATCAGTCTAAGTAGCTTATAGCTTATAGCTTATATAGTGCTCATTTATAAGTTGAAAACTGCTTATTAGTTGATAAGTAAACTAGATAATCAGTAGTTAACCAGTTTCATAGCTTAGTTGGTGGATTGTAGTTGAAAATTTCAAAAACAGTTTCTATAAAGGGTGTTTGGCATTAACTGATTTTTGGTCAAATTTTATTGGTACTGTTCATTTACCATAAGGTTAGATTTGATCGAGCTTAATTGAAGCCAGATTAGTTGTTTTCAAAAGGATTCTGGCCTATTTGAAGCATTTTAGGGTTTTGAGTTTGTTGGTGCAAGGTTAGAATCTCAACTGCCCATATAAGCTCTCATTAAGCCAAAGCTTATTTGACCCTCAGTTTTGATTAAGATAGGTTCAGGATAGCTGTTAAAGTGGATGTTCAAAATTTGGGGTTAGTTCATTAAGATTTGCAAAAGTTAAGTCCAATTTAGTTAAACTGCTGCATTAGTGTTAACTGTTGCATCAGTTTTGGGTTTTTGCTCAAACAGCCTTTCTTTGAGATTTTTAATTGCTTCAATATAAGTCCTTATTAGCTGAATCTTGGTACAATTGTTCATTGGTGGCTCGTTTAGTTGTTCCATATTTTTGTGAATTTTTAGGATTGCTTATTAATAGCTTTTTGGTTGCTTAAAAACACCTCAGTGCCCACTAGATAGGTCTGCTATTTCATTAGGTTTTTTGCTTATTTTTGAGGTTTTTAGTGCTTAACTGCTAATTTTTATTTGCTTATTCTGTGTCCCATAACCTTTTTAGATTAAAATTAGTTCACTTTAGGTCTTATTTGATAGCTTTTTAATCCTATTTAGCTTATTAGATTATTGAACTTGAAGCTTTAGATTATTTTTCTTCATTTTTTGTCGACTGATCTGCTGTTATAAAGCTTTATCTGAGCTTTAGGTCAGTTTTTAAATATAATAGTTTTTGTTAATATTGATTTTTTTAGTGCTTTTTAAGTTTTTAAAAGAAAAAAAAAAAGCCAAAAAGCTAACAACCAGATTCGAACCCTGGTCTCAGCCCTTGCACAGCCTCATCACACACACTCCTCTACCATTGGCGCCCTTGGGACTTCTCTGCCAAGGGTTGCTTCATTTATTCTTTTAAAGCCATTTTGTCCCTTAAGCTTATCAGCCCATATTGGCTTATTTCCAGCTTATCTGGATAAGCTGGCTTAGTGATTTCATTTTTCCTAGATTCAGTAGATCTTTTAGGATTTTCCTTAAAATTTTCAGAATTTTCCATATTCATTTCGTATTTTTAATTAATTTTTCTTATTAATTTAGTTTTTAAATCATAATTAATTAAATAAAAATCAAAAAAATATAATTATTTTTCCTAAAATTATCTTTTATTAAATAGGACTTAGGAAAATTAATTTGGCAACCGTAGGATTATTATTTCATAGATTTGACGTTTTAGGTTCGGGATTTCCCGGTTTGAACTTGTGATTAGTTTTTCCTTGCGTTTTTGGCCTTAAGCACTTTAGAATAATCTTTGCCTTAGTTAATCAATTTTTTTTAGCCTTTATTTCACTATTTTTAGTTTAAAACCCAATATCTCACTTTTATTCACCATTCACTTCATGTTCACGATCCCGAAATCACAAATTCCATTCAATCTTCATCGGGACAACGAACTTCGGGTTTTACATATTTCTTGTGTAATTCCTTGGACTATAATTGATAAATTATTTTAAATCAATTTTTGGCGCCGCTGCCGGGGAAGGTTGAAGTGAATTCGTGATTCCGTTTTTCGATTCGTGTTTTGAAGAACCTTCTCTCGGGAAGTTATCGTTTTTTTCGTAAATATTTTAAAAAATATAAAATCCAAAAAAATTAAAAAAACAACTAACACTTTTCCTAAAGTGTTAACAACACCAAAAAAATTGAAAAACAACAAAACAATCGTGAAATCATTTGATTTCGGATTATCTTTTGATTACAACCTATACAAGTGGTTTAAGGAAGGTTTGACATTAAATTGACGAACCGAAAGAGGCGGGTTTTTAATCAGCTTTCAAGCGGACCTTTGCTTCTCCGCCACTCTGTGAGCAGTCTTAAGAGAAACGATATCGGTTAAGGGATCGGTACCAAAAATATTGTGATTATTTTTCTTTAAATATAAAAAATCCAAAAATATTTTCATTTTCAAATTTTGTTTTTCCTTTTAAATTTTTGTTTCTTTTTGGTGTATGAACACCCGTTCTTCCTCTCACAATCTTCTTTCACCTCTCTCAAATCCCGAGAGAATTATCCGTCACAATCACCGTGTTGAATTTCCAACCGAGGAAATGAACAACAACGATCAACCCCCGCCGATGGGTGGTAATCAAGATCAAATGCCAGCTCCCGATCTCCGAACGATGGAGGAGTTGTGCCAACCAACAATGCACGGACGTGGTGGCCCGATTGCCCCCGTCAATATTCAAGCCGCGGATTTTGGACTTAAACATCACATGATCCAACAAGTCCAAAATTCTTGCCAATTTCACGGTTTGCCGGGTGACGATGCAAACAAACATCTTGACAAATTCATTACCGTCACCCAGAGCATGAAACAAAATGGGGTCTCCGATGACGCCCTTCGTCTCTATCTCTTCCCTTATTCTTTGACGCATCATGCCACCGCATGGTTTGATCGTCTTCCCAAGAACTCAATTCACAATTTTGATGAGATGGTCTCAAAGTTCTTGGCGAAATATTTCCCACCGTCGATGGTGACGAAATTGAGAAATGAGATAAGTAACTTTCGCCAGCTTCCCGATGAATCATTATTTGAGGCATGGGAACGCTACAAGCTTTCGATTGATCGGTGTCCAAACCATAACATGTTATTAGTCACCATAATAGACACATTCTATAATGGTTTAACATTGAGACACCGTGACACAATCAATGCTGCAGTCGGAGGTACTTTCATGAAAAGACGTCCCGAAGAGTGCTATGATCTCATCGAGAACATGACTGCCCACCATAATTATTGGTATTCCTCTGCCGAGAGGAATGAGTCAACTAGCACTACTTCTTCTACCTCTGAAATAGCAGCTCCCTCTAAACAAATGAATGATTTGTCCACTGCTGTCTTAAGAATACATCAAAATATGAATCAAAATAACAATAATCATCATGTTAATGTGGTCAATCACAGTTGTGAAACATGTGGTGGTCCTCATCCGTATTTCGAGTGCCCAGCCTCCGGTGGCTACACTCAAGAGAAGTGTATGCTGCTACGGGATCCTATAATCAGGGAGGTAACGGTTACCAACCACAAGGAGACCGTAATCTTCTCAGCTACCGTTCTAACAATTATCTCGGACCACCTAGTTTTCATCAAAATCAAAATGAGAATGTGCAAAATAGAAATAATCAAAATCAAAATCGGGTGAACCAAGGTTTTCAGAATCAAGGGAATTACAATCAAGGGTAAAACCAAGGTTTTCAAAATCAGGGGAATTATAATCGAGGCCCGAATCAAGGGAATTTTAATCAGGGAAATTTTCAAAACCAAAACCAAGGGAACTTTCAAAATAATAATCAAGGTTTTGTTCAAAACAACCGAGGGCTAAATCTTAAAAATAATCAAAATCAAGGTTTCAATCAAAATCAATCGCCCTCGGATGAGTTGTTAAAACAACTAATTCTTCAAAATCAAAATCAACTAAGTTTCAATAATTCTCAGGAAGAAACAAATAGGATGATGTTTAATCAGATATCAGAAATTAAGAAGTCTTTAAATGATCGACCCTCGGGCTCAGGAACTCTTCCTAGCATTACGATCGATAACCCGAGGGGCGATGTGAAAGCGATCGCTACAAGAAGTGGTGTTGCTTATGAGGGACCCACGATTCCTACTACTACTTCTTCTCTTCCTCCAAAAGTAGTGGAACGTGAGACCGAGGCGACAAAGGACACGGAACTTCCTACTAATAATGGAAGAACCGAAGACGTCCAACCTCCGGTTGTCCCAACTTCTAAGCCCGTGAGTGCTCCTAAGTATAAAAAGTCGTTGCCTTATCCGACAAACCCAAAGCTCCGTAAGCAAAACAATCAACAAATGTTGAAATTCCTTCAACTTTTTCAAAAGCTTCATTTTGATTTGAGCTTTGCGGATGCTTTACTTCATATGCCTAAGTTTGCTTCAACTTTTAAGAGCTTATTGAATAACAAGGAAAAGTTGTTTGAGTTAGCTAACACACCGCTTAATGTGAATTCTTCGGCGGTGCTTCTAAAAAAGCTTCCCGAAAAGCTTGAAGACCCCGGAAAATTCCTCATCCCGTGTGATTTTCCGGGAATGATTGAGTGCTTAGCCTTGGCCGATCTTGGTGCAAGCATCAATCTCATGCCTCTTTCTGTGTGGAAAAAGCTTTCTCTACCGGAACTTACTCCTATGTTGACATAAATAATGCCTAAAAACATTATCAATATTTATTCATATCTCTATGTTTTGATGATCACAAAATGTAAACACATTAAAACATAAACTTATAAAATAAACAAGTACTTAGTTGTAAATATTCACTTCTACAACTAAAATCACTTAAGGTATGAATGAACTAATGCTTAATGCATTATATGATCAAAGGAACATTTTCTTAAACACTAGATTTTTTATAAAATGTCAAAAATATTTTATATCTTTTAGAAAAACATTTTTGGTAATAAATAAAAAGGTTTAATTCATTATAAATTTTTGAATTCAAATTTTTAACCAAAATCAGTAAAAATGTTCCAGAAAAACCTTCCCCACAAAAAGACAAAACTGGGCAACGGTTAGGGAGGGCGGCCCCCTTAATTATACTAGGCGGCCCCCTTAAAATTAAGGGGACCGCCCCCCTATTTAAGGGGGCCGGCCACGCTCCAGTAGGCTCCAGCTGTCCAGTTTTTCTGCCTATAAATACCAGCCTTCCCCTGGATTTTTACTCAACCTTTTGCACTAAAACTTTCTGTTGTAGATCTCATTTTATATCTTCAAAAAACCTTTGATCATGTAATCTTAAGCATTGGTTTCCAAGTGATCCAAGCTTCCACCATCCAAGTGCAAAAGAAGAATACTTCTAATAATCAAGACTAGAAGTATTACAACTTAGTATCATCTTGTTACTCAAGTTGTTTGTTTTGTATATTTTGTAAATCATTCATTCATTTGTGTAAAGTGTGTATATAAGTTGTAAACATAAGTGATTAGGCTAGAGTAGTGTGTAAGTAGTGAAGAAGGTGGATAAGTAGTTGTGGAGTAAAGAAGTAGAGTAGAAGCCTTGTAAAGTTGTGAAGTAGAGAAGTCTTGAAGCCGTTGTGAAGCCATAGCCTAGAAGTCGTGAAGCCGTAGCATAGAGGTTGTGTAGCGGTCGTGTTGAAGCCATGAAGTCCTAGTCGTGAAGTCCTAGTGTTGAAGTCGTGAAGCCGTAGCATAGAGGTTGTGTAGCGGTCGTGTTGAAGTCGTGAAGTCTTAGTCGTGAAGACATAGTGTTGAAGTCGTGAAGCCACAGCATAGAGGTTGTGTAGCGGTCGTGTTGAAGTCGTGAAGTTCTAGTCGTGAAGTCCTAGTGTTGAAGTCGTGAAGAAGTCGTGAAGCAGTCGTGAAGCAGTCGTGAAGCCGTTGTGAAGTAGTCGTGAATAAGTTGTGAAGAAGTTGTGTTGTGAAGTTGTGAGATTGGTTCTAGCTACGATTAGAACTCGACATTTAGCTTTGTGTCGTTAAACCCGTGTAAGCCAAAGTTGTGTACTGTTTTCTCCGCCATAAGGGAGCTTATTGAAGTTGTGAAGAAAACTCTCGAGCTTGGTGCTCGGGGAGTGGAGTAGGGCAAGGAAGGTGTCCTTGTAGCCGAACCACTATAAATCCCTCGTGTCTCGGTTAGATCTTTCCATCTCTTACTTACATCTTTATTTATATCGTCATTACTTTTATAACATATAGGCATATATAACTGTTAGTAATAATTAGAAGTTGACTTCACATATAGATCAAATTGAAACTCCATTCAAGAAACCAAAACTTTTACAATCAATTTAAAAGAATACATATATAACTAATAATAAGGTTCAAGTTTTATTTTTCATACAAACTTGAATCTAAGTGTTTAAAAAAATAAACAAAGGTTTTCATAATAAAATTAAAAAGACATAAAACTATTCAACCCCCCCCCCCCCTTTCTAGTTTTCCACAATTGGTATTAGGAGCCACGTCAATCAAGATTTTTAAAATATACTGTATTTTAAAACTTGAATCGATCTATGGAATCCGAAAGATATTTAGAAGGGGAATCTATTTAAAAACCACCGCTTTTTGAAAACTATACTTTTCTTGAATGGAAAAATAAATTTGAAACTTATGTGAAATCGATTGATCTAGATCTTTGGCATGTCATTTCGATTGGTGATTTTGAAAATCAAACAAAAACGGATTTTGAAAGTCAAATTGATTATTTGAAAACAAAGAATGAAATAAATAATAAAGCTAAAATAATTATTTATAAAACCTTGCCGAAAGTTGAATATGAAAGAATATCCTTCTGTAAAAAGGCAAATGATATTTGGAAAAATTTCTTAAACTCTCATCAAGAAAAATGTCAAGCCAAAGATGAGGATTTTGATCTTGTACATGAATTAGTTATCTTAGAAAATTTAATAGATAAACATTTAGATAAAATAGATACATGTGCTACTAGTTCAAATGTTGTTAATGAAGGTGTTAACGACGAAGACTACATGAATCAACTCCAAAGTGAACTCAATCCAAAATCATGGAGTGACACAGACGAAGGAGAAGATCATCATCCGACTCACCTATCATTCACACGTCGATCATCATCTGAGACATTACGAAGAAAAGCTAGGACGTGAGGTAAGTTCTCTTTTTAAATTTCATAAGTAATTACTTCATGCATATAATCTTATTAATGCCTTAGGATACGCTTAGTCTGATAGGTTGCTTTGCCTTTACACTTTAGTTATAATCGTTCTGTGGCTTAATGAACTAGAAACCCTTTAGTTAGCCCTCCTAAGTATTAGTAAACCAAGCAATCTTCATATTTGGTACTCTTCGATAGGTAAATTTAGGAACTTAATTTCTTCTAAAAAGAGAATGACTACTGGAGAATCTATTGACTAGAAACTCAATTTGACCTAATGGTTGAATTGTTTCTATGTGAGAAGTTGGGTGTGTGTAACCCGTAAAAACGGTCGTGTTTAGCCTGAATTGAGCACCACTAGTAATAGTCTCATACTCATTCTCCAACTTGAATACATTATTCTTCCTAAATATACCTAACGATAGTTTACTATTATGAACTTTGCTTTTCACAATTTGTCAATCGTAAGTCAAATCACAATGACTCAAGTCACAAGTCACAGCCTTTAATCGCAATAGAGTGAGCTCAAATCGCAATAAGCAAATAGCAACCAGAAAACCCAAGTCGCAACTGTCAAATCACAACCGAAACAACTCAAATTGCTAGAGTCAACTCGCAACTCACAACCGGACAAACTGTCACTATCTCGTCGAGTTAAATCGCAACTCACTACCGGACAAACTGTCACTATCTCGTCAAATCGCAACCCACAATATGCCAAAACAGTCGCTTTCTAGCGATTTGACTTCTTTTTCCCTTTTGAGTAATAAGTCAAATCGCAGACTCCAAGATATACCAAATCGCTACTACCAATTTCCCAACTGATCAAATCGCAGCGATGAACTTCTGGACGCAACTCAAATCGCAGCCAAGAACACTTTTGCAAACACCAAACGATTTGACCAAATACTCCACAAATCGACAGAAACAACCAACCCAGCAACTAAACAACGCTTATGTAACAATCTTGAACAAGAAAGTACAAGATTTTCACAGATTTAACCACAAACAAAATCGTACAAGTGATTTTCCCTAGAAAAACTATTCGAACCAAGAAACCTAAAAACAACCTATGAAATCCGTGAACATGAACTCATATGAACCTAACCTGGCTCTGATACCAATTGTAAGATGTTCACTAACTATATAACACGTATGGATTTAGATTAGGCCGAATAGAATAGAGATTTGTAGAGAGAGAAAGTGAGTTGGGATCCTTTGTAGAGAGAGAAGTAGAACTTGTATGATTAGAGAAGTGAAAGGTCCAACCCTTCCCTAGTGTGGGAAGGGCTTTATATAGTACATATTATTGGTGCCCCGAGTGGGCTGTGGAGTGAGCTGACAGAGGGTAAAGACCCGACCCACTCCACAAGTTCTATATTAACTAAACTATTACTAATAATACTAATATTCCTACGAGCTATTAAGTGCTAATGAGTACTCGGGGTGACCAAGTCTTCAAATGAATATTTATATTCCTAACAATGAGTTTAGCAGTCGGATTTAGAGGAAATAAAAGTAGATGTGATGCCATGATAGTCGCAAACATACATATCCGGTATAGCGTCAGATCTGGCAAAAAAAACGTGGTTCTTTGGATTTTGTATTTTTGATTTTGTGTTTAGGGTATTGTTGGTCGATGTTGTTAGATCTACTGGAAGTAGAATGGTGTGTGTGGGAGGGAGTAGAGAAGAGTTAAGAGGGTTCTGGATATATATTTTTTTTTCTTTCAAAGTAACTGTAGAAAGCACTGTAGAAACAGCTGTTACGTACAAATTTCAGGAGCATTGTTTACTGTTAAACCAACTGTTCCGAACAACCCTTTTAAGCAAGACGTACAAATGTTAGCAGCATTCTTTACTGTTAAAACAACTGTTAGACACAACCTTTTGAAGCAAGCAAATTCCCATGTTTAGATATATTAGATAATAAGCTACACAAACATAAAAGCAATGAAAATATAAATTGGTAAATGTAAAGATAAAAAGTAAAGAGGTAAGTAAAGAAAGCACAAACCGGACACGATGATTTATAGTGGTTCGGTCACAAAGCTCCTCTTCATCCTACTCCACTCCCCGAGTACACAACTCGAGAGTTACTTCAGTAGCCAACAAGCTCCCTTCTTGGCGGAGAAAATCATACAACGTCGCTTACAATATTTTCCGACACTAAGCTAGATGTCGAGTTCTTCTTCGGGTACAACCAAAATCGTTATGTTTTATGGCCCAACATAACAAACCTTGTGTTTTGAGGCCTAAACACATAAACCACGTCGCTTACCTTATTTTCCGACATAAAGCTAAATGTCGAGTACTAATCTAGCTAGTAACAATCTCACTCACGATCTACCCAATCTTCAGAAATCACACAAGCTACAAGATCCACATGATCTACACTCGATCTACCCAATCTACTCACGATCTACCCGATCTACTCACGATCTACCCAATCTTCCTTATCTTCACACGATCTACCTGATCTAGTCACTATCAACACAAGATCTCTCCTGTTGACATAAATAAATGCCTAAAAACATTATCAATATTTATTCATATCTCTATGTTTTGATGATCACAAAATGTAAACTCATTAAAACATAAACTTATAAATTAAACAAGTACTTAGTTGTAAATATTCACTTCTACGACTAAAATCACTTAAGGTATGAATGAACTAATGTTTAATGCATTATATGATCAAAGGAACATTTTCTTAATAACTAGATTTTTTATAAAACATCAAAAACATTTTATATATTTTTGAATAACATTTTTGGCATTAAATAAAAATGTTTAATCTTTTATAAAAATATGAATTCAAATTTTTAACCAAAATCAGTTAAAATGTTCCAGAAAAACCTTCCCCACAAAAGGACAAATCTGGGCAACGGACACCTTGGGCGGCCCCCTTAATTTTACTAGGCGGCCCCCTTAAAATTAAGGGGACCGCCCCCCTATTTAAGGGGGCCGGCCACGCTCCAGTAGGCTCCAGCTGTCCAGATTTTTCCCTATAAATACCAGCCTTCCCCTGGATTTTTACTCACCCTTTTGCACTAAAACTTTCTGTTGTAGATCTCATTTCATATCCTAAATAAACCTTTGATCATGTAATCTTAAGCATTGGTTTCCAAGTGATCCAAGCTTCCACCATCCAAGTGCAAAAGAAGAATACTTCTATCAATCAAGATTAGAAGTATTACAACTTAGTATCATTTTTTTACTTAAGTTGTATGTTTAACAAAGTTTGTAAATCATTCATTCATTTGTATGTAAGGTGTGTGTTGTAGATTAGTGTTGTGTGTAAGTAGTGAAGATGTTGTATAAGTAGTTGTGGTATAGAAGTTGTGAGGTCAATATGTAGAAGTCGTGAAGCCGTGGTGTAGAAGTTGTGAAGCCGTAGCTTAGAAGACATGAAATCCTTGTGTTGAAGTCATGAAGCCGTAGCATAGAAGCTGTGAAGCGGTCGTGTTAAAGTTGTGAAGTCCTAGTCGTGAAGTCCTAGTGTTGAAGTCGTGAAGCCGTAGCATAGAAGTTGTGTAGCGGTTGTGTTGAAGCCGTGAAGTCCTAGTCGTGAAGTCCTAGTGTTGAAGTCGTGAAGCCGTAGCATAGAGGTTGTGTAGCGGACATGTTGAAGTCGTGAAGTCTTAGTCATGAAGACATAGTGTTGAAGTCGTGAAGCCGCATCATAGAGGTTGTGTAGCGGTCGTGTTGAAGTCGTGAAGAAGTCGTGAAGCAGTTGTGAAGTAGTCGTGAATAAGTTGTGAAGAAGTCGTGTTGTGAAGTTGTGAGATTGGTTCTAGCTACGATTAGAACTCGACATTTAGCTTTGTGTCGTTAAACCCGTGTAAGCCAAAGTTGTGTACGGTTTTCTCCGCCATAAGGGAGCTTATTGAAGTTGTGAAGAAAACTCTCGAGCAAGGTGTGCTCGGGGAGTGGAGTAGGGCAAGGAAGGTGTCCTTGTAGCCGAACCACTATAAATCTCTCGTGTCTCGGTTAGATCTTTCCATACCTTATTTATTTCTTTACTTGCATCGTCATTACTTTCATACACATAGGCTTACATAATTGCTAGTATTAATTAGAGGTCGACTTCACATAAAGATCAAATTGAAAATCCATTCAAGAAACCAAAACTTTTACAATCAATTTAAAAGAATACATATATAACTAATAATAAGATTTAAGTTTTATTTTTCATAACAAACTAGAATCTAAAGTTTTTTAAAAGTATAAAACAAAGTTTTTATAATAAATTAAAAAGACGTAAAACTATTCAACCCCCCCTTCTAGTTTTCCACAATTGGTATCAAGAGCCACGTCAATCAAGATCTTTAAAATATACTGTATTTTAAAGCTTGAATCGATCTATGGAATTTGAAAAATATCTAGAAGGGGAATCTTTGCTAAAACCACCACTATTTGAAAACTATACTTTTCTTGAATGGAAAAATAAATTTGAAACTTATGTGAAATCAATTGATCTAGATCTTTGGCATGTTATTTCGATTGGTGATTTTCAACTAACAAAAACAGATTTTGAAAGTCAAACAAAAACGGATTTTGAAACTCAAAATGATTATTTAAAAACTAAGAATAACAAAAATAATGAAGCTAAAATAATTATTTACAAAACCTTGCCGAAAGTTGAATATGAAAGATTATCTTTCTGTAAAACGGCAAACGATATTTGGAAAAATCTCTTAAACTTTCATCAAGAAAAATGTCAAGCCAAAGATAAGGATTTTGATCTTGTACATGAATTAGTTATCTTAGAAAATTTAATAGATAAACATTTAGATAAAATAGATACATGTGCTACTAGTTCAAATGTTGTTAATGTAGGTATTAACGACGAAGACTACATGAATCAACTCCAAAGTGAACTCAATCCAAAATCATGGAGTGACACAGACGAAGGAGAAGATCATGATCTGTACAAGACATGTTCGGGTCAAGCCACTTCGGTTTAAATAAGATCATCATCTGAGACATTACGAAGAAAAGCTAGGACTTGAGGTAAGTTCTCTATTTAAAATTTCATAAGTAATTACTTCATGCATATAATCTTATTAATGCCTTAGGATATGCTTAGTCTGATAGGTTGCTTTGCCTTTACACTTTAGTTATATTCGTTCTGTGGCTTAATAAACTAGAAACCCTTTAGTTAGCCCCCCTAAGTGTTAGTGAACCAAGCAATCTTCATATTTGGTACTCTTCGATAGGTAAATTTAGGAACTTAATTTCTTCTAAAAAGAGAATGACTACTGGAGAATCTATTGACTAGAAACTCAATTTGACCTAACGGTTGAATTGCTTCTATGTGAGAAGTTGGGTGTGTGTAACCCGTAAAAACGGTCGTGTTTAGCCTGAATTGAGCACCACTAGTAATAGTCTCATACTCATTCTCCAACTTGAATACATTATTCTTCCTAAATATACCTAACGATAGTTTACTGTTATGAACTTTGCTTTTCACTAGAGCTTTTCATTCCTAGATTTATGTCATCTTGCGTATATAAAATTTCTAGATGTTTACTTGCTCCTATGTGATTTGACTGCATGCCTTCGTAATTATTTGTTTAGTTGTTGAATGCATTGTCATTATAATAGCTTTTGTTTTTCTCTAACTACTCTGATATGATGTATTTTTGTATTTAGTCATAATACATGCTTAAATGCCATAGGATATGTAGAAAGAGGTAGCATGTGACAATAGACTTAACCAATACCCTTGAGCATGAGATCTTTTATAAACCACTATTTTTAAACCTATAATTAATGAGACTTGTTTTTAAATATGCAAAAACTCCACATTTTGGAAAAATGATTTTTCAAAAGATTATGACACCTTTCTGTTAAACATATTTCACCATCCTACCTTTCTTCCAAACTTGTGTCCATAATTTCGTGTTTATCAAAAACCAAAGATTGGAAAAATATGTTTTCTTTCCTCATAAAAACATTTTGAAATAAAGTCAATACTATTTCATTAATATATTTTTCACATCCACATAAAACCTACTTTCAAACATTGTTGAATAATGCTAAAAACATCCTTTTTAAAACTATGATTTATTCACTAAGATCTCACTTGGTACAAGTCTAGAAGTCCATGCTATCACAAATCCCCATTCCCTTGCACATAGATACTCATTAGGATTAATCAACTAGCTTATTAATCTTCCTAGAAATGATTCTACGAATTACTTGGTGTTATGCATTGTATCCTTATTTATATATATTACTTGGTTAATGAGTAGATTGCATGCTAGATAAAATTGCTTAATATGCTTAGCATACATGAGTTATTAAATCCTAAATTGCCTCAAAAGAAGTTGGACTTGCTTGAAACTAAACCCAAAAACACAACCTTTTCTACAAATTTATGCCAAAAACCCATTTTATCCTATACTTCCCAAAATTCACAAACACATTTTGTCACAAACCACCCACCAAAATTTACCTTCCACAATCACATCATCACTACACCATAAATACCCAACTCCATCATAAATGCTCATCCATATCATCCATCCAAACATGTCATCATCTAACCACCCAAGATCCAAGCCTTCAAGAGTTGCTAAAACCTAAGTGAGGCCCATTTGGAGGAGGAAGCTTGACATTTGCCATACCCCAACAAATGATGTTGTTCAAACTCAACCAACACCTAAACCTCATCCTGATGAACCCTTTCACACACATAACCAATCATCCATATGTCCACCTTCATTTACTCATATTTACCCAAGTTCACAAATGTCTCCACCACCAAGAGTGTCACCACCACTTCCACCAAATAACAACCACTCTCCATTATCATCACCTTCCACTCAACACTTGAAGTTCATTGAAGAACTCAAGGAAACCCATGAGCTTAATGCTCTCCTTGCTTTGCACCTTGCTCAAAGCAACTTAGACCCATCACCATCCATCTCACCATCATTACCATCATCACCACATCACTTGAGTCAAATTGAGAAACATGTCAACAATTGTCCTTGTTGCATCTTTCTCCAAAATCAAACCATCGCCTTAAATGAGCGTCTCACTTGGATTGAGTATCTTCTCACTAGATCTAATCCAACACCACCACTTGAACAACATCAGAACCCTCATTCAACATGGTTAAGTCCAAGCTCTCCACCTCCAATTCCTCCATCAACACTCTCTCCAACATCCATACACCCAAACTTACAACCCCATTAATCCAACATTTTTAACCCCTCTTTACCATCATCCATCCAAAATAATTCAAGTTTTTCATGTCTTAAGCAAGTCAAATGGATCTCTTAGGCAATTTAAAATTTTCTACTTATTGTATGCTATAAGAAAAATATGTGTTGTATCAATAATTATGTTTTTAACATAATTATTTTCAACTAATGAATGCTGTATTTCTTGTCTTTAATATATGATTGTTATGCTTATTGCTTGTATACTCAATATCATGATATATATACATGCTTGATGATTAATAACATGCTTATTCCATAATATGTTTTAAATTTATGCATGCGTATTTAACATGTTTATGCCACTATTTAATCATTCTTGATGTACATGATTCAAATGGAGCTTGCTGCAAAAACACCCTAAAAATGACCCTTTTCTGAAAAATTTTCAAATTTGGTCGCCTGGGAAAACACCAGATGGGCGGCCCCCTTAATTCCCTAGGCGGTCCCCTTAATTTTAAGGGGGCTGGCCTACAATTAAGGGGACCGGCCATCTGGGCAGTAAAATTTACTCTTTTCTTTTGCATCTTGCGACCCCTTTTATTTAGCCCCAGCTACCATTTCTCTTAAAGGACGAACTGGTATTGGAATTTTACCACAAAACCTCCAAACCTTACCTAAATCAACCATCACCTCCATCAAACACCCATTTTCATTCACCATGCTATCGCCAAAATCATCTCTAAGACACCAAAACTCCATCACCACCACCTCAGTGTTCATCCCCAAGTGCACCAAATGCACCATCAAAAACACCCTCCACTCATGGCACATCATCTTCATCCATACCTTCCACTTCATCCATCAATAACTACATCAACTCACACCTATCATCACCACCATCAAGAGCATCAACTCCACCTCCTACTCAAGAACCTCCATTCACCCAACTTGTCATTTCCATATCACCAATAACACCTCTTGATGCTCATTTCTCATCATCACCAATACCACCACCATGCTTTTCCATCCCTTGGGCTTTACTTAAAGCCCATGGAGACAATTGCCTTTGTTGCATCCACAACCGAACCATCATCTTTGGTCTTAGAGATGAGATACACTAAATGTTTTCATCCCTTGAACACATGCTTAACAACCAACCTCCACCACAACCTCCACCATTTTCACCCACTACACCACCACCACCTTCATTCTCATCAAATTAAGCATATGCAATGCTTAATCAAAAATAATTTTTCAAACCATTTTGTGTGCAAGGCCCATGGAAGATCATGTACTCATAGAATGATTATGTAGATTGCATTACTTACTAGCTAATGTAGGATTGAAAATAATCTTGGATGGTTGTGTATTGATACACAACATTTTTAATGAATGTCTTTATATGCATGCTTATTTTTGATATATATATGCTTGTGCTTCTAATATTTTTCTTACAAGTATTCCATATATCGATTTCTTGGTGCCCTCAAACGAGGGGGAGCACACACCAAGGGGGAGTTCTCATTCCGACAAATTTTGTCTCTAAAACTTGTCGGCTCAACCTTTTTGATGCTACAAAAAGGGGGAGAAGTGAATATAAACTCACTAAATACTTGTCCAAAAATAACTTTTTGGATTTAATGAGTTTTAGTTTTGTAATCATCAAAAAGGGGGAGATTGTTGACATAAATAATGCCTAAAAACATTATCAATATTTATTCATATCTCTATGTTTTGATGATCACAAAATGTAAACTCATTAAAACATAAACTTATAAAATAAACAAGTACTTAGTTGTAAATATTCACTTCTACAACTAAAATCACTTAAGGTATGAATGAACTAATGCTTAATGCATTATATGATCAAAGGAACATTTTCTTAAACACTAGATTTTTTATAAAATATCAAAAACATTTTATATCTTTTAGAAAAACATTTTTGGTAATAAATAAAAAGGTTTAATTCATTATAAATTTTTGAATTCAAAATTTTAACCAAAATCAGTAAAAATGTTCCAGAAAAACCTTCCCCACAAAAAGACAAAACTGGGCAACGGTTAGGGAGGGCGGCCCCCTTAATTATACTAGGCGGCCCCCTTAAAATTAAGGGGACCGCCCCCTATTTAAGGGGGCCGGCCACGCTCCAGTAGGCTCCAGCTGTCCAGTTTTTCTGCCTATAAATACCAGCCTTCCCCTGGATTTTTACTCAACCTTTTGCACTAAAAGTTTCTCTTGTAGATCTCATTTTATATCTTCAAAAAACCTTTGATCATGTAATCTTAAGCATTGGTTTCCAAGTGATCTAAGCTTCCACCATCCAAGTGCAAAAGAAGAATACTTCTATCAATCAAGACTAGAAGTATTACAACTTAGTATCATCTTGTTACTCAAGTTGTTTGTTTTGTATATTTTGTAAATCATTCATTCATTTGTGTAAAGTGTGTATATAAGTTGTAAACATAAGTGATTAGGCTAGAGTAGTGTGTAAGTAGTGAAGAAGGTGGATAAGTAGTTGTGGAGTAAAGAAGTAGAGTAGAAGCCTTGTAAAGTTGTGAAGTAGAGAAGTCTTGAAGCCGTTGTGAAGCCATAGCCTAGAAGTCGTGAAGCCGTAGCATAGAGGTTGTGTAGCGGTCGTGTTGAAGCCGTGAAGTCTTAGTCGTGAAGACATAGTGTTGAAGTCGTGAAGCCGCAGCATAGAGGTTGTGTAGCGGTCGTGTTGAAGTCGTGAAGTTCTAGTCGTGAAGTCCTAGTGTTGAAGTCGTGAAGAAGTCGTGAAGCAGTCGTGAAGCCGTTGTGAAGTAGTCGTGAATAAGTTGTGAAGAAGTTGTGTTGTGAAGTTGTGAGATTGGTTCTAGCTACGATTAGAACTCGACATTTAGCTTTGTGTCGTTAAACCCGTGTAAGCCAAAGTTGTGTACGGTTTTCTCCGCCATAAGGGAGCTTATTGAAGTTGTGAAAAAAACTCTCGAGCTTGGTGCTCGGGGAGTGGAGTAGGGCAAGGAAGGTGTCCTTGTAGCCGAACCACTATAAATCCCTCGTGTCTCGGTTAGATCTTTCCATCTCTTATTTACATCTTTATTTATATCGTCATTACTTTTATTACATATAGGCATATATAACTGTTAGTAATAATTAGAAGTTGACTTCACATATAGATCAAATTGAAACTCCATTCAAGAAACCAAAACTTTTACAATCAATTTTAAAGAATACATATATAACTAATAATAAGGTTCAAGTTTTATTTTTCATACAAACTTGAATCTAAGTGTTTAAAAAAATAAACAAAGGTTTTCATAATAAAATTAAAAAGACATAAAACTATTCAACCCCTCCTTCTAGTTTTCCACATCCTACACGAATGACTCTCGAGCTAGCGGACCGTTCGATTAGTCGAACAAAAGGTATCGCTGAAGATGTCATCGTCAAATAGGAAAGTTCCATTTCCTGGTTGACTTCGTTGTGGTTGATTTTGATGCCGATCCTCGGGTTCCCCTCATCCTCGAGAGATCCTTCTTGAGGATGGGCCGTGCTTTGATTGATGTATATGCTTTAGAAATAACTCTTCGAGTTAATGACGAAGCCATTACTTTTAATCTTGACCAAAGTGCAAGCTTCTCCTCTAGCTACGAAATTTTTTCGGTAAACCAAATTGATATCAAAGATGTTGAGGAGTATGCTCAAAAATTTCTAGAATTTTCAAACGATTCTCCGAGTGGCAATCCCACTCCAACTTCTCAACCTATCCTTTCCGACTCTTCCCCTTCTCTCACACCAGTTGAGGGAAGTGTTTCCACTATGGAAGAGCTCGAGGTTTTCTTTAGTGATGAGCCAATTTCACCGGAAATTGATGTCTTTGTTCCGGAGGGAGATATTCGTTTAATTGAAGAATTGCTATACAATGAGCCGTCATCTTCACTCCCTCCGACGGAAATTAAAGAAGAAAAGCCGCCTAAATCCATTCAAGTTGTTGATTCTAAATCAGAAGAACAAAGTAGTGGCAGTACCACTTCTAGTATTGATTTTCTTCTTGAGGAGTTCACCGATGAACTCGCTCACATCGATCCAATCCCACCGGGGGATAAGGACGATGAGTTTGATTTTGAATCTGATCTTAAAGAATTAGAATTTTTGCTGAATCGTGATCCGTCTAAATGTGATTCTTATCCCGAGGAGTTCACCAATGAACTCGCTCACGACGATCCACTTCTATCAAATGATGATGATCTTTTTGACTTTCATGCTGATCTTAAAGAAGTTGAAAATCTTTTGTACCATACTCCATCATCTGATTCTTACACCGAGCTTAATGATTTACAAAGGGATGACGACCTCTTCGATTTTGGGGCCGATCAAACCAAATGGAAAAATCTTTTATATGGCAAACCTACTGATGAAAAAGACCCTAAAATGGAAACCATAATTAAGGATGCTACAATTGTTTCAAATGACTTATCTCCTCATTCACCCGAGGATGATTTTCTTTTCTCCATTGAGTCTCCCATCAAGTACCCTGCTAAGTTTTCTTGTGAAGACAAAGTGTTTAATCCAGGCATACTCGATGATGGTAAAATTCATCCTTTGATGAAATTGACTCTTGATAAGAATTTAAAGTTTCCCGCCTCATCTAAGAAACTTTTAATTCTGGAGAAAAGTGATTCCCCTTTGCTTATTTCTGATCAAGAACTCCCATTCTGCATGGAGTTATCTCTGATTGAAACTTTATTATCGTTTCCAACCAGAAATGAAGACAAAGTTTTTGACCCCGGCATCTCAGCTTATAGTTTCAACTATCTAAAGCCGTGGGTATCTCATCGGTGTGGAACTTTCGTATGTTTCAATGTTTATCCAAACATCTTGAATGAAAGTCCGATTGAGATTATCTCTTCCACTTGCTCCCCCAAGGACAACTAAATTTGGGGTCGAGTCAAGCTACGTGACTTGGTTAACAAAAACAAAGCGCTTCGTGGGAGGCACCCCATGCTTATCATTCTATTTTCTTAATAAAGTGACGTGAGGAGGGTTTCCTCTTCCATTTCTCGTGTTTTGTTGTTTTTTTTTGGTGATGTGTCCAGGATTTGTCGAATAATGAAGACTCTCGTGCTCGTGGTTGTGTTTCTCTCCACTCGAGTTTCATCATTCGTTGCTCATCCGATATCCTAATCTTATTGTCTAACGTTTATCTTTGGCATAATTAATAAACGGCCTTAGATTTATGTAGGAGAACCCTTACCTTTAAGACATTGAGGACAATGTCTCATTTTAGTCTGGGGGGTAATCTTTCGATTTGATTTGTGCCTTGCATTTTTTGCAGTTTACTCATGCAACCCCGTTTTTTTTTTCTCAAAAAAAAAAAAAAAAAAAAAAAAAAAAAAAGAAATAAAAAAATGAGAAAATTTAAAATTTTTTTGCAAAAATATAATAAATTTTGACATTTTGTTGACTTTCCGCTGGTAAGAGTAGGAATAAAATTCTGACTTGATCGGGCGTGTTGAGCCCTCAATACAAAAAAACAGGCTTTCAGAGACTGAATTTCTAGGGACTGATATATCAGTCGCTGATACATAGCATCGGTAACTGAAACATCAGTTACTGATACTTTTAAGGACTGACCTTTTACTGACTGATTGCGGCGACTAAAAATCAGTCCTCGATTCAGTGACCCCATATCTGAGACTAAATTTCAGTTACTAATATGCCTGTACGGGAAAAAAATTTGGAGGCAAATTTGTTAGTGACTGAATAAGGGTGACAATTCAGTCCCTAGTACATGTACATCATATCTAAGACTAAATTTCAGTTACAAATATATTTGCGCAATAAAAAATTTTGGCGGAAAATTTGTTAGTGACTGAATTATAGTCACAGTTCGGTCCCTAATACATGGAGATCATAGCTAAGACTAAGTTTCAGTTACAAATATGTCTACACAATAAAAAGGTTTAGAGGGAAATTTTTTAGTGACGGAATTTCAGTCACAGCTGCGTCCTTATTACATGGACATCATACTTAAGACTAAAATTCAGTTACAAATATGTTTGCGCAATAAAAAAAGTTTGAAGGGAAATTTGTTAGTGACTGAATTTGAATCACAACTCAGTCCCTAATACATGGACATCATAGCTAAGACTAAAATGTATAAAAATAGATTAAAACGGACTAAAACGTTTAAAAACGGATGAAAACTTATAAAAACGGACGAAAACGTTTAAAATAAGACGAAAACGTATCAAAACGGATGAAAACGTAAAAACGGACGAAAACGTATAAAAATGGACGTAAACGTAAAAAAAGGACTAAAACGGATGAAAACGTATAAAAATGTTAACATATAACAAACAAAAACTGATGAAAACATAAAAATACGGATGAAATCGTATAAAAACGTAAAAATTGGACGAAAATGTATAAAAACGGACGAAAACGTAAAACACGGACGAAAATATATACAAAAAGAACAAAAACAGATAAAAAATGACAAAAACGGACGAAAATTGATTACCGACAGAATATACGGTTCTATATATTGTAATGTACTACACTTGTTTTTAAGACCTACATATATTTGTATCGTTGTTAGTAATTGTAAGTTTGTATATAAACCTATTTACGGATTGCTATTTATGTGTAACACTTAGGGGTTCACGCACGAAACCTCGGTTTATACCCCCGTGACGTGGGAACTCGAGCAGAATTCAAGTTTCAGACGTTCATAACATCTTTAGTATTCACCGATGGCTTTCATTTTGAGTGTTGACAATTTAAGACGTGTAATCGGGATAATGACATCAATCAGTTGCTTCATCGAGCGCGACATCCCTTTTAAAGAAACGACTATTACGTTCTTACCATATATAATAAGTCGTGGTGCCTATAGCAATCGTCAATCCACTATACTATACACACCACTTCCATTCAAGATAATAACAAGAAAGTTGCATATAGGCATATAGCCGATCAACGCACTCTACTTTACACACCACGTGGACCATCATATTGCCTTTACGGGTTCTCACACCCCTAAAAGTCTCCTTATAAATACTATACCATTTTTTCGAAATGGATCAAGCTAATCCCAAGCAACATATCCTGCCTTGGGAACTCCACATTCAAGTCTATTATCCTCTAGGGTAATTGACACAAACCAACTGAGTCAACTCGTGAGCGTTACCCCAACTCGTGACTCTAGTCACATTTTGGGGTCTTTACTGAACGTGGTTTATAAAATATATAAATTAGATTCTATAATACCTCCAAAGAAAATAGAATTTCCCTCTCTAATTTTCAGTTGTCCCGCTATAAGTTTTTAGGAATGGACATTATTTTTGTACTATTTTTTGTAAATGTTAAATTAAAATATCATTCATAGATATATTAGGGTTACACACACTTTAACTCAAACCCTATTATAACACCCACCCTCTCCACCTTCACTCTCTCATTATCCGGCGCCGCCACCGACCACTGCCATCACCAACCGCCGCCTCATCACCACCTTATAACATAGCTGCCATCACCATCAACACCACAACCACCATCACACCTCATCATCTCTCTCCCTCTCTACCACCAACCGGCCACGCAGCCGCCGGCCACCTAGCCACCGCCATCACCACTGCTCCGCCGCTACTAACAACGCAAGAGGAACAATGGTTGAAGGTCGTGAAGATCGGGTCACTAATAGGTTAACCTTGGGTGTTTATGTTCATGTTTTTGGATCGTGAACTGCCTCACTTCATCGCCGTCTATTCTCCCTCCTCTCTTCTCTTTCTCCTGGGTATGTCGAAACCCTAAACATCATTTTTATTAATTTTTTTTGGTTTAAAAACCGAATATGAATGGGATATTAAATTTTCGTGGATAATTAAACCGATTTAAAACATGTTTTGTAAATAATTCATGTGGTAAAGAAATTATTTGAAAGGGTGTTTGGATTGTTTATTTTGATTCGGGTCGGGTTAAACCCACGTACGGGTAGGGTTAAACCCAAACTGGTCGGAACCGATTGATCTCTGTGGGAAATGGATTTGCTTATTTCTTGTTATGTTTGAATATGATTATCTTGTTGAAGTGTGTTTGATAGTTTCAGTTTAACGAGACAAACCACAAGGGTGGTGTGTTAGTTCTCGGCTCTGGAGAAACACCCAACTAGGGTGCGCTTAATCTCGAGTCATGATTTGGGTTTGCTAATTTTCGGACCATTTTGGCTTATTGTTACATGTTTCAGCTTATTTTGACTTATGGCTTATTTGGTTGGTCTTGGTTCGGTTAACATCAAAACAACAAGGGTTGTTTGTGTGATAAGATGGAAGATAACAAAAAGAAACAAGTTAATGTAAGCAGAGGGGGCTCGTGTTCGATAGCCAATCTTGTGCACTCAATGGTAAGACTTTTGATCGTTCCTAAATGTTGTCTAGTAAGCTATTTTGCTCGTTACTAGTCTGTATACGTGAACCCTCTTTGTCATGGTGGGCAGTATTGTTACCAAGTCATTTTAGGAGTCTGAAAATTAGTATTGTTACTAAGTTTATATATTTGCTTGGTTTTTATTTATTTAGTAGAACCACTCGCATGGTCTTGGTACATGTTTGCTCTTGGCTTTAATTTTCTGCTGGTTTTATTAATAAGATATGGTTACAAACAAATACGGAGACCCAAACGTCGCCTAGCCCGCTAGAAGTTTATTATAAGTTGCATTATAAAGAAAAGAGGGACGGGGGACGGAGACGGATGGCTCAATGATCATGCACGTAATGAATATGTAAGCATCTTTTTGTTAAAAGCATTTGATTATGATTTTTTTTTTGTCAAATATGATATTGGGTGCAACTAGTTTTTAATTTTGTTTTCATACCTTCGATCATGTTAGGAAAATATTTGTAAGCATAAACAGATGGCTCTTGATAAATTAAAAGATGAAGGAACGACTCAGATTACTACTGTTATGGAGCACGAGGTTGAGAGACAAGCCATAAAAAGTGTTTGTGGCCGAAAGATATTGAATTGTAAACTCTTGTTATTTGGATTGGTGATTATTATGCTTTAAAGAAATATTGTTATTATTATTGTTTATGGTTTGGAGTTTTATATACTATTGTAAGGGGTCATGTATGCATTGTGAATGGGGACTGAATTAAATTGTATTTGCCACTAACTTTTAGTTTATAATAGAAATATAATGGAACGGCGCCATCATATTGGAGACTGATTTGAATGTTATTTTGTATCGATTAACATATATTTTGAAACTAATTTTCAGTCACTAGAAAAACAAATTAAGGACTAATTCATCTGTTTTTTGTGACTAACAATCAGTCTTTAAAGCCTTTCATCGGAGACTAATCAGTTTTTAAATCCTATTATTAGAGACTGATTTGGTACGGTAATCTACAAAATAATGAAACGTATTAGGAACTATAAACAATGTTTATGGACTAATTTTCAGTCCCTAAATCCATGTGTTAGTAACTTTTCTAACATAGTATTGGCGACTGACTTTTCAGTCTCCGATAATATGCATTGGGGACTGAAATAACATGATACCAACCCATAGAAATAAGGACTGACTTTTTTATTTTGGAGACTGATCTCTGGTCCTCGTTGGTTCGATACAACAAGGACTGAATTTCAGTTGATAACGTCACTTTCCGTAACTAAGCTGTTGTAACTGATTAGTGACTAGCAAAATCAGTCCTTGATAGACCATTCGTAACTGATCATGATGTATCGGAGACTGATTTTTCAGTCTCTGAAAGCCTGTTTTTTTGTAGTGCCTAGCTTGTCCCCTTAACCTTTCTTGGCTAAGCATTCTCGGATCTTATTATTTAAGATTTTAAATTTGTGAAGAACGAGAAATGATAGAGTTTATTTAGAAGTTAGATGCTAAGCGTGGAGTAGTTGGTTCTCTTTAGAGCTCATCGAAGTTACTTGTGGCCTTTTGCTCCCACAAAATTGTTTCACCATATATAACTGTAAGAATAATTAAAGATGTTAGGTTTTGCCGATGATTTGTTCTTGGTCTTCTTAAAAGAATCATTGCTTTAAAAATTGGGTATACATCAAGGTTACTTAATAAATACGTTTAATAATAATAAGTTAAGTGCTCTAAGCTACGGATTCGAGATCGGGCCTTGGATCCCTATTTTCGGAAGGCGTTTAGGTCTTGGCTACCCTCTTGCACCGGCCCTTGGACCTCTAGTTCAGGAATGTGTGAGGTCTTGGTCTAACCACCTTGGATCCTCATTTCAGGAATGTCTAGAGTCTTGGAACACTCCGTTGTAACGGCCCTTGGATCCTTTATTCCGGAAGGTGTAAGGTCTTGGAACTAAACCGAGAAGCTCCGTCGTTTAGGGTACGCAACTGAAAAGTTAGTGATAAAAAATAAAAAATAAATAAAAAATAAAAAAAAAATGGTGATGAATGAAAAAGAGAAAAAATGCAAAAGTCAAAAATATAAATAAAAACCTTGATGTGGACCTCATTTTTAAAGCAACGGTTCTCGAGAGAAGATTGAAAACTACTTAGCGTCTTAATTTAGTATCTTTATCGGACTAAAAATCTATCGAAATGAGAAAATATGAAGCAATTCATTTCTCATCAAAAATAAAATAAATAGAGGCAAATTAGAAAAATGGGAGCTAGAGTTAATTACACAAGTAACTTCCATGGGTAGTGTTGGCATGTAACTTGTAAATAACAATGATTTCGTTTTTGAGCTTAGTTTGAGGACTCGTGAAAAATCAAGGATGACGAATTTTATCCGTATAGTCACTTCTTTATGAGTCGTGTTTCCTTACACCTTTTATAATACTGGAGTTTTTATACCATAAGAGCAAACTTTTTAAGAGCACATAAGCCATCATACATTAGCTTACATAATTTCAATTTTTGATCAATTTTTGCACATGGATTTTACTTCATATTTCAAGCATTTTTGCTCATAACATACATAAGCTCCTTTTTTAGCAACCCAGAACCATTTATTATACATGTCATCCCGAATGCTTAATACACTCCTTTTAATATTGAAATAAAGACCAATCATTCGGTTGTATGAATATTTATCCTATAGGTGTATACTAAGACACATCGGTACACGGGAACCAGTTAATTTAGTCTATTTAATTAAATGGGAACAATTATGCTTCGTGCCTACTGGTATATCATATGATGGAGTTATCTACCACATAGTCTAATTAATTAATGCACTAACTTAAACCAACCTTCCTAATTTCATTAACAACAATACAAGGATTGGGTTATTTCATATAAAATTGTCACAGCTAAGTGCAATGCTATCCATCATAAGAATTGGTGTCTGACCCATGCTAACAACTAAAATATCACCTTGCGCGGGTGACGAATCAGATAGGCAAGCCCAGCATATGACTACACCAATAATTATGACAGTTTTCCAACTTTTTTCTATGGCCACCATGTGCGGGTGACAAGCCGGATAAGATCAATTTAAGTGTCTGGTATGTGCTTAAACACATACCTTTTCTTGACCAAATTAAGACCAAAACGACCAAAAACTAACCAAAATGCCAAAGATATTTGTGTTTTTGTGTTTATTAATATGCAGGTACCGATATCTCGAAAAAGGACAAAATCAAGAAAAACCCGGAAAACGCGAGCACGAGATTTGGAAGAAAAATATTTATAACGGGAACCGGGAAAGAAATCGTCAAAAGAAAAATATATTTGAAGAAAAGCCCTTGGATTATTTCAGATTATCAAAATTAGTCCCTTGGTCAACTTTCAGCAATTGGCAAAAATAGTCCCTAAGAGTTAAATCCAAATTCACCACAAATACTTAGCTAAAAACCTTAAAAACTTATCAAAATAACCCAATCCACCCTTAATTTTAACACAACCGGATCCACAAATACCCAACCATACCCGAATTCCCTTATTTAACCCATAATTCAAAACAAAAATACCCGGTCAACCAAGAAAACTAATTTACCCGCCATTACTATTCATCGTCGTTCCAAACCATTTACCCTGCTCCCAGACTTAATTATCCTCCTTAAAAGATTCTAGAAGGTTGCTGATGTGACAAGGAATGCCACGGTGGCAAAACCCAACTCTCTCATTGGCTGAGACAACACATCCCATGATCCAAGGGTCGATATTGAAGGATTGGAGGGCAAGATTAATCCAAGGGCTGTCATATGGTTTCCTGAAGGTTCTTGTGAAACCCTAGAGGTTCCTGAAGCCTATAAATAGTGCCCTCTCTTTACAAGAAAGGGTGTTAGAATTTTAGAGTCTAAACTAGGTTTATTATTGTGTAGTTTTTATGTTTTTAGTAATAATTTTAATTCAGAGTTCTTAAGAGTTGTAAGGAATCTTATGTAATCAAGTTTTTAAGTTAATGAAATTTTAGTTTTGATTTTGTTCTTTAATCCTTATTGAATCTTTTGTCCTGTTTTTATGAATATTAGTATAAGCTAATCTTAGCTTATCTTCTGTCTCATTAAGCTTCCTATAAGCACTTCTTAAGTTTCACTAAAATACTTTTTTCTATTTCTACTTTCTCTTAGATTAAGCTCATATAAGCTTCCTAGCTTATTGTGAGTATTAAATAGGGTTTAAAACTGTTTTTGTCTCAAATACTCAAAAAGTCAAAGAAAGTCAACATTCAGTCCAATAAGCGCTTGGAGGAATAAGCTGTTCTGGAAAAAGCTTATGGGTTAGTTTTGGCTTGTGTAAACAAGCCTGGGTTGATTAGATCTTTGGTTCCATACAGTTTCAAGCATAGGTCTTTTGTAAGTTTCATTTCATTCCAAGTTTTATAAGCTTATACTATTCATGTGCTTATTTCTGTCTCAATAGTGCTTATTCTGAATATCAGTAGCTTATTAGATCTTATTTGAACTTACTTGATTATAGTTAGTAGCTTTATCCTAGTTTTCTCTCAAATAGTCATAAAAAGCCATAATCAGTCTAAGTAGCTTATAGCTTATATAGTGCTCATTTATAAGTTGAAAACTGCTTATTAGTTGATAAGTAAACTAGATAATCAGTAGTTAACCAATTTCATAGCTTAGTTGGTGGATTGTAGTTGAAAATTTCAAAAACAGTTTCTATAAAGGGTGTTTGGCATTAACTGATTTTTGGTCAAATTTTATTGGTACCGTTCATTTACCATAAGGTTAGATTTGATCGAGCTTAGTTGAAGCCAGATTAGTTGTTTTCAAAAGGATTCTGGCCTATTTGAAGCATTTTAAGGTTTTGAGTTTGTTTGTGCAAGGTTAGAATCTCAACTGCTCATATAAGCTCTCATTAAGCCAAAGCTTATTTGACCCTCATTTTTTATTAAGATAGGTTCAGGATAGTTGTTAAAGTGGATGTTCAAAATTTGGGGTTAGTTCATTAAGATTTGCAAAAGTTAAGTCCAATTTAGTTAAACTGCTGCATCAGTGTTAACTGTTGCATCAGTTTTGGGTTTTTGCTCAAACAGCCTTTCTTTGAGATTTTTAATTGCTTCAATATAAGTCCTTTGTAAGATATAATCATCAAGATTGTGTGGATGATTTGGGTGGTCTTGGGTTATGGAAGATTAGATCCATTGTTAGAGAGATGAACTAGAGAGAGAGAGTTGGGAGAAACTTGTAATAGATTAGCTTGTGTGTGAAAATAATACAAGAGTTCCAACCCTTCCCAAGTGTGGGAAGGGCTTTATATAGTTACTAATATTTTGCCCCTAGTGGGCTGTGGAGTGAGCTGACAGTGGGGAAAGCCCCAACCCACTCAACAAATATAAATACGACTAAACTAATAATACTAATAATACTAATATTACTAAGCTAATATTAATAAGCCTACAAGCTATGTGAATGCTAAATAGATGCTCGGGGTGACCGAGCCTTCATCTGAATATTTATATTCCTAACAATCTCCCCCTAAGGGTGGTCACCCCGGAAATAATAATTTGAATTCTAGCATTCTTTCTTCTGAACTTGTCTTTATAGCTCGTAGTCTTTGATTCTTCAAAGTCTTGAAACTTTGTGCATTCAGCAGCGAACTTTTGATGAATGATCTTTTGTCTTGGATGATCTCTGAGCATTCTTTGAAATTACCATCCAACATATGTCTTCCAATCATTCATTTGCAGTATTATCTCCATGTCATGTGATATTCTTTGAACCGACATGCTCACACTATTTAGTGTCATGATCTTTCAGCATCAGAGCTAGCAAAAGCTGGGTTGAAGGTCTTTTTGGTTGATCATGACTTTGTTGAGTTACAATGATGATGTAGTGTGAGCATGTGGTAGAGGATTGGCATCTTTACTGCAACCAGCTACAACTGCAACCAGCTACAGCATCCATCAGCCACAACCGCCAGAAGTTCCTGCATACGACAGTTAGCAATAAAACGTCTGGTACTTACAGGTTCGGACTTCTAGATTGTTAACAGCATAGTGTGAAAACTTTCTCTAATCCTTACCCAGACCGTTCCTAATCGAAAACCCACAGAGGGCTTTTTAAGATCGTACCGTAGTATATCAACGATTAGGTGAGTCGCTGGAGATCACTCCACGACTGTAGACCGTTTGAAACCGCCGTGATCACTAAGCGTAATCCCTAGGGAATTACCGAAGTGACCTGCTTTCAGGGCTGCTTGATGTTGACCCTGGCAGGAATTTCCATTCAATCATTGAGAAGTACATTTGTAAATTCTCTCATAAATTTTCTGGCAGATTGCTAAGATCTGCGTAGGACTCATGAGTTTACAATTGGTGTCCTTAATGTTGAACAACCAGTGTAGAAATAATTCGTGTCCCTATGAGATCTTATTATGCATCTCGTGGCTCTAGACTCAATAGTGCGATTTGATTTAGTGAGCGGAGGCTAGAGAGAACTGCCACCTTTTCAATATCATCTAACTCGGAGTGAGAGAGACGATAGAAATGTATTGAACTCCGTGACAATTGAAACAAGAATCCTTTGAGGGACCTTGAGTGGCTAGGGAGGGTTGTGCAGCGTATCACTGGGTCCATGATACTTTGTCTTCAATGCCAGCAATCATCTAAGTGATTCTGACAACATATGAATTGACCCGGTTTCTGCCTAAGTTGTAAGGAGGGCTTCTTTCTTTTCACCCTTTATCTTTACAATTCTTTTTCATTCTTCAACCCCTTCAGTGCTTACCGAGACTTCATAAATAGCACCTTGTTGGGTTTGTTCCAGTACTAGCTCCATCTCAGTCGGCACTTTTCCCTTATCCACTTTTCTCCTTTTTAATCATACCTAAGGACTTCTACACTAACTAGTGGATTGTCCCTGGGTAGATCCCTCCGGCTCTGGCGGGATCGTGGGAACTTGAGCCTAACCTAACCATCCTTATAACTCCATACATTCATTAAAATGGTCGGTCTTTGGTGTACTTCCACGATAGCCATAAACCAAATCTTTGAAAAATCTCTCAAAGTTTTCTTGATTTTGAAACACATTTTTGCAAACACTTGAGAGTTTTATATTTTTCAAATGCTCCCCCTCAACATGTGATCGATTGATTGTTTTATAAATTTGCACATGTTAGGTAGAGCTCGCACTTTTTGAATTGATCAACTTTCAGTGAACATGACCGATTCGAGACACGCTTACATCACTGGTTAGACCAGCTTGAAATTATTACCCGTCCTGGTCAAGTTCACAGAAAGTTTCTCGAAACGGTACACTCTACTCAGACACATCCTTTTCGAGACACGCTTACATCACTGGTTAGACCAGCTTGAAATTATTACCCGGCCAGGATATGTCCTTTCGATTGATGACAATTTGTGTTTCGTCAATTCATTGGTTACGTCTGAGTCACGATCTCATGCGGTGCCAAATCCTTTTTGTCCATTTTCTCCCCCTCAATATGTGCATCGATATACGAAAGAGTTTAGCACATATGGGAGAGCCTAACGTTTAATTCCAAAACATCACATTTTTATCAGGTTTCATATTTAAATCACATTCTCTCCCCCGATCAAAAATTTCAAACCTTTTGAGATTTGTGATCCCAATTGATTTAAATAAGTTAGAAAATGTGGGAGAAAATGTGTCCGATTTAATGTAGTCTGATGATGAAACATACAATGCTCCCCCTTAAACTAAGAGGGAGATTCACTGCTTATTATGCACAATTAGACAATTATGACACAAATGATATTGACCTTTTTGCGCAGATGATGTAATCACCCGCTTTTCTGAGTGAGTCAGTGGTCAACATCGCTTATCCATCCACCAACAAGTACGTCCAAGAATTGTAGATCCCCACTTTGCGAGATCGGAACAAATATTGCTTTGTTTTACTGAAGGTGGTGGTGGTGATGACGGTGTTGTTGTTGTTGTTGCTGCCGATGTTGTTGTCGTGGAGAATTCTGAGCCAATCAATAGAGTTTGAACGTCTGATCACATGGTTAGAGCTGGAACTGGCACATTCATATTGGCTATGGAATCTGCATAAGAATATCAACACAGATATACATACATACAGATACACTGTTCCTTAATAGCTACCCTTCAGCAGCTTGCCACATTATAATACCAAGTTCATCTTATAATCAAACCACAGTCAGGAAATACGTCAAACTACTATCTAGCATGAAGAGCAAATAGCAATCATGTACATGGCAATTCACACAGATATCTATATTCAACTCAGGATCTTAGGAACATGATTCTAACATGATAGCAATATACCTAAGCGAATCCTGAGAACATATGCACAATATCAACAACAATTAAGCAGCAGTCGACTAACAAGAGTCACACAACATTTGAAACTCATTTCTTCATATCATACAAATGTCATAGGAGTATTCAAGAACATCAAACACAACTGGTTTTCTTACTTCTTTTAGGTTTTGAGTCTTAAGGTGTTTAGAGGATTACACGAGGATACCAAAGTAACACAAATGAACCTTCTAGATACATAAAGCTAGGAAACTATAAGCAAATTGCACATAATGTCCTAAACTTTCTAGCAACTAACACGTTTGACCATTTGATATAAAGTTTTAGCAAGATCCTCTTCAACTAATGTTGATCCCAGTTGAGCTTCACGATCTTATTAATTACTTTAGATATAAACCTAAAGCAATCGGTATAGAAACTGATCTTGAGTTGTATATCAAATATTATGCGGAAACTAATACTTGATCTTAAGAAGAATAAAACACAAACGAATTCTCAAACAACACTTCAATATATTAATACGATTGCTCGATAGCAATAGGGTTACAAGAACCCTTGAAGTGTAAAACAATAATGATACGTATCTAAAACCTAACCCTAGACCCTCCTTTTATAGACTAAGGAGTCCTAGTCGGTTACAAAACTTTCTATACACGAAAAATATCTTTACGTATCTTTTCTATACATATCCTTAACATACTATACATATCCAATAAGCAGCAGCATAATCTTCCTAGCAGCAGAGTCTTCGTGGCTAGCAGCAGAGTTACTTAACTAATCAGCAGAGTTATAGTCTAATCAGCAGAGTAACACTTAGCATATTTCACGAACAGCAGCATCTTTAGACCCAACAATCCTCCCCTAAACTTGATATTTTTCTCCAAAAATCATCAAGTTTCCTTTAAATCCAGCTAATCACCAGGAGGATGCTTCCAAACACTTTACTGTTTTGAGGTCTTTGATTCCAGCACTTTTCTATACCTCTCCACTAACTCAAAAGCTTGATGATCTGATAAAAATGGTCTTTGCAAACTCAGCATTCCAGGTTGTAGCATATTAGTCAGAAGAGCAGTATTCTTGAACACAGGATAATCTTTCTCTGTTAACATGTATAAAAACAAACCATTACTTCCAGTCAATGCATGTACTCCACATGATTGATATAGATACCATCTGATAACTTTGCTTGAACTTATCACATTCTTCCAATCAAGACTTCTTTCATCAGGTTCAAACATATTCTTCAAATAGTAATAGTTGAGTCTTTCATGCACCACCTCTGGTCTAGTATCACCATAATTCATCTTGTAAAGCTTCCAGAGTTGTAGAATATCATCCCTATCCATGTAGTGCAACATTTGTGAAAAACTGATATATGCCACACTTGAACCATTTGATCTCTTAATCCCCTAGCATGCTTGACTACCATCTAGAACATCATGTGAGTAGGAAATGATTGGGTATTTTGTTGACAAAGGAACTACATTAAGTAACCCAGGTTCTTCTTGAGGTTTATGAACTGTGAAATCCATAATCCTTTTCATATCATCTGCAGTCACTTCTTCAAAATTATGCTCATTACTATCCTCTTTCTCTGAATCACTCATCAATACTGACTGAGTTCTTCTCTTCTTCCTAGCCACCTGCTTTACTCTCCTCCCATATCTTTTTATACCAACAGAGGATTCAGTCTTTATTTCAGCTTCAACAATAACCTCTTTCTCCTTTTCAGCATCAGACACTATGGGCTTTTTAACACTTGACTCAGGATTCATGTAAGCATTTGGTGCTACTTTGATTCTTGTAAGCTTAGCAACCTCATCATCATTCAGTGGATCAATTTTGCTTTCTATCTCCTTCCTTGCTGCTTCATACTTCTTTTCAACATCTTCATATGACAAAAACTTCAAATCTTTTAATTTCCAATTCTTCATATGTCTCATATAATATTCTTGATGAGTTCTGAGTTCCCTTCTTGTAGGAGGTTTAAGCACTTTCTTTTTCTTCCTTTGATTGATCAACTTCTTCTTCTGTTTTGCTTTAAACTCTTCCAATAAGTCAAACTCATTTATAGCAGCAAAATCATCTTGTAACTCTTCTTTCACCTTAACCCATTTGATAGCAGCCTCATTACTTGCTTGTTCATCTTCCCAGTTTTCAAGTAATGCTCTGGTTTTTGCCTCATTCTCAGTCAGCTGCCGTTGTCTTTCAAGCTCTTTTTGCTCATCTTCTTCTACCAATTTTCTTGCAGCATCTGAATCATACCTAGATTGATCCTCTTTTGACCAGAATTCAAAAGGAATATGCCATGGGAAAGAGTCATCTAATTTGCCTTTACCTTTACCAGTGTATGTTGGTTGTGTAGGTTTAGACACTGGTTTAGGTTCTCTTATGGTAACTCCTTTGGCTTTTGGTCTTGTAGGCTCTGGTGCAGGTTTAGGTGAAATCTGTTTTGGTGTAGGTGTTTTGGTTCCAAGGTTTAGCAATGCTTGGGCAAAGGGTAGTGTTTCATCATCTGGTTCAGCAGAATCCTTTTCTCCTGCACTCTTCTCTGTATTTGCAGCAGAGTACTTTAACCCATCAGCAGAGTGTTCTGCTCCTGCAGCAAAGTCAATCTGTGCATTTTTATCACCAATATCAGCAACATTTTCACTTGTTTCTTTTACAACCTCCCCAGAACCTATTATATCCTCCTGATCATTCCTCCCCTGTTTGGAAGCATCTTCCTCCAAACATGGCTTGGAACTCTTCCTCTTCTTGGACTTCAGAATGTGAGGAAATCTTGCTCTGATACCACTTGTTGATCCCAGTTGAGCTTCACGATCTTATTAATTACTTTAGATATAAACCTAAAGCAATCGGTATAGAAACTGATCTTGAGTTGTATATCAAATATTACGCGGAAACTAATACTTGATCTTAAGAAGAATAAAACATAAACGAATTCTCAAACAACACTTCAATATATTAATACGATTTCTCGATAGAAATAGGGTTACAAGAAACCTTGAAGTGTAAAACAATAATGATATGTCTCTAAAACCTAACCCTAGACCCTCCTTTTATAGACTAAGGAGTCCTAGTCGGTTACAAAACTTTCTATACACAAAAAATATCTTTACGTATCTTTTCTATACATATCCTTAACATACTATACATATCCAATAAGCATCAGCATAATCTTCCTAGCAGCAGAGTCTTCGTGGCTAGCAGCAGAGTTATACTAAGCTTATTATCCCAATCCAGCAGAGTTGCCAAACAGCAGAGTTACTTAACTAATCAGCAGAGTTATAGTCTAATCAGCAGAGTAACACTTAGCATATTTCACGAACAGCAGCATCTTTAGACCCAACAACTAATACCCCATTAACTACAAAACCATTTCAAACAAGTATGATTTAACCAATAAATCTTCAAACAAGTATGATTTAACCAATAAATCTGTTTGATGATATAAAATTCGAATTCACTCTCCCCCTCAATCAATGACCCGTATTAAAGTATTGTGGTCGTTGATTGAGTGAAAAATTTTATGCATATTCCAAGTATAAACAAATTTCATACAACACATATCCACCAAGTGTCTCACAAATAATTTTCAGAAGAATCATAGAATGAAAACTATTTGCATACAAAGAAGATTTCTCTTCTTTTTCAAAAAATGATGCACTGAAACGTACATCAGATCGAAGAAACATAGATATAAAGTAATCCATGCCCAGGTGAACATCACCTAGTTGGAGGAACAGCCGTCTTTTTGGCGACGTGCTTTCCCCATTTTGAAGCGCGGGTTGCTATCTAAAGTAATAGCAAGCCATTTAGACATGTTTTAACAATCCATTTTAACTTCTGCTCGAGCTTCATTTAAAGACCCGTGCCATTATTGAATGACATTTCTAAGTCCGTAAATGTTATCGATAAACAGAAGACATGCCTAGGTGAAACTATTTTTGGTATTTTCTATTTTTCAATTTTTATGGTTTTTCTGGTTTTACGTTTCTCTATTTACAATTTGCAGGTTTTCTATATATCTATTTACAAAATGGTATAAGATATGAACAAAAAATATGAAGCAAATATGTACAAGGATACGAAACAAACCATTACTCCTCAGCTTCATGAATATCTCCGCTGCCATCGCTTTACTTGCTGAAGAGCAATGTGAGCACATTTAATTAGGGATTAATTCTGGATTTTCACTCTCCCCTAATTAGTGCTCTCCCCCAATCCTGACAACCTTTCTGATGAACACCCATAATAGAAAGAAGACTTTGGATGAACGCCCATAATATGAAGAAGTCTTTTGATAACCAAATGCATGCCGTCTTTAGTCTTCTAACACATAGCGGAGAATGTAGAGTAGACTGAAGACTCGACCTTCTTCAAGATTGCCCAATATGGAGGAACAGAATACCAATCATCTTCATCTCACCAAATGCCTTCCAGTAACCTTACATATAACCCATCAGCCCGCAGCATACACATGAGATGATAACACCCAGCAGAGAATGTAGAATAGACTGACGACTCGACCTTCTTCAGTCTTTAGTATAACATCAAAGTAACAAGTTGAACCACTGATCATCTATAGTATGTATCCATCCTTGGATATTAAGCCCTGATCACGTGAACCTGTTGTGCATCCTTGATGTACACATTCTCTCTCCCCTGATGGTTACGATTAATCAGCCCATGACGTAACAGTGAAACGTTAATGCTAAGGTAACAAGTTGAACCACTGATCATCTCTGCGGTTATCAACACTGGAATAAATGATTAAGCCCGATCACGTGAACCTGTTGTGCGTCCTTGGTGTACACATTTCTCTCCCCCATGATGGTTACGATTAATCGGAATCATCATCATGATGTGTACATGCAGCGTAATGACGTGTACATGAAGCATTGACTAGAAACCCTTTGTTGCTGATTGTACCAGCCCGTGAGACGATGTCGATTAGCATTCCATGACCATGTTCTTCAACACCTTGATAGAAGGAGGAAGATGTAGTGTTGGAGAACCATGGTTTGCACGACTCCTGAACTGACGTATTCAGGAGTCGTATGACCATTTCTCAATCATCAATCAACATGTAGAATAATATTCACCCTTTCCCCCCCTCAAAAATTGCATATGCCTGCCAACTGCAATTTTTGATGAATGAACGAGTGAATATGAATACCATCAACTGTGAGTAGCTCCACTTGACAGTTCTTGACGACTGACATGTTGTTTATTCACCCTTCCCCCCCTCAAAAATTGCATATGCCTGTCAACTGCAATTTTTGGTTGAATAAGTGAATAAGAGTATACTCCAATGTGCGCCGATCCACTAGAAGACTGAATAAGCACGGAAAGAGCATGAAACTTGTTGATGAGAATGGCCATAAATAAGAAGATTCCTCTTCTTTTGAAGATAAAGTGCACTCAAGCGTACACTTTTCTTTTCTTTGAAGAACGAGGCCTGAACTGATATGAACAGACGTCATTATGATGAAGAGCGAGGCCTGCACTGATGTGTACAGACGTCATCTCTCTCTTTTCTACTTCTCTCAGCTAACTCGTTACCAACCCCATTATCATTATGTCGGCTCTTTGTCGTGTCTACTGATGGAGAAAGCCCAATATGATGAACTTGAGACTGAAGTAACATAACCCGAACTTGTGACTTAAACTTGTACTAATGTGTGACTAAGAGCGGTGTAGAGACTTCGTGCAACATTGAATCCCTAAGTACTCTATACTCTTCAACCAACCAACCATCAAGTATAAGACGTACATCACCTCTTGAATATCCACAACTTCGTGTGACACTGAGCACTACAACGTAACTCCTTAAAGTGATAGTTATTTTGTAATAGAGAGAAAGAAAAAATAACTAGATATCCAAGTCCTCGTCATTGTAAAGGTTAAAAGCTCGAACAGGGATCTCGAAGAATCTTCATCTAACCTCCCCGATATCTTCAGATACTAAGTACACGCACCCATGAAATTTCACTTCAGCCTCAAATAAATAATAATGACTTAACTCCGTAGTCACATCTTGTGGTTAATGCCCAAATCTAGCCCTTTATGATGATTTAACTGAACTTTGATAATGGTTTTAACCCGATCACGGTCAAGAGCGCATAACCCATCATCACGGGATTTTATAAATCTATGATTTAAACCGAGAAATAAGTTCTTTCGCGGGATTTTACAAAATCAAGAAGAAACCGTGAGATAGTAACAGATTTAATGTGGCATGATTGATTTGATTTTGGAGAACATCAGTTTGGGTTAAGAATATCCCGTGAGAATTACAGATCACATCACAACTTTTAAGACCTTTGGCCAACTAACCAGCCTTGTACACAGATTAGTGACCACTTGATGAAGGAAACCCGATATACCAATACTGAACACTGAAGTAGAAGTCCCCAAATTTGTTACTTAAGCTTGCACTAATGTTGGAAGAACGGTGTAGAGAATTGATGCTCCAAGCAAATCTCTAAATGCTCAATACCCAACCAAAGTATGAGACATTAACACCTCTTGCGATTATCGACATCGTCATTGACGTGTGACACTGAGTACTCCAATAACTCTTAAGTGATAGTTACCCCGACTGCTGGTAACTAGATAACCCAAGTCTTCAACTTACATCTTAAGCACGAGCAAGTTATCATTGAAATCATGCATCCAACCATCCCCGATTTCAAGATAAAATAGGTAGACTCTTTCGTGAAATCCAACTTCACTCTCAAGCAAGGAAATACCAAATTAACTTCGTGATCATTTTGTGCGGTTGAATAGTCAAAGGGAGAAGAAACATGCGCTAATTCTTAGCAGTGCCCATGACTCATAGTCAGTCCTATCAAACAAAGCTGTCTGACCCAGTTACTTGGATGTTATCAGGTGCAGTGCATGGAATAGTTGTCGTACTGTGTACAGGATTTTACAGTTCTTTGAGATTTATCCGAAAAATAAATTCAAGAACAAACTGCACAACAGTAAGTATCAAACTGCTGAAATCTTAGGCAATTTGCTAAGACCCAAACCACTGAAAGCTAAACCACTGAAATTGGAGCCTTTAATATTCAAACTGCTGGAGACTGAACCACTGAATCCTGAATCGCTACGATCTGACCCGTTATAACCGGAACTGCTAAGATTCAAACCGCTGGAGACTGAACCGATACGATCTGACCCGCTGTAACCGGAACCGCTAAAATTCACATCGCTGGAGACGGAACTGCTAGGAAACACGCGCTAATTCTCCCCCTCAAAAAGGGCATGAAATGACCTTTTTGCCAAAGCTGAGAGTCCGTGATGTTTGTGAATTTGTCAGGCACAATACATGGAAAGAGACAAATAAAACTACAGCAACGAAGATGGTGATTAAGACTCTCTTGAAGTAACCCCTTGCTTGTCTCCTCATCAATAGTTTAGCAGATTAACAAATTCCATGAAGCTCATAATATGCCAAAACCGCTTGATGAAATATGTTTAACTTTAGAGTGTAAAAGGTTAAACCACGTCTCTGAACAACCACCTCCTGTCTTTAAGTCTGACCACCTCTTGAGAAGATCTTGTACTACAATCCCATTAGAAGCTTGAGAGACAACAATCACTTGATGAAGCTTGATAAAGAACAAGTTCGCGACTTATACTTGCACTAAATTTGTGATTTAGAACCTATATTGAGCACAACAACGTAACTCCTTTAAATATAGGTAGTGATATATACCCAACCTTCCATCCTTTATTGTATATATCTACTTCTTGAACATCCAAGTCTAATCACCATAAATGCGCTCGAGCAACGGTCATCAAACATCGTGCATCCATCCAACCCCGAGATGTTTGAGACACTAAGTACACCAACCCGTGAATTAACAAACCAACCAAGTTACCATAATTTCCCAATTCCTACCAATCTCGTAGCACAAACTAATCCCGGAAAAATAGTCAGACCCCGTAAGTTTTATTATGTCTACATCCAAATCCAGCCTACTTGTCCAAAATTAATTTCACGGGATTTTACAGCTCTTGAGATTTAAACCGAGAAATCGAATCTTTCGCGGGATTTTCTAAAATCAACAAGAGAAACCGTGAAGTCAACAAGAACAACTAAGAGTGAGTTGCAATACTAATCTTCAAAACTCAAGTCAAAGAAGTCAAGTCTCAACTTGATCAAGTCACAACAAGTCAAGTCGCAGTTTGTCAAATCGCAACAAGTCAAATCGCAATCAACCAAGTTGCAATAAGACAAATCGCAAGTGTCAACTCGCAACGTCAAACCGCAACTGGTCAAATCGCAATCCGTCAATTCGCAACAAGTCAAGTAGCAACTTGACAATTCGCAATTAACCAAATTGCAACTAGTCAACTTGTAGCTCAAATCGCAAAGACTAAATCGCAGGCTCACTCAATAGGACAACGGTGCCAAATCCACAACTCTGAAATCACGTCGACATACATATACCCAAAGATATTCTTTCCAACCAAATTTACCAACCACAGATAAATGATGATTTAAGACGTCCAAAGACAGCCCAAATAAAACAAATAAAATTGTCCTTGTGATCACAGTCCACCAATATTCAGTCCAAGCACTCAATTAAACCAAAACATCCAAGGGATAACTATTAACCACCCAACACAATGAATAAATGAATATTGTCTCATGAAGAATTTAATAGCTCATGAAAAGAAAATAATCGTCCTTGTCTGTCCAAAGTAATTACGCCCAGTCAAAGTTTCAACCACAAGCCCACTAACACAAGAATGATCCGACCCAAAGAAGATAAACCCGATCCATATTACACATTGCCTTATTATTCGGTATTAATAAGAATACCCTAACCCTAATCTTAAACTAATCCGCCCCTCTTTTTACACCAAAAATTTCTCCGCCCCCTTCACCTTACATCTCCCACCAAGGATATCTTATCTCAGTCAACACCAATCTCCATTACCATCTTCACTCATCATAACATATGTACGAGCGTACATCTCATCACTTGGATCTCAGATTAATTTCACTATTTATAACCGTATGACACAAACAAACCGTACCAGGAGCCTTCTTGGTCTTCTATGTATATTCGATGCCTACAAGGATGACAAGCTATTGGCTTCAAGATCTTCGTGAAAGGTCTCGGGTAGGTTTATGATTCATGTTTTGCGTTTAAGTGCAAAAACCGAACCAAGAAAATGATTATAACACCATTGTTATAGATCTTTTCTTTTGTGTTTCGGATAATTAATTGAAGCTTAGTCTTCAAAAAAAATTTAGATCGATGATGATGTATCTTTTCGTGTGTTTGACCTTCAAAGAGTCTTGATGTTTCTTTCAATTACCACGAAAAAAGATGAAACTGAGATCAGTATTTTTCATTTACATTTTTGATCAATGAAGATGAGGGTTCAACAAATTCTTTGAAATATTTAGAGAAGTAATTGAACCGTTTCTGAGATCCTTGTATTTTATTTGTACGAGTCATGTATAGATGTAGGTTAGAGTTGGGGAGTGATGTTGTTCAAGGGATTAAGATATTTATGGATTTGTGTTTGGATTATGGGCTGTTTTCATATTTGATTCTTGGACTGATAATGAATTGGAACTGAGGAATGAGTTGGTATGAGGTTTGTGGTCTTGGTCACTGCTTCATCTCTATTCTGTTTCACTTGAGTCAAAAAGCAAACCCTTGAGCGTAGTTGCTGCTATTAGTTTTGGTTTGACGGTGACAGATAGACAAACCACAACCAAGAACAGATAGACAAACCGCACCCATGAACGGATAGACAAACCGCAACCATGAACAGATAGACAAACCGCAACCATGAACAGATAGACAAACCACAACCATGAATGGATAGACAAACCGCAACTTAGACAAACCGCAACTTTGACCAGTCAAAGCTGTCACTTTCACCCAGTTTTGTTGTTATATCAGTTTAAGCTACAGTCCAAGCAGTAGAACCAACACATGCAAAATTGCAACACATACCACAATCAAAGACCACAAACCGCATACAAGAAACAAGGCATCCCACAACCAAGAACAAGCCTTTTATAAACCACAAATCGCAACCAGGAGGTTGTACTAAGCACAACCAGGAACAACTTATACAGATGGACTTTTCACATCAACTATAAACCACAAAACAGCAAGAGCAACACCTTAGAATCACAACTTGTGTATACAATCACACCATAGTGATGAAAAACCTTAAAAAGCTTTTGACACCTTAAAAAACTTTTGACCACAAGATAATCATGTAAGAGGTTGTGGGTTGTGAATTACGGAAACCATTGGGCCCAACACATAATCAAGTGAACACATGAAACTGCTCACCACACACTAGGGACGTATAGACAAGAAGTTGTTTTGAAATAATATTAGAAAAAATAGAACAAAGAACCAACTTTCTTGAAACTATGTTCGAACCATCCTTACAAGACCTTGAATCCAAGCACACAATCAATCGAACCTAACCATGGCTCTTGATACCAATTGTAAGATATAATCATCAAGATTGTGTGGATGATTCGGGTGGTCTTGGGTTATGGAAGATTAGATCCATTGTTAGAGAGATGAACTAGAGAGAGAGAGTTGGGAGAAACTTGTAATAGATTAGCTTGTGTGTGAAAATAATACAAGAGTTCCAACCCTTCCCAAGTGTGGGAAGGGCTTTATATAGTTACTAATATTGTGCCCCTAGTGGGCTGTGGAGTGAGCTGACAGTGGGGAAAGCCCCGACCCACTCCACAAATATAAATATGACTAAACTAATAATACTAATAATACTAATATTACTAAGCTAATATTAATAAGCCTACAAGCTATGTGAATGCTAAATAGATGCTCGGGGTGACCGAACCTTCATCTGAATATTTATATTCCTAACATCCTTATTAGCTAAATCATGGTACAGTTGTTCATTGGTGGCTTGTTTAGTTGTTCCCTATTTTTTTGAATTTTTAGGATTGCTTATTAATAGCTTTTTGGTTGCTTAAAAACACCTCAGTGACCACTAGATAGGTCTGCTATTTCAGTAGGTTTTTTGCTTATTTTTGAGGTTTTTAGTGCTTAACTGCTTATTTTTATTTGCTTATTCTGTGTCTCATAGCCTTTTTAGATTAAAATTAGTTCACTTTAGGTCTTATTTGATAGCTTTTTAATCCTATTTAGCTTATTAGATTATTGAACTTGAAGCTTTAGATTATTTTTCTTCATTTTTTGACGACTGATCTGCTGTTATAAAGCTTTATATGAGCTTTAGATTAGTTTTTAAATATAATAGTTTTTGTTAATATTGCTTTTTTTTAGTGCTTTTTAAGTTTTTAAAAGAAAAAAAAAAAAAAAAAAAAAAAAAAAAAAAAAAAAAGCCAAAAAGCTAACAACCAGATTCGAACCCTGGTCTCAGCCCTTGCACAGCCTCATCACACAAACTCCTCTACCATTGGCGCCCTTGGGACTTCTCTGCCAAGGGTTGCTTCATTTATTCTTTTAAAGCCATTTTGTCCCTTAAGCTTATCAGCCCATATTGGCTTATTTCCAGCTTATCTGGATAAGCTGGCTTAGTGATTTCATTTTTCCTAGATTCAGTAGATCTTTTAGGATTTTCCTTAAAATTTTCAGAATTTTCCATATTCATTTCGTATTTTTAATTAATTTTTCTTATTAATTTAGTTTTTAAATCATAATTAATTAAATAAAAATCAAAAAAATATAATTCTTTTTCCTAATATTTTCTTTTATTAAATAGGACTTAGGAAAATTAATTTGGCACCCCTAGGATTATTATTTCATAGATTTGACGTTTTAGGTTCGGGATTTCCCGGTTTAAACTTGTGATTAGTTTTTCCTTGCGTTTTTGGCCTTAAGCACTTTAGAATAATCTTTGCCTTAGTTAATCAATATTTTTTAGCCTTTATTTCACTATTTTTAGTTTAAAACCCAATATCTCACTTTTATTCACCATTCACTTCACGTTCACGATCCCGAAATCACAAATTTCATTCAATCTTCATCGGGACAACGAACTTCGGGTTTTACATATTTCTTGTGTAATTCCTTGGACTATAATTGATAAATTGTTTTAAATTAATTTTTGCCGCCGCTGCCGGGGAAGGTTGAAGTGAATTCGTGATTCCATTTTTCGATTCATGTTTTGAAGAACCTTCTCTCGGGAAGTTATCATTTTTTTCGTAAATATTTTAAAAAATATAAAATCCAAAAAAATTAAAAAACAACTAACACTTTTCCTAAAATGTTAACATCACCAAAAAAATTGAAAAACAACAAAACAATCGTGAAATCATTTGATTTCGGATTATCTTTTGATTACAACCTATACAAGTGGTTTAAGGAAGGTTTGACATTAAATTGACGAACCGAAAGAGGCGGGTTTTTAATCAGCTTTCAAGCGGACCTTTGCTTCTCCGCCACTCTGCGAGTAGTCTTAAGAGAAACGATATCGGTTGAGGGATCGGTACCAAAAATATTGTGATTATTTTTCTTTAAATATAAAAAATCCAAAAATATTTTCATTTTCAAATTTTGTTTTTTCCTTTTAAATTTTTGTTTCTTTTTGGTGTATGAACACCCGTTCTTCCTCTCACAATCTTCTTTCACCTCTCTCAAATCCCGAGAGAATTATCCGTCACAATCACCGTGTTGAATTTCCAACCGAGGAAATGAACAACAACGATCAACCCCCGCCGATGGGTGGTAATCAAGATCAAATGCCAGCTCCCGATCTCCGAACGATGGAGGAGTTGTGCCAACCAACAATGCACGGATGTGGTGGCCCGATTGCCCCCGTCAATATTCAAGCTGCAGATTTTGGACTTAAACATCACATGATCCAACAAGTCCAAAATTCTTGCCAATTTCACGGTTTGCCGGGTGACGATGCAAACAAACATCTTGACAAATTCATTACCGTCACCTAGAGCATGAAAAAAATAGGGTCTCTGATGACGCCCTTCGTCTCTATCTTATCGGTCCATTGTCCCAGCACTGCCCCAGCGGCATAATCACTCGCATCACACATGATCTCGAAAGGCTTCCACCAATCAGGTGACTGCAGAATCGGGCTGTCTACAAGCTTTTGCTTAAGCATATTGAATGATTTAAGATTTGATTCATTAAAGTCAAATCGTGCCTCTTTTAAGAGTAAATTACAAAATAGCTTTGATATAGCACTGAAATCTTTAATAAATCGCCTGTAGAACCCTGCATGACCAAGAAAAGATCGCACGGCTTTAGCGTTAGTGGGAGGAGGAAGGGTTGAAATTATTTGCGCCTTGGCACGGTCAACCTCTAATCCTTTTTTAGAGACAACGTGCCCCAATACAATTCCCTCACGAACCATGAAATGGCTCTTCTCCCAACTAAGCACTAGATTAGTTTCGGTGCATCTTTTTAACACACTTTCAAGCTGACCCAAACAACTTTCAAAGGATTGACCAAAGATGGAGAAATCATCCATAAATATATCTACAGATTCTCCAACCATGTCCGAAAAGATGCTCATCATGCACCGCTGAAAGGTAGCGGGTGCATTACACAGACCAAATGGCATTCAGCGGAATGCAAATGTTCCATAAGGACATGTAAAAGTGGTTTTGGCCTGGTCATCAGGATGGATGGGTATTTGATTATACCCGGAGTACCTATCCAAAAAGCAATAGAACTTCTGACCGGAAAGCTTCTCAACTATTTGATCAATAAAAGGTAGTGGAAAATGATCTTTAGATGTGGCATTATTTAGCTTACGGTAATCTATGCACACTCTCCACCCGGTTACTGGTCGGGTGGTAAGTTTTTCCCCACTCTTGGTTTCCACAATAGTGATACCAGCCTTTTTAGGCACCGTTTGCATAGGACTTACCCATTTACTATCCGAGATGGGATAGATGATACCAGCATCTAGCCATTTGAGAACTTCCTTCTTCACTACCTCCTTCATATTATGATTCAAGTGCCTTTGCGCATCTCTTGATGGCGTAACATCTGGGTCCGTAATAATTCGGTGCATACATAATGAAGGACTAATTCCTTTCAAGTCTGAAATTGTCCATCCCACTGCTGCTTTATACTTGGAAAGGACTTTCAAAAGTGATTCCTCTTGTGATCTAGAAAGATCAGAAGCAACAATAACGGGTAAGGTATTGTTAGGACCTAGAAAAGCATATTTGAGATTGGCGGGCAAAGGTTTCAGCTCAAGAGTTGGAGGCACCTCTAGCGACAGCTTTGTGGCCGTGTCAAAATTAGCAGGCAAGGGCTCCACTTTATAAGACCAAGGTGGTTTTTGATGGTCCAAATAACTGACCAAACACTCTTGAATCTCTTGTACTTCAGCAACATCGAGAATCTCCTCATTCTGACCAGTTAGATACAAATCTAAAGGATCATCCTTAAGCATACGGGGTGCATGCTTTTGGACTTCCTCATCAATCACATCCACCTGGTAGCATTCATTCATAGTAGGAGAATTTATAGAATTAAAAACATTCAATCTTAGCTTCTTATTATCGAAGGCAATATCCATGGCGCCAGTTCGATAATTAATCCTAGCGTCTATCGTGGCTAGGAATGGTCGCCCCAGGATAATGGTTGGCTGGACATCCTTGTATGGTGACTCGGTGTCCATAACAAAGAAGTCAACTGGGTAATAGAAGTTATCAAATTTTACAATAACATCCTCTAAGATACCTCTAGGAATTTTGGTAGATCGATCGGCTAAGGAAATTATGGTGTCAGTCATACGAAGAGTTCCTAAGTCATACTTATCGACCAAACTAGCAGGAAGGATGTTGATACTAGCACCGAGATCAAGGAGCGCCTTCTTAATGGCAATATTTCCCACCACAACTGAAATCAATGGTGCTCCAGGATCTTTGAATTTGGGAGGAAGAGAGCTAGATAAGACTGCACTGACATGCTCAGTCAGGTCAATCTTTTTAGGCAAAGTTGCCTTCAACTTCCTCTTTTGGGTACACAAGTCCTTTAAAAACTTAGCATATGCAAGAATTTGCTTGATAGCATCAATAAGGGGGAGATTGATCTTTACTTGCTGGAAAGTCTCCCACATATCCTCAGAATGAGGACCTTTTTTAGCCAATCTTGCAGATGCTGATTTTTCCAAAGCTGCGGGGTAAGGAGTGGTTGTGCTTAACACACCACCCTCCCCAACTTTGGGTGATTCAGTAGCTTCAGGATTCTGTGTTGTTGGTTTTGGAAAATCTTTTAACAAATCATTTACCAACTCAGAATCAGACTTAACATCATCAGCTTTTTTACCTTTAACAACAATTTCATCATCAGTAATGAAATCCTTGACATCATGTGAAAAATCATGAACACTTGGAATTTTGATGTCATTGTTGTAGGTTTTACCATTTCGAAGAGATGTCACCATATTCAACTGCTCAGGACCACCTGGCTTATACGTTGGATTGATGGTGGGATAGCTTGGAAGCTTACCTGCTTCTCATTTGTGCACCTCTTCAGCCAACTGCCCCAATTGTCTCTCAAGATTTACTACAGATTTAGAGAGGGACTCAAACTTTAGGTTTGCACCTTGATTGGACTTGGCCAACTCGCTTAGGATCAAGTCAAACTTTTGGTCAAAATTGGATTGTTGTCCATTGCTTGAACCTTGATCGTGATTTTGGTATTGATGTGGCCTTTGTTGGTAGGAGCTTTGTTGTTGATAATTGTTAGAGCGATTGTCGTCATCCTTCCAACGGAAGTTAGGATGATTGCGCCATCTCGGATTCTAACTTTCGGAGAATGGGTCATTTCATGGACGGTTTCCATAGACTCCATTTACCTCCTCATTCGATGGCGTCCCCCAATTTTGACAATTATTGACCGAATGACTCGGATCACCACACATTGAGCACACGTCATGCGACACATTTGAGGCACCTTTTCCTAGATTTCTCAACAAAAGATCAACTTTCTTACTTAACTCGCTAATTTCAGAATTTGTGCCAGATTGGTTAGACGCAAAATTGGCGGAAGATGTTTGGTTGTTGTTTCGATCCACCGAAGCTTGGGTCTTGGAACCCTTGCTCAGCTTTTCAAAAAACTCCCATTCTTCCTCCATGGGACATGAGAAAAACGTACCCCCACTAGTTGCCATCACAAATTGTTGATTGTGATAATCCAACCCATCATAGAAGATTTTGACAAGCTCCCATTTTGGAACATCGTGATGAGGGCAAGTTCTTAACAACTCTTTTAGCCTATTAAAAGCTTTGTGAAACTGCTCGCCTGGGATTTGACGAAAGGATTTAATCTTATTCCTAATGGCAGCAGTTTTACTTATAGAGTAAAATTCATCAAGGAACGCGGATTGTATTTCAGACCATGATTTAATACTACCTGGTTCGAGAGATGTGAACCAGGCCTTAGCTTGATCATTAAGAGAAAAAGAAAAAAGGCGAAGTCTTACCCCATCCTTAGTGGTGTTATTAACCTGATATGTATCTGCAATGGAGAAGAACTCCCGCAGATGTGCGTATGGCTCCTTATGACCTCTAAACACGGGTAAGATCGCTATGAGGTTCGGCTGGATCTTGAAGTTCCTCACAGCCCCATTAGCCGCAGCCGGATAGACAATCGACGAGGGATCCTCGAAGTTCCCTGGTCTGTAGTAGGAATCCACACCCCGTGGTGGGGATTCTGCACCGTCGGCATCGTCGTCACCTGGCATTTTCATGAAAAGCTCTTCTAAACCTGCAAAATCAAGGTTAGAAGAAAACTGTCTAACTACTTTCCTCCTTGACCCTCCACTTCTCTCTACCTCAGGATCGTAAGCTAATGGTGATGTACGTCCTGATCTACACGTGCGCATATACTAACCTGCACACTCACAACCACAAAACAAACAAGCAAACAAAAAAATAGAAAAAGAAAATATTTTTGTATTTTTTATTTTAAAAATATTAACAAAAACTTAAACCAAAAGCGCACTCACTCCCCGGCAGCGGCGCCAAAATTTGACTGATGTCATTGTACCGATAAAAAATAAACCAAATTACCTTATACTAGATAGGGCAAGCGGGTATCGTATCCACGAGGAGTATGTGGTTTTAATTTAAGTTTTGGGGTGATCACTGATCAATAAAATTTTTGGTTTTGAAAACTTAATAATAAAACTACTAATTAACTAGCAAGCAAATAAACAATAAAAGGTAAATAAACGAAGAAAAATTAAATAAGCAAATAAAAGCAAAAGTTGTAAATAATTGAGTAAAAAGCAATCCCTCCCGACTTCGGATATAATGGTATGACTAAGTTACGGATTATTACTAATGTTTGCCTTCAAACCACATAGACATAGTTTGTATTAAATGAAAAGGACAATTTTGGGCACAAGTTATATTCACCACATGAATCGTCTTAATCCCTAAACTAGTTAGACTCGGCACGACTCATTGACTAGCAATAACATGTCTTATAATAATCCTATCAATTAATTTTTTAATTACTCAAATGAACAATTATGGGTACAAATTATGTTCATCATACGACCGTCTTAACCCCTATACTAATTAGGCTCGGCACAATCGTTGACTCGCAATAATATGTCTCACAATAATTCAATCAAATAATTATACTAAAACATTATAATAAAATAAAGGATATGCATTAAAATCAAATGAATTAATGTTAGACAAACAAAATAAAATACGTAAACATGATCAAACCAAATATCTTTTATCGGGAGAGATTACAAAAAGATTAGCCGCACATCGCAATCGTAGACATCATCGTATATGTTTTGCTTTAGAAAAATACGGTTGAATTCCCTTTCGAATGATCGACTCTTCGAATGATTTACAAAACAGAATGGCGGCAGAAATATCATAAAAGTGGGATCTCCCATGCGTACAGTAAAAGAGAGTATATACAATAAATTGAAACTTTGGCCTTGTCCAAGTTAGGCCCCTGAGCTTGCGTCATAATTCAAACTTGGTCCTTGACTTCTTTTTCATTTTTCCTACCGTACAAATATGTGTTTCATATTATGAAACTTGAATGGTTTGTACGGACTAAGCCCCTAAGATTCCATCTTGATTTAACTTTGGTTCATTTCTTTATTAAAACTTCATGCGACTTAAACACTTTTGGCCCTTCATCATTCTTTTTATTATTACTTCAAGTCCTTGAAATAAATAAACCTTAATATCAACTTGTCTCTTTCAACCCCTAGACTTCAACTCCTTCCCGCCCAAGGTATAAGTTTAGCTCCTTTATGCGCATAGCCTACATAATCACAAAACACCCTCAAAGTACATGTATAACCACGAATAACAATGCAACAATGCATAATTAACATGCTATTAGGTGTATGTATGTAAAATACACCGATTAGGTACTGATTCATCAGGTGTCTGACTATCTTCCTTTGTCTCCCCCTCAACAGATGCTGGAGCTTCAGTGGAAGCATCTGTTGATTTAGGTGCAGGCTAAGCTGGAGAAAACTGAAGGAGTGTCAGGATGGTAGAGACCATGCCTTTGATTTCTGAGGTCTTGGTCTTCAGGGAGGAGATGTCATTGGTCATGGTGACCTGAGCCTCAGAAAGTTGGGTGACCTTGGTGGTGTAGTGGTTCACAAGCTCATTATGCTTATCAGAGAGCTGGTCAAAAGCTGTAGAGATCTTGGTCAGGCAGCCTTGAGTATCAGTGACTGATTGGTGAAAGGCTTCCTGCTGAGACCTAAGGGTAGTAAGATCCACCTCCTTGAGTAGCGTGAGGAGTTCACTAAGGTTTGATGAGGTGGTCTTGTGTGTATCCATGAATTCAGTCAGCTTGGTGATGAGAACTAGGTCATCTTTGAATTCTTCTTGAATGGCACTGAGAGACGTAAGCAGATTGTTGAATTGCTTCCCTTGATCAAGACCCAGTTGCTCAATGGAGGTCTTTAAGTCACTGACATGTTTGTCAGTAGAAGCAGTGACTTTGTGGAGTTGACCTTGTGACCCTTCAACAGCCGCCCTGAAGTCAGCATAAGAGGTTGCTGCTTCAGTGTGTTGATCCCATTGCTCCTTGATGATCTTAGTGAAGAGGGCAGTATTTGACTTCCTGAGGAATTTGACCAGCTGCCTTTTAGTAAGGGGAAGCACATCATCATACTTCTGCAAATAGTCAGGAATTGCAGCAGTAGAGTCAGAGGAGCCTGATGTGTGATGAGATGAGGATGATGATGATGATGATGATGGTGTGTTAGGTTGATCTTCAGGAGAGGGTGATTTAAGTTCTTGATGAGGAGAGTTGGGTTCTTGAGGAGGGGATGAAGTTTCCGGTTTAGTATGCTGAGGGGACCCGTAAGTGAGTTGTTCGTCAGTATCCATGGCATCCCCAGCAGGGAAAACTTCATCATCTGCAAATTCCACTAGCTCCTCCTCTGACTCTTCATCAACGAACCTTTGTAGATCAGTCAGGGTAGGAGCCAAGGTGACATCCAACTCCCCCTCAAAAGAGGGCTTGCCTTTGTTGTGGCCAGGTTCTGACCCCTCCAGGAGAACAGAGTGGGTTATCTCTGCCTGGTCCGCGGAGTCAGTTCCCAAGTCATGCGCAACGCTGTGAGGGGGTGTAGGTTCCATAGCAGCGGGTGGTTGCATGCCCCCTGAGTCTTTGTCCCCTGAGGTTCCTTTAGGGACTGGTGGGTTTGAGCCAGTATCATCACTAGGAAATGAGATGTTGAGGTCCCCTTTCTACCAGATTTGTGCTGCCCTGATGAAGATATAGGGACCGGTACTCCCTGAGACCCTGATTGTGATTTATCAGAGCCGTAAGCAGGATGTGAGATGTTGAGGTCCCCCTTTCCATCAGAGTGGTGCTGCCCTAATGAAGATATAGGGACCGGTACTCCCTGAGACTCTGATTGTGATTTATCAAAGCAATAAGCAGGATGTGAGAAGGTGTGGGTCCCCTTCTCGGTAGAGTAGTGCTACACTACTGAGGATTCATGACCATTTTCTCCATCGGGCAAAGGTTGTGATGTACTAATGCCTTCATCAGAAAGTGATTGTTGAATGGTTCCTGACTCCACTGACTAGTTTATGTCAGCAGAGTCTTTAGGAGATGGTTTGCTCGAGGACACTGAGTGTGATTTCTCAGTGCCCTCCGTTGGCGTTTGTTCTTTGGTCAAAATATTACTGGCCTCCTCAATGGGTGTCTCAGTGGGCTGGGGCTTTTTGTGCCTTCTTTTCTTAGGCTGTGAAGCAGTGGTCTCAGTGTCGAGTGGAGCCCATCTCTCTGGCTTATCATTTGTTGGTCGATCCGGCTGGCGGCTCCTGCGTCGCTTATTCTTTTTCATCTTCTCCTTTTTGGAAGGAGAAGGTACTGGTGAAACTGCGTCAGCACCCTGAATTACTGTCAACATATATGTTGTCAGGGTGATTCTTGTGACCTAAGTGGGGTCTCTGGAGTAGTTGGCCTTGTGTAAGACATATGTCTTTGCCTGGATTTCCCTAAGAGCCCAAAAAGTCTTGGAGCACACAAGAAATGAACCTAGGGTAAGACATGTGTCTTTGCCTGGATTTCCCTAAGAGCTTGACTATGAGGTCCCTGAAGATAATTTATCTAATGTCAATTTTTCTACCTTCAAGGAACTAAACACCATCATTTGTTGATTAGTGTTAAATTACTCCGTGGAGGATTTGTTTCCACCCAGGACCTGAATGACTAAGGTCATCAGTATCCTCCAAACAGCAGGAAACTATGTTTTTATTATTGGGGCTTTGGCCAAAAGGGTCCCTGGGGCCACATCAGGGTGTTTTTCTTCATGTGGCCCAAGTAAAAGCAATTCGGCCTTTACTTCACTTTCAGAGGGTTAAGGGGAAAAAGTCTCAGTGAGATCAAGACCTGTGGCTTTGATAAAGGTTTTGTAGTCAAGGGAGAGGGTTTTCTTCCCATTCTTTACTGAGATCTTAATGATGGAGTCCTTGGTTACATCAGGGTTGGTGACCACTGATGTACACCAGAACTCCCTCAAGTAGTCATAGTAAATGACTGAGGGTGTCTTTGTAAATGCCATAGAGAGAAAACAATTTTGAAGGTATTTCACCATATCCTTATAAGAAGGAAAATTTTCCGGATAGGCAAAGTTCCCATACGACATTGTTTTTGGTCATGTCTACGCTTTCCAATTGGAAATCCACATTTGGAGCGTAGGTAATAGCCCTAGAAGTAGCCATTTTAAGAGAAAAGTTTTGATTTTGAAGAAAGGGTCTGGTTATGAGATGAAACACACACACAAGTTTTGAGAGAAATTTCAAGAGTTTGATTAATGTTTCTATAGTGTGTGTGTGCTATTTTTTGTGGGGGTATTTATAGGGAAGTGGGGAGAGAGGGGTGTTTTTGCAATTTTACAAATTTTATTAACAATTTGAAAACTGTTTTGTATAACCGTTTGATATCCACATTAAATGCCACCCAATCCACTTCCCGGGTTTTGCGAAACTGTCAAGGTGAACAGTTGCGACGTTCTACAAAAAGTGTATTTTGTAGGTTGACGTCACCACATATAATATCAAATGATATTACTTGTGAGGAGTGGCATTAAATGCCAAGTGGGATATGTGGTGATGATGTGGGGGCCCAAGATGTAGATGCCAGAAGGTAAAAGAACATATATTCCTATATTAAATATGTATCCAGTTACCAACCTCAGACATTTACTAACTAAGTACTTAGATCATTTAGTTTTGCATTGAATGTCATTTGTTGATGTCTTGAGGCCACTGAATGACTTTTCATTCAGTGTGAGGGTGTTTAGGGAAGGTTATTTAGTGAGACATAAGATGCTTATTCACTGAGGGATTTGTTAAGTCAGGGACCAATGGTTACCATTATTTACACTTAGTTGGATAGGTTTAGTCAGTGGACTGATTTTCATTATCCAACATCCCCAATTCAGCTTTCAGTCTTGTAAAAGTTGGTTCATCCAATGGTTTGGTGAATATATCAGTTAGCTGATATTCAGTGGAGATGAAGTGTAATTCAATGTCACCTTTCATGACATGGTCCCTGATGAAATGATATCTGATATCAATATGCATGGTTCTTTGACGAAGAACAGGATTTTTTGAGATAGCAATGGCACTTGTATTGTCACAGAAGATGGGTACCATCTTGTAATGGATGTCATAGTCACTGAGTTGACTTTTCATCCATAGCACATTTGCACAACAACTGGCTGCTGCAACATATTCAGCCTCAGCTGAGGACATGGCTACTGATTGTTATTTCTTAGCACTCAAACAGACTAATTTACCCCCAAGGAATTGGCAGGAGCTTGAAGTACTTTTCCTATCCATGTTGCAGCCTGCATAGTTAGAGTTTGAGTACCCTTTGAGATCAAAACCTGAACATTTAGGGTAGTACAATCCAAGATTTGGAGTACCTTTTAGGTACCTGATGATCCTTTTTACAGTTGTGAGATGTGATTCTCTTGGGTCAGACTGATATCTGGCACATAGACAGACTGAAAATTGGATGTCAGGCCTTGCAGCAAGTAGGTACATCAGTGACCCAATCATACCTTTAAATAGAGTTTGATTGTTTGATTTCCCAGCAGGGTCAGGACCTAGATTGTTTGGGGGAACCATTGGAGTTTTCACTGAAGCACAGTCACTGAGCTCATATTTTTTCAGTAGGCTTTTAGTGTACTTTTCTTGACTGATGGAGGTTCCCTTATCAGTTTGCTTGATCTATATTCCAAGAAAGTAGTGAGTTCACCCATCATACTCATTTCAAATTTCTTTGTCATCAGTTTTTCAAACTGTTTGCAAAGTTTGTAATTTATTGAGCCGAATATGATGTCATCCACATACACTTGAACAAGAATAACATCATCTTTTGTCCTATAGATAAACAGGGTGTTGTCTATCTTTCCTCTGAAAAATTTGTTTTGGATGAGGAAGGCTGAAAGAGTTTCATACCATGCCCTAGGAGCTTGTTTAAGTCCGTAAAGGGCTTTGTCAAGCTTGCAGACATAGTCTGAAAACTTACTGCTTTCAAATCCAGGAGGTTGTTGAACATAAACTTCTTCTCTCAGTGTTCCATTGAGGAAGGCACTTTTTACATCCATTTGATATACCTTGAAGTTCATGTAGGTTGTATATGCAAGGAAGATCCTAATGGCTTCCATTCTAGCAATTGGTGCAAATATTTCTTCATAGTCAATGCCTTCTTGTTGATTATAACCTTTGGCAACAAGTCTGGCTTTGTTCTTAATGACTATGCCATTTTCACCAGTTTTGTTCTTGAATACCTATTTCATGCCAATGATGGAAACATCCTGAGGACATTTGACCAAGGTCATTACCTTGTTTCTGTTAAATTGTTCAAGTTCATCATGCCTGAATCAACCTAGGATGTTTCAGTGCTTCTTTGACACTCTTAGGTTCAATATTGGAGATGAAGTCCACAAACAGACATTCATTGGCTGAGCCTGCCTTAAGTTTAGCAGCCATGCTCCTAGTAAGAATTCCTTCAATGGGCTCTCCAATTATGTTGACAAGTTCTATATCTTTAGACCTAGTCCAACTGTCCTGAGGTCTTGGATAATGATTTGAACTTGTAAAGGCCTGATTGGGCGGTGGTGTAGGTTCAGGTGCAGAAACTTGAAGAGTATCAGGATCTTGGGTATCTGACTGACCAAGTTGATCACTGAGATTGATTGGTTCCTAAACAATTTGTTCAGACTAATTGATTTCACCAGTACATGTTTGTGCTTCAACAAACTCAGTGATGGTTGGTTAAGGGAGGTTATGTGGGAGAATGTAATAGGATATATCAGCATCTACTTGATATTGAGTGAAAGGATTACTATCAGGATGATATTCATCAGGAGGGTATCTTGATGAGTCATCAATTCCAATCTCTTCCACTGAGGTGTTTGAGAATATGATGGCTTCAGTGCTCTCATCAAAGATGACATGAAATGTTTCCTCAGTTTGTTGTCTCCTTGTATTGAACACCCTAAAGGCTTTAGAGACAAGAGAGTATCCTAGAAAGTATCCATCATCAGCTTTTGCATCAAATTTCCCTAAGTGATCCTTGTGATTATGAATAAACACAGGGCACCCAAAGACATGAAAGTAGCTGATGTCAGTGATTCTTCCTTTGAATAACTCATAAGGAGTTTTGCTATGTCTCTTGACAATGATGGATCTGTTGTGAGTATAATAGGCAATCTTAACTGCTTCAGTCCAAAAATGATTGGATAGTACTGGTCCATTTAGCATTGTCCTAGCAGCCTCAATGAGTGCTCTATTCTTCATTTCAGCAACACCATTTTGTTTAGGTATGTAAGGAGAAGAGAAGTTTTGAGAAATTCCTTTCTCATCACAGAAACACTCAAGATCCTGATTTTTGAATTCAGTCCCATTGTCAGCCCTAATTTGTTTGACTTTTATGTCATTTTGGTTTTCAATGTTCCTGACAAAGGACATGATTGTTTCAGCTGCCTGACTCTTTTTGGTCAAGAAGTAAACCCAAGTGTATCTTGAGTATTCATCCACTATGACCAGAGTATACTTCTCATGATGAATGGACATTGGACTGACAGGTCAAAAAAGATCCATATGGAGAAGATGAAGGTAACTTTTGATGGAGAAGTTTTGTTTGGTTTTAAAGGATGCTCTATGATGTTTACCTTTTTCACAGGCAGAGCAGGGTTTATCCTTTGAAAACACAAGTGATGGTAAGCCCAGGACCTTGTTTTGTTTGACAAGATTGTTTATGCTTTCGAAATTCAGATGGGAGAGTATCTTATGCCAAAGCCAGTTTAGTGTTTCAGTGGCTTTAGCAAAAAGACAAGTTCCATTCTGAGTTAGAGTAGACATATCTAACACATAAACATCCTGTCTTCTTGGTGCAATAAGAACAATTTCTTTATTTGCATTAAAGATGGTGCCTTGCCTATCATCAAATTGAACTATGTATTTAGCATCACATAGTTGACTGACACTGATAAGATTGTACTTGAGGCCATTAGCATAAGCTATCCTAGTAAAAACTATTCCACTACAGTTTACTGAACCATAACCTTCAGTGAGACATGATGAATTATCAGCAAATATCACCTTAGGTCCTGGTTCTTCAACATATTTGTGCAGATATTTGTGACAAACGGTAATTTTCCACTGATATTTTAATAATAAATGTCAATTTATCATTTTCCTAACTATTAGATTTAAACATTTATGTGTTTACATAACAATTTTGGGAAACAAACCCGCACGCTGTATGAACAGTAACTCACCAAAAACTATTTAATTTTATCAAAAAGGTAAAATTTTCACTTTCAGACAGCTACAGACACAAACGTAACAAAAACAAGAGGTTATCTCGTTTTCCTGGAAAACGACACCACACGCGTACCGACACCACACCAGTAAAGGTTACTTTATGAATTCATGTCAGAGTCGCAGAAAAATATACTCTGTGTCAGTTTAATTAAAACGTCTCCTAAACTATATTCTTCGTACTCACAACAAACCTGGAAATCTCGGGAGACACCGGGATTCAACGGGACACGAGGTACAAGTGGTACACTTTTAAAACAAATCCTATCCTAATATACTACTAAATTTCGTCCACTATCATTAATAAAATTAAAAAAAAAAAAAAAAAAAAAAAAAAAAAAAAAAAAAAAAGAAACGAAAGAAGAAGAGAGAGAGGGTTCTCATCTCCTCCCCTTCTCCCTCATCTAAATTACAGCAACCATCACCATCTTCATCGAGATCCATTTCAAATCCAAATCCACTCTATGGATTTAGGCTACAAAACGAGAAAAAACAATTTTAACATCTTCCTCTTGTTTCTCTTGTTTCTTGTCGTTTCCCATAAGTCAACAAGCCAAGACAAAAGGGATGTCGACATATTTTTCTCAAAATGGCAATGGAGCATCTGTGGTTAGTGAAAGGGAGGGTAACCAAGCCTTGTTTGATTTGTTTAAGACCCATTCGATTTCCAGGAACCCATCTCACCACCAAATCATCATCAAATACAAAGGGTAAAATAGTGGTGAAGAAGGGAAGTGGGTTTCTTGGATTCGGTTTAATCTTTCTTGGGTTTTCTCCTCATCATCCTCTGTCGAATCAATTTGATTGTAAGAATCCTCAAAAATCTTGATCCTCCTATTTCAAATGTAGTCATGTTTTTATTATGTTGTTGTTTGTATCATTCGACTGAAATCTTAAACTTATGAATTGTTGTGAATTTCGTTAATTTATAACATGTTCTGTCGACATATAAATCTTGTGGAATCTTGAAGCTTAGTTGTGTATTGTGTTGGTGTGGCTCAAATCTAATTGAAAAACTAATAATGGTACTGAATCATGGCTCGGTTTGGAAGCATTTGGTTCTTTTTACTTGTTCTTGATTTTCATTATCATTTCGTTGCTTTGATTCCCGGCTTAAATCATTGTGGTATAAAGTTAGGATGTAGCTTTGGGTAAAAAAAAATTCGCAAGAATGTTGTTTTGATCAAGTTTTGATTGAGTATATTAAGGCTAAATGGTTTTGCTTATCGAGTTATTGTCGAAGTATTGAGTAGTACTCAAACTTCGTTAGCATCTTGTTGGTGTTCGAATTGAGTTGAGTCACCAAGAACTAGCTTCGACACGTTAACAACCTATATGTTAAAGTTATGACTTGTTGGTCTTGCAAAATAATCTTTGAGTTGTGTCTTTGTTGTGTATAAAGAGGCTGTGTTTGTTTTGCGTAATAAGTTGCACTCAAAGTTGTTGATTTAAGCTCAAAAACCTGTCGGCACTTTGCTTGTATTCGACTTAGGTTGTTCCTTGGGTTATTGTCACCTCAATAGAGTATTGTAGTCGCGGCTAGAGGTCAAAAACTTGTGTAGTGTTTTGGTAAAAACCACCCCATTTGGGTGCTTATTTGATCGGTTAACAAGAGTCCCCAAAGGACCTCCTAAATGAGTACACTATTATTCGAAAAATAGAGTCTAGTCCCCCTCATGAGACCTTGTCATTCGTACCATTTAAAACTTCCCGAGTCGTATTTTATTTCGAGTCTAAGAGCAGCTTATAGCCTGCCTTAAAATTGGTTCTAAGTCTTCATTGTTGTACTGGAACATATATTTCTTTCTCTCTTATTAATACTGATATTTAGTCCTTAGCTTGGGCCGAGTTTTAGCCAAGCATTATATTTCTTTTTCTTTGTTTTGGTCGTGCGTTAACAGACCCCATTTCCTCAAAGTAGTTAGGTTGTTGGTTGTTGCTTAGTGGGTTCTTGGTTGGGCCGCAGCCCACCAAGTAAGCCTGCCAACATGTGCAGTTTTCTTCTTTCCTTCCAAATAGCCCAATTCAAGAGTAAGCCTGATAATATTTGGGCCACAGCCCACTCCCGTCACGGGATTGTGTTATACACTCGTTTTATATATAAAGCCGTCGTCACAAATCGTCTAACTAATAAAACATGAAAATCTCACATTTTATACTCCACGACCTATTTTAAATTATTACGCTACTAAAATTCTCGCTACAAAGATTTGTATCTTTAGATAATGCCACACACACACATATATATATATATATATATATAAACTCGACATAAAACTTTATATGGATAATAAAATTTTTTACTCTACTCAAACGACTAGAAAATCATTATATATTTAACAACTATAAAGTAGCTGTGTGAACTTTAAACCCGTTCATTAACTCGAGTACATATAAAATTTGGAATGTTTTATCAAAACTCATAATAGATTTATAAACTATGAAATGATTTTTAATGTAAATCTTATAACCTTATTAACGCAAGGATTATTGATTATCAAAACTTTTCTTTTATAAATGCTAATAGACACACACACACACACACACACACACACACACACACACACACACACACATATATATATATATATATATATATATATATATATATATATATATATATATATATATATATATATATATATATGTATATATATGCACACACACCATTTTCTTTATTTTCTCATACTTACGCGCACTTCATAATATAAACACTCACTTGACTATAACATTTTCCATCATACCACCAACGTCTTACAATTATTAGTCGTTCCGTTCATAACCTTTCAGTTATTGCCAAACTGAATATTTATCGTCTTAGTATCCCGTAAGCACTTCCAAGAGCCAATACTTTCGAATGATTTAGAAAATGACTTTTAAACTTAAATGCTGCCACACCAGCAGCAATAACATAAACTCTTTAAATCTTTCAGATTTACTAAACTTAGTAAATTCTTAAACTCAATTCGTGAACTAAAATAAACCTTATTAATCTAGGTCGCGTGTTGGTGCTGAACACTGTCTAAACTATTGTGTTATCTGACTACTACTTGACAAGGTGAGTTTATAGCCCCACTTTACTTATACTTGCTTTACAACTATGGGGTGAGAAACATGCAAAACATTTTCTGGACCACTACAATATTTTACTTTATCAAAAACTATTGCGTAGTTAGCATAAGCCCCTGAACCCACTATTATGCCTACCTTCATGAACCGTCAGTTCCCCTTTGGAAAGCGCGATTGATATAAATAGATCTATTGGGGTGACTCCCCCGTTCGGTTGGCCAGACGGATCAATACGAGCGTATACCAATTTGGACTACGAGTGTATTGGGTTAAACACTCCTTATGGGCCTTTGATTATTATTTATGTGCTACACTGTAGCGCACTGAACTGTCGAGCTTTGGTTGCATGAACTTAGTGCTAACGTAATAGACTATCTTTATATGACATTGCATGGGTTGCAATGTTTCATATACTAAACTTATGGTCCAACTACTGAATTTATTGTTTACTAATAAACCTATGAACTCACCAGCTTTTTGCTGACTTTTAAGCATGTTTTTCTTAGGTGTTTAAGCTGATTTATTTCTGACAAGGCAGAGGCAGGGCAAAGGGTCATAGATTCCGATCTGATGTATTGTGGCATTTAAACTTGACTTGTTTTTGTCTGGGACAACTTAACTATGGGCCTTATTTTTCTAAACTCGAACTTGTTGTAAACTTATTTAACTATGATGAATGCATTTTTAACGGAGCATGTATTCCGTTCTTTGTTACCTTGTGTTGTGATTATCAATTTAGTAGCACCCCATGACCCGAATGCTTCCGCTATACCAGATTTTGGGGGTGTTACAATATTCCTTCACACCAGTCATGCTCCTTGAACATCCACTGTCTAGATGCCAAACAGGCTCCCTGGCATGTCTCCGCACAAATAGTAAATTGTGTCAGTTTTTCTTGTGAACCCACTTCCTGGTGAACTTGGCTTTGATGGCCTTTTTGAACGATACAATTGATGCATGGTCATTGGTGGTATGGACTGTGAACCAAGTTAAGCCAAGTTTGTTTGACTGTTGTACAGTTAATGACTGATTCCATTGTATCGTCAGGAAGACATGGTATAATGATGCTTTTCAGGCGTTGGCCTTGGTTAACCACCCTCCTCTCATTAATTTTCCACTGAGCTTCCGGTTTGGGTAAACCTTTAGCTGTCTTAGGGACAAAGGGACCTTCATTGATACATTGGATGTACTATGGTTCCATACCAGTCAAGTAGCAAAGCATACGCTTTTTTCACTTGCTAAATTTACCAGCTACTAGTCTAGGAGCGTGTTAGGAATATAAATATACACATGAAAGACTTGGTCACCCCGAGTATCTATTAGCATTAAGTAGCTCGTAGGATTAATCATATTAGTTTAGATTTCGTAACACCATGGAGTCGGGTCGGGTCTTTACCCACTGTCAGCCCGGTCCATAGCCTACTAGAGGCGTGATTATGTATTGTATAAATAGCCCTTCCCACACATGGGAAGGGTTGGACCTTTCATTCATTTAATCTAATCTCTTTCACTTTCTCTCTCTACAAGGTTCCATTTCCTCTCTCTTTCTCACTCTAGATTCGGGCAAAACCACAAGAACCATACATGTTATGATTTCTTGTTACTTACAATTGGTATCAGAGAGCCATGGTTAGGTTCGATTGATTGTATGTTCTTGGATTCGTGGTTCATTCTAAGTGTTCTTCTTGTTTTTATCTAGTTCGAATAGAAAAACCTTGAAAAACCTTGCTTGAGCTTTGTTTGTGGTGTAATTTTTTAAAGCTTTGTACTTTCATGTTCACTAATACCTTTTGTATCGTTTCTTGATAATCTATGGCCTAGATGGTGTTTTTCTTTGGTGTTTAACGCATTTTTCTAAGTTGCGATTTGAGTTTCGGTAAGAATTTCTTTGTTGCGAGTTGTGTTGAGTTAGGATAGTTTGTGTTGCGATTTGGTAGGTTTTTGTTCTGCGATTTGGACTTTAACTAAAAGGGGAAAGAAGACAAAACTGCAAGAAAGGGACACTTTTGTCTGCTTGTAAGTTGAGATTTGAGGTTGCGATTTGAGGTTGCGATTTGAACTTGCGATTTAAGGTTGCGATTTGAATTTGCGATTTGAGGTTGCGAGTTGTCCTTTGTGAGTTTCCTTAGGTTGTGATTTGAGGTTGCGATTTGATATCGGCGATTTGGTGATTGCGATTTGTTACTTGCCATTTGTTGATTGCGATTTGCCTTCTGCGATTTGCTTCTGAGTTTTGGTTCTGCGATTTGCTAATTGCGATTTGCTAGTTGCTCTGTTGCGATTTGCCCCTGATTCTTCACTGCGATTTGCTCCCTGCGGTTTGCCATTGCGGTTTGTCTCTTGCGGTTTGACTAAATTTGACTTTTTACGTCAAAACTTCAAACGGCCATAACTTTTGAACCGTAACTCCGTTTTCAGTGAAATACCTGTCAAAACAACTGGAACAGCCTGAATTTCGTGAGGTTTCACCATGAAGTCATGAAACAAATTTTTCGAGGCCCAAATCTACTCCGGAATGAAGTTATTGAGGTTTTAAGTTTTCAGACCAAAATTTCACGATAACAACTTGCATCAACCAAACCAAATCACAACTAAACAACATATCACCTAGTCTATCAAACTATCTTCACTTTTAACACACAATCACTAATCATTGTACCGATCCAACAGCTATCATAACACATATCTATTATCATTTCACGGTTTTTTCTTGATTTTGTAAAATCCCGCGAAAGATTCTATTTCTCGGTTTAAATCATAGACTTGTAAAATTCCGTGCACGTTAGCATCATGTCAAACACTTCGGATTCAGTCATAGCTGAGGTACTCAAATTGTACGACATGATCGATGAACATAAGATTCCCAGCAAAGTACAACTGACAAACGTTTTTGAACAGACAAACGTCTTTGAGTCAGATATTGCTAATATGGAATCGTCATGCTCGAATTCTCAAGAGAAAGAGTTTCATCAGCTACTAATATTGCATAATGCAAAGGAAAGTTGCATTGAGTGTTTTCGATTACTTCACTCACATCTCAAAGTTCTCTTTGAACAACCTGGATACTTGGGAGGATACAAACGTGCATTCGCATCACTCTTTGGTCAAGATGTTCAGACTTTCACAGTCAAAATGATTTTGTATTTAGATCAACTTGAACAACAACTTGACAAAGGAGAATTTTCTGAAGGTAGATCCATGGCTGCCTTTTGTGTGATCAACAACCAACTCCAAGTGTTCATTGATTCGCAATTCACTGAGGATTATGATTATGACAGTCAAATGACGAAAAAGTGTTTTGCTAATTACACTGGAATCAAGGTTGACATTTTCAGAGAAACACTACTCCAACTCATGGGTAATGTTAAGAGGTTCATTAATGAAAGATCACAACATCAACAATGCAGTGGCTTTGAGTCTGATAAGCATGATACAAGCGACAGTTCTGGGACTTATATCACACATGGCGTGGATACTGATCACAGACCAGAAAATGACCAAGTCCCATCTGCTGAGGTACATGTCACTGATCAACATAAGGTGCTTTCTAATGAACGACAGCATACTGATCAAATTAAACCCACTTATGACACATATATGTTGGAAAAGACTGCTAGAAATACCATTCCTGATTCAACAAATATGAGTCATAAAGGGGGAGAAATTGATCAGGATGCTGAACATGATGATGCTTCAAGTTCTTTGTTTACGGCTGAGTCTTTTAAATCAAATGATATGGTTGAAAAAGAAGTTTTTAATGAACTTTCAAACAGATTTTTGCAACTTGAAAAACATTGTATTTCACTTGAAATCTCAATGCAACAAAAGGAAGAAAGTCTTCAAACTAACCAACCATGTAAAAATCCAGAATTTCCTGAATTCCGTGAATTTTTTACGATAAATGATTTGAAAGCTCAGCTAGAAGCCAAAAACTCAACGATCAACAACTTGAAAACATAAATTACCGAGATGCATGAGATAAGAAATGTAGTCAAGGCTAAATATGACAGTGATGCAACTGAAACAAGAAACATTAAATTGGAACTTAAAATGGCTGAATTACTTAAGGAAAATGAGACTTTGAAAAAGCATTGCAAAAACCTGTGTGATTCAATCAAAGAAACGAGATCTAAGACTATAGAACAGACAACCTCTTTGATTGCCAAAAATGATGAATTCAAAGCTCAACTTCAGGAAAAGGGTTTTACAATTGCAGCATTAAAAAACGAGTTAAGAAAATTAACAGGAAATAGTGTGAACACTAAGTTTGCAAAACCATCAATCTTGGGAAAACCAGTTTTACAACCACTTAGAAACCAATCAGTTGTTAGACAACCGACTGCATTTAGATCTGAACGGTCAAAATTTTCAAAACCACGGTTTGCCTCCCGAGTTGATTCGAAACAAGTTTTTTCAAAACCAGTCACTTCACAATCTAGACCTAATGTAAAGGAATATGCTTTTGCAAAACCTCATCATATGAGTGCTTTTAGTTCCTCTAGGATTAGTTCAAAGCGTGTGTCATTTGTGACACCAAAGGAACATGTTAGACATAAAAACAGTGTTCAGAATCACAACCTAGAGGATGCTAAGAAAAACACACATTAAAAGACTAGGAATTTGCCTGTTTTTTCTAAGAGTAGTTGCGTATCGATTAAAGCGATTCCTGTAGCAGATCACTCTAAGAATTCTAGATCTTTTTCTGAATCCAAACACTCTGTTTGCTCAACTTGTCAGAAATGTGTTTTTAATGCAAACCATGATGATTGTATAACAAAATTCCTGAAGGAAGTGAATGCTCGTGCTAAGGCTCAATCCTCTAAGAATAGAAACAACAACAAGCCCGTAAAACCAAAGAGTTATACTCAGAAACCTGGTAGGCAGATTGCTGTAGGACAAAGGTCTTCTCTCAACAAGTCTTCCACTGTACATGAGAAACCAAACACTCCTAGATCTTGCCTTAGGTGGATACCGATGGGTAGAATTTTGTCACACCCCCAAAATCTGTGTTTGCAACGGAATGGAATTCCGGGGGCGTGATGTTCTCGGTCACAAAGAACAAGGAATAAAGAACGACCTCTAAGTGAGTCGTTTTAAAAACAAGCGTTTGATTTAAAGTAAAGTTTTACAAAACATAGTTATCAGAGTTCACCATCAAAATGTAAGATTTAAATACATAACCAAACGCTAAATAATGTAAGAAAATATCCTTCATGATGTGCATCCAAAATGTGACTCGAAGTGCTTCCATACAAAAGGTGTATCAACATCACCTAGTTACCTGAGAATACACGCTAAAAGGGTCAACAAATAATCTTGGTGAGAGTCATAGGTTTAAATAAACAGTAAGGCGGACCACAAGATTTCAATAGCAAGACAGTACAACAAATATAATGTCACAGCCAAAAATAATATATACAATGCCTAAGCTCATGACCCCGAAGCTCGACGTACTCGTATGCAATTAAGCACAATAATAACAATGCCCCAATAAGTGTTTTCCAGGCACTCGAAAATAATCCGAATGATATGCGTCCGTTTACCCAGTTGGCGCGACCAACCCGGACGGGGTGTCAACCCAAATAGATCTATTCATAACATCCGCGCTTACAAGTAATTAACGGTTCATGATTCAAAAGGGGACTTTAATGGCAATGTGGTAACTTAGGCAAAGTAACAGTTTTAGTACTTGAGTCCGTATGTAAAAACAAGCAGTGTATTCCCACTCCGAGGGTTTAGAAATCATATATAAACAATGAAAAATCGGGGCTATGAAACTCACCTTAGCAAAGCAAATCTCGTTTGGTATTATGTAAATGGCAATATAGGTCCAATAACTCTAATCGCGACCTAAATATACATATGTCTTAGGTTTTGAAAACAAGGTCAAGCATGCAAGTCTTACTCTACATTATCACTTGTACATGTCGTTGTAACATTTGTTGTCAAAATATCATTATGTCATTTTGATCCTTTTTTAGAAGTTACCACTTTTAGAAACATAACTTGTTTATTTCATAACCAAGTTTTAATTGTCGCGTTAATAGGTTTCATAAATTTTCTAATGCATCTAATATGTTTACACATGGTCCTACCATTTTCGTTTACTTCATTTAAACCAAAACATACTTAAAATGGTCTAAAATCTACTCCTAAAAATTCCATCAGCTTTCAAGTAGGCTGCCAAAATTCATATATTGCCGCAAATCTTCTTTTGGCCATAACTTTTGCGTCGTAACTCCGTTTCTTAAGTTTAACCTATCCACGCGAAGGTATTTAAGTGTACTCTAGGCTTTTCATGGTCTCGGCTAGCCTAAACATCATTTACATCTCAGTTTTCTATTGCTAAAAATCTGGACAGAATGTCCTTTTTCAGAAATAGTCATTTTCGTCGTTTAACTTGAAAATAACGTATCTTTTTCGTTATAGACCCGTTTTAACTCATTCAAGCGACCACGTTTCCGTTATTAAGTCTATTTCCTATATTTCTAGCCTATTAATGTCCCTAACCTGCTGATTTTCCCAGTTCGTGTAAAGTTGGACAGATTGTATATTATAAGTGTCAAAAACTATTTTCTAACCTTCTAGTTGTTATAACAAATTAACCACAACTTCCAAATCTCATCCTAGATCCTCCATCAACTTTCTAACATAACAATAGTGGTCTAAACATAAACCTAGCAATATCCAAAGTCCATGTATTAAATCATCAAGCATGACTAACTACACAAGTTCATTACTCTACATAATTATAAGGTTTGTTACCACCATTTTTATGGATAGTTTCTCTAGTTAGTTTCCTTGTAACAACATATTGTTAAAAACATAACCTTTACTAAAGGATCATTATAAAAGTAACTTGTTATTAACATGTTCCAAGTGATAATGAGTAATGAAACTTGACAAGCACATAAAATGTAAAAACCATGAAGTATTAGTAAGTTTACTTACGAGGATGATTTTTGAAATGAGTGTTGTAAATCACTAGTTAACCACAAGACTTGTGCTCTAAAACCCTTGTTAATAAGCCCTAATAACCTTGATCCTTGCCACAACAAACTTTCTCCTTCTTGCTCCTTGCTAAGTGTGTCGATTTGTATGTAGAGATGGGAGGGAGTATGTTATTTTTTATTTTTTTTCTTACAAGAACTAGTAGCAAAATGAAGGTAAGTATGTGTTATTTATACTTGGAATTATTCAAGGAATGAATAGGAAGTCAAAAGCTCATAATTTGGTCCAAGGGGCGGTGGTCGGTTAGGAGGCTAGGGAAGGGGGGACATGGAGACATTTTGGTGGCTTAGCCACAAAAGTAGAAAAAGCAAACACACTTTGTGGCTAATATCATCATTATGTCAAATATGTCTTACTAATTATGGACAAAGCAGAAAGGGGGGGGGGGGGCGGCCATGGGTTAAAATTGGAAGTATTTGTGTAGTTTTGATAAAAAAAAATGTATATATTGTAGGTATTGGGTGTTAAAAATATGTATTAGTTGTTGTTTCGGTACTTATCGAAAGTTATACGTAATTAAACGTAAGTTGTAAGGAAATTACTTTGGGTGTCAGAAAATATTTTTGGAACTTTTGTAATAATTTAGGAAGTATAAAAATACGATAAAATTAATCGTTGAGAGAATCGGGTATGTCGGGTGTTAAATATTAGAGTTAACTACATTTTTGGTCCTTGTGGTTGTACCAATATTTCACTTTTGGTCCAAAATTCAAAAAATGATTGATTTTAGTCCAAAAGTACACGTGGCTTCCACTTTCAGTCCAATTTTCTAACTGAGTTAGTTTAGTCGTTAAGTAGTTGCAACATTAGTCCTTTAACCTAACGGTCGTTTGCAACGTTCGTCCTTTATACCAAATATCGTTTGCAATGTTTGCACCGTTAGTCCTTTCAATGTTTGCACCGTTGTCCTTTAACCACCACTTAACACCGCCACCACCCACCACCACTTAACACCACCACCACCTAACACCGCCACCACCACCACCACTAACACCACCACCACCTAACACCGCCACCACCACCACCCCACACCACCACCACCACCACCCGCCACCACCACCCCACCCCACCACCACCTACACCACCACCCACCACCACTTAACACCGCCACCACCACCCAACACCACCACCACACACACCACCACCACCACCACCACAACCCCACCACCACCACCCAACACCACCACCACCTAACACTCCGCCACCACCACCACACCTAACACCACCACCACCACCCACCACCACCCACAACCACACAGCCACCACACCACCTAACACCACCCACCACCACCACACCACTTAACCACCACCACCACTTAACACCGCCCACCCGCACCACTTAACACCGCCACCACCCACCACCACTTAACACCGCCGCCACCACCCAACACCACCACCACCTAACACCGCCACCACCACCACCACCCAACACCACCACCACCTAACACCACCACCACCACTTAACGCCGCCACCACCCACCACCACTTAACACCGCCACCACCCACCACCACTTAACACCGCCGCCACCACCCAACACCACCACCACCTAACACCGCCACCACCACCACCCAACACCACCACCACCTAACACCACCACCACCACTTAACACCGCCACCACCCACCACCACTTAAAAAGTCGAAAAAATTCTAAAAACAAAAAAATTTGACGAAATTTTTTTTTCCAAAAAAAAAAATTTGAAAAAAAAAAATTTTTCTAATAAAATTTTTTCTTAAAAAAGTTGAAAAAAATTCTAAAAAAAAAAAAAAAAAATTTGACGATAAAATTTTTTCTTAAAATTTCTAATAAAAATTTTTTTCTTAAAATTTTTTGAAATATATATGTTCTAAAAATTTTTTTTTGAAATATATATGTTCTAAAAAAAAATTTAAAAAATTTTTGACGAATTTTTTTGGAAAAAATGTTTTCGTCAAAATTTTTTTTTTTAGAATTTTTTTCGAATTTTCTAAGAAAATTTTTTATTAGAATTTTTTTTTCAAATTATTTTTTTTGGAAAAAAAAAATTTCGTCAAATTTTTTTTTTTTATAATATTTTTCGACTTTTTTAAGAAAAAATTTTATTAAAATTTTTTTTTAAATTATTTTTTTTGGAAAAAAAAATTTCGAAAAAAAAAATCATTTTTTTAGATTTTTTTCTAATTTTTTTCGATTTAATTTTTTTTTTTTTTTAAACTAACTAACTGAAAGGACTAACGGTGCAAACATTGCGAACGATATTTGGTATAAAGGACGAACGTTGCAAACGACCGTTAGGTTAAAGGACTAATGTTGCAACTTTACAATTAGATTTAACGGACTAAACTAACTCCGTTAGCGATTTGGACCAAAAGTGGAACCATGTTTGAAATTTGGACTGAAAGTGGAAGCCACGTAAGCATATTGGACTGATATATCACGAATTTTGAATTTTGGACTGAAAGTGCAATTTTGATACAACCACGAGGACCAAAAATGTAGTTTACTCTAAATATTAAATAACAATTAATGTTTGTTGAATTTATAACCATAAGTAACTAAAGAATAGAAATTTGTTTTATGGTTTAGAATTGTGAAATGGAGCAGGAGCAAGATACTGGAGCGTTGTGGACTAAATTTAACTTAAGTCTTAGTGCACTTAGAATTTATTCTAGGCTTTCACGTTGGTTCAAGTAAAAAGTATTACATAAATTGTTTTCAAATAAATGTCAAGAAAGTAAATTCGAGTTTGGTGAATAGTATTGACCTGAAATTTTGCGGATTGTAATAGTCTACCACCCATAAAAATGAATCTCGTCCTCGAGATTCAGCCAGTGTTGTTCATTGGAGTGTTGTCGGTGAAGAGATGCGGATATTTTTGACGGATCTGGTCTTCTCGTTCCCAAGTGAACTCAGGACCTCGTTGAGAATTCCAGCGAACTTTGACGATAGGAATTCTACTGTGCTTTAATCGCTTGACATCACGATCCATAATTTCTACTGGCTCTTCGATGAAATTAAGCTTGTCATCGAGCTGAATCTCTTCTAATGGAATGACGAGGGATTCGTCGGATAGACACTTTTTAAGATTAGAAACATGAAAGGTATTATGCACACTACTAAGCTCTGGCGGGAGTTCAAGTTCGTATGCCACCGGACCGATTCTTGCTAGGATCTTAAATGGTCCAATATATCTAGGGTCCAATTTCCCGCGTTTCCCAAATCTTATCACACCTTTCCAAGGCGATACCTTCAACATTACCATGTCTCCAACTTTGAATTCTAAGGGCTTACGTCTCACATCGGCGTAACTTTTCTGGCGGTCTCTAGCGGCTTTTAATATGATCCGAATCTGTACAATCTTCTCAGTTGTCTCATGAAAAATTTCTGGACCGGTAAGTTGAGCATCTCCGACTTCAGCCCAACAGACTGGTGATCGGCACTTCCTACCGTAGAGTGCTTTGAATGGTGCAGCCTTTATAATTGAGTGATAACTATTGTTGTAGAAAAACTCAATTAATGGCAAATGAGTATCCCAGCTATTACCGAAATCAATCACACAGGCACGGAGTATATCCTCGAGTGTTTTGATGGTCCTCTCACTCTGACCATCGGTTTGTGGATGGTGGGCTGTACTCATGTTGAGACGGGTTCCAAAGGCATCATTAAGCGATTCCCAAAATCTTGAAGTGAATCGACTGTCTCGATCTGAAATGATTGAAACTGGTACACCATGTTTCGAGACAATATCCTAGATATAGATTCTAGTTAACTTATCCATCTTGTAGGTTTCTTTAATGGGCAAGAAGTGAGCTGATTTGGTGAGACGATCAACGATCACCCAAATCGCGTCATTTCCGCTCGGAGTTTTAGGAAGTTTAGAGATGAAGTCCATGGTAATACGCTCCCATTTCCATTGAGGAATCTCTGGTTGTTGTAGTAAACCAGACGGCTTCAGGTATTTGGCCTTCACTTTGGAACTAGTAAGACATTTGCTAACATAAGTAGCGATGTCGGCCTTCATATTCGGCCACCAATACAGCTTTTTAAGATCCTGGTACATTTTGTCGGAACCAGGGTGTATGGAGTATTTCGACTTGTGTGATTCGTGCATGATCAACTCTCGTAGACCACTGAAAAGTGGTATCCAACTCCTATCTTTGAAGCATAACATTCCATCGGATCTTCTCATGAAACCATTTGTACTTTCTGGCATACCATCAATGTTCTCCTTCGGTCGGTTCTCTATCTTAAGTGCTTCAGCCTGGGCCTCAAGAATTTTGGATGGAAGAGGTGAACTAATGGTCATACCCAATGATCTTACTCTTAAAAGTTTAAGTCACTCTTTCCTGTTAAAGGCATATGCTACTACGTTCGCTTTACCAGGATGATATCGGATCTCGTAATCATAATCACTAAGTAGCTCTAGCCAATGGCGTTGCCTCATATTAAGCTCTTTCTGGTCTAAGATATGTTGAAGACTTTTGTGGTCGGTGTACACTGTACACTTTTTACCGTAGAGGTAATGTCTCCAAATCTTTAGCGCAAAGACAACTGCTCCTAACTCTAAGTCATGAGTGGTGTAATTCTACTCATGAATTTTGAGTTTTCGGGAAGCGTAAGCTATAACCCTCTCATTCTGCATCAACACAGCTCCAAGTCCTTTATGCGAAGCATCACAATAAACCACAAAGTTTTCCATTCCTTCGGGTAAAGCCAAAATCGGCGCACTGCAAAGTTTCTGCTTCAACAACTGGAAGGCAGACTCTTGTTTCTCTCCCTATTCGTACTTCTGTTTCTTTTGCGTTAGCTTGGTTAAAGGCTTCGCTATCTTTGAGAAACCCTCAATGAACCTTCTGTAATACCCAGCAAGACCTAGAAATTGATGAATCTCGGTGGGAGTCTTAGGTGTTTCCCAATCCTTAATAGCCTCGATCTTAGCTGGGTCAACATGCAATCCCTGGCTGTCAATTACGTGTCTAAGAAATTGTACTCTTCGGATCCAAAAATCACACTTAGAAAACTTCGCGTACAACTTCTCGTTCTTGAGCAATTCTAAGATCGTCTTAAGATGCTCTTCGTGCTCTTCCTTGCTTTTGGAATAGATTAGAATATCATCAATGAACACAATTACAAATTTGTCCAGGTACGGTTTGCACACCCGGTTCATGAGATCCATAAATACCGCAGGTGCATTAGTTAATCCAAACGGCATCACTTGAAACTCATAATGACCATAACAAGTCCTAAAAGCCATTTTCGGAATATCTTCTTCCCGAACCCTTAGTTGATGATAACCCGATCTCAAATCGATCTTCGAGTAAAAACTGGAACCTTGCAACTGATCGAACAAATCGTCAATTCTTGGAAGTAGGTAACGGTTCTTTACCGTTAACTTGTTCAGCTCACGATAATCTATGCACATTCGGAATGATCCATCCTTCTTTTTCACAAACAAGACCGGTGCTCCCCAAGGCGAGGAACTTGGTCTAATGAATCCCTTGTCTAATAGCTCTTGCAACTGTTTAGACAATTCTTGCAACTCTGATGGTGCTAGTCGGTAGGGTGCTCTTGCTATTGGTGCTGCTCCTGGCACCAAATCTATCTGGAACTCCACTTGACGGGTAGGCGGTAATCCAGGCAAGTCTTCAGGAAAGACTTCCGGAAAATCTCGGACAATCGGTACATCTTCCAATCGTTTCTCATCCAATTTCTTTTCGGTTATATGTGCCAGAAAAGCATGACATCCCTTCTTTATATACTTTTCGGTCTTGACACACGAGATGATATTTAGTCAAGTTCCACTTCGTTCACCATGGATAATCAAGGTTTCACCATTCAAAGGGACATGAACAACCTTTTCGTCGCAAATGATCCTAGCGTGGTGTTTAGATAACCAATCCATACCGATTACGAAGTCAAAACTACCGAGTTCGATAGGGATAAGATCGATGCTAAATGGATGATTTAGGAAATTAAAGGTACAATCGCGGATTATGGTGTTGGAGCTAACTAGGTTACCATTTGCTAATTCAACGTCGTAGGTGGTGTCTAAGATGGTAGGTGCAATATTAAGTAGAGGAGCAAAAGTAGTAGAAACAAAACTTTTATCAGCACCCGAATCAAATAAAACTAAAGCATAACGATCATTGAGAAGGAACGTACCCGTGACAACAGTCGGGTCCTCAGTAGCTTCCCTGTTTCTGAGATTATAAACTCTTCCCTGAGCTCCGTTATTCTGAGTTCCCTGATTCTTCTCCTTTGGGCATTCTTTCTTGAAATGTCCTGTTTCGCCACATCCGAAACATGCTCCAAGAACCCTTTGATTTGTTGCTGCAGTAGGAGACCTACAGTCTTTGGTTAAGTGCCCAATTTTCTTACAATTGCCACATGGAGTAGGGCAACGTCCTGGATTGTGGTGACGTTGGCACTTGTCACACTTAGGAAGATTTCCTTCATAACCACTCTTCTCTGTCGGGCCCGCAACATAAGCCTTAACAACTTCTTACCTTTTGTTGGGTTGCTGAGTAGCATTTCCTCCTTGATTAGAATCCCACTTTCTCTTGTTGTTGTTGCTGTTGTGGTGGCGGTTGTTGTTATTATTGCGGTTACTGTTGTTGCTATCTCGAGCAGCCTTGGCTCGAACAACTTGATCCATCAGATTGTGAGACATTCGGATAGTCTCATCCAGAGTACTCGGCTTAGAAGAGGTAACATTTCCTTGAATATAAGATGGAAGACCCCAAATGTACCTTTCAATCTTTTTCTGGGTAGTAGAAACCATCTCAGGACAGAGAGTAGCCAATTCATGATATCGTTGGGTATAAGCTGCAATGTCGTACCCTTTCACTGTTAAATTCCAAAATTCAACCTCCAATTTTTGAACTTCATTTCTCGGAAATACTCAGCAGTTACCATTTCCTTAAACTTAACCCATGGTAATTCAAAAGCAGCATCAATTCCCACTGATTGGGCATAAGCATTCCACCAAGATAAGGCACCATCCAACAAGGTACCTGTAGCATATTTCACCTTACAGTTTTCCGCACAGTTGCACATACGGAAGGTCGATTCCAACTACTCGAACCATCGTACCAAACCGACAGCTCCTTCCATGCCACTGAAAGTCTGCGGCTTGCAACCCGAAAACTCTTTGTAAGTACATCCACGAGTCGTGGTTTCACCCATGGTTGCCGTTCCACTAGCTTCTCCTCCGTTACCACTGTTGCGATTGTTCTCATATTCAGCCATAGCAGCAGCAACCTGTGCTGTAACCCGTTGGGCAACGAGTCGATCGATCTCAGCTGAACTCATGCTTTGTTTCTTAGGTGGCATTGTTTTTCTAATCACAAGAAACAACAATAATTAGGATCCATAAGTAACAAAGGTTATCACAAGTATATATATATACAACCATGACGTGTGAAAATCACAACAAGATCAACCTCAACAATATAGGAATAAATCATGACAAAAATGGATCATGATAGAAATATGACGTGATAAGAACAACCCATGATAATCACAACAATCATAACATATTTTCACCATGAGTAGGTACAACCACAACAAGATAAAAATACATCACGATAATGATAAAGCACGATAAGAATATGGCATGATAATAATCAACCACAATAAGAATAAATCACGACAACCATAATAAGATCACAACATAGATAGATACATCACAACATACATAGATACAAAAGGAAAGTCTCGGTTCACATCGACCGATATCGCATCATAGCGTAACAATACAATACATCCCAACATAACTTGCTACATTGTTGTACAACTAACAAAAGATCGCAAGTGTCACTACTAATGCCACACACCCCGTGGCTAGGATATACATACAAAAGATAACTATGATACAAATCTAGTCTAGGCGCTGCCAGGGGCACCATCAAGACGGCGCTGGAGATCTCTGATCTGATCACGGAGACTAGCAATCAACTCATCCTGGTCGCGGCGACGTGCCTGCTCATCCTCCATGAAATGCTCATGAGTAGCAATCCGAGAGTGGCCAATGATCTGATGCTCCAACTGAGTCTCCAAGGTCTCAATGCGCTCTAGGGGAAACTCATTGAGACAATCAAATATTCAGCCAATACGGTCCTTATGACGGACCATCCTGGCAATCAGAAGTGGTATAGTATGGTGGATCGGCTCACCGGTAACCGGTAGAATATGAGCAGCAGCCATCTCCGAGCTCTCTCCTAACTCCCAAGCACGAGGAGTACCCTCATTGTACCTCCACCTACTGAGAACAGGTGGAATAAATGACCATCTGCGAGCGTCAACCTGTCTGCGAACTTCGCGTCGAGCGGAGGCCTAAGCAGCAGCCATAACATAGGGATCTGAAGGAGAAGGAACCATGGTGAATGCCCTCTTACGAGGCGGTAGCAGGGTGTCAGAAACATCTCTGGATGGTGATGGTAAGGGAACTGTGGTAGTCTGACGGTAAGTAACTGGTGGTGGTGGTGGAGATGATGGTGGTGATGGGATATGAGGTGGAGTAACAGTGGGTGCTGGTACACGGCTGGGTTGAGGTCGGACCCTCTTCCTAGCCATGCGGAGCATAACAGGGCCAGTCTCATGTAATTGGTAGCGACGACCAATAGGGATCTGATCTGGTCGCACAACAGGTGCACGCCTAACACGGCGCACTGGTGGTGAGGCTGGTAGTGATGGTACTGGAGGAACAGGTGCAATGGGTGGTGATGGTATAGGTGGGGTAGACACAGTCTGGGCGTCCTCGAATGGCTCGGTCTCAGCAGACTCGTCGCCAGAAGGTACGAGAACAGGAATGGCTGGCGTGACCGGAATAGTGGATGATGATGAATCATGCATATCCGAATCAGAATTGAGAATGATAGGATCGGTGGGTGAATACATATCACTGTAAACCAGGTCAATATAAATATGTATAAGTATCAATGACTTATATAAAATAAGTGAATAAAAACATGTTTTGCAATCCTAAGCACATCATGATATTGTGAAGTGTCGTGACCTAGTGGTTAAAGCCTAGGGTTAATGATGCATCCTAGTTCTCTATAACCTTGGCACTGGTACCAATCTGTCACACCCCCAAAATCTGTGTTTGCAGCGAAATGGAATTCCGGAGGCGTGATGTTCTCGATCACAAAGTACAAGGAATAAAGAACGACCTCTAAGCGAGTCATTTTAAAAACAAGCGTTTGATTTAAAGTAAAGTTTTACAAAACATAGTTATCAGAGTTCACCATCAAAATGTAAGATTTAAATACATAACCAAACGCTAAATAATGTAAGAAAATTTCCATCATGATGTGCATCCAAAATGTGACTCGAAGTGCTTCCATACAAAAGGTGTATCAACATCACCTAGTTACCTGAGAATACACGCTAAAAGGGTCAACAAATAATCTTGGTGAGAGTCATAGGTTTAAATAAACAGTAAGGCGGACCACAAGATTTCAATAGCAAGACAGTACAACAAATATAATGTCACAGCCAAAAATAATATATACAATGCCTAAGCTCATGACCCCGAAGCTCGACGTACTCGTATGCAATTAAGCACAATAATAACAATGCCCCAATAAGTGTTTGCCAGGCACTCGGAAATAATCCGAATGATATGCGTCCGTTTACCCAGTTGGCGCGACCAACCCGGACGGGGTGTCAACCCAAATAGATCTATTCATAACATCCGCGCTTACAAGTAATTAACGGTTCATGATTCAAAAGGGGACTTTAATGGCAATGTGGTAACTTAGGCAAAGTAACAGTTTTAGTACTTGTGTCCGTATGTAAAAACAAGCAGTGTATTCCCACCCCGAGGGTTTAGAAATCATATATAAACAATGAAAAATCGGGCTATGAAACTCACCTTAGCAAAGCAAATCTCGTTTGGTATTATGTAAACGGCAATATAGGTCCAATAACTCTAATCGCGACCTAAATATACATATGTCTTAGGTTTTGAAAACAAGGTCAAGCATGCAAGTCTTACTCTACATTATCACTTGTACATGTCGTTGTAACATTTGTTGTCAAAATATCATTATGTCATTTTGATCCTTTTTTAGAAGTTACCACTTTTAGAAACATAACTTGTTTATTTCATAACCAAGTTTTAATTGTCGCGTTAATAGGTTTCATAAATTTTCTAACGCATCTAATATGTTTACACATGATCCTACCATTTTCGTTTACTTCATTTAAACCAAAACATACTCAAAATGGTCTAAAATCTACTCCTAAAAATTCCATCAGCTTTCAAGTAGGCTGCCAAAATTCATATATTGCCGCAAATCTTCTTTTGGCCATAACTTTTGCGTCGTAACTCCGTTTCTTAAGTTTAACCTATCCACGCGAAGGTATTTAAGTTTACTCTAGGCTTTTCAAGGTCTCGGCTAGCCTAAACATCATTTACATCTCAGTTTTCTATTGCTAAAAATCTGGACAGAATGTCCTTTTTCAGAAATAGTCATTTTCGTCGTTTAACTTGAAAATAGCGTATCTTTTTCGTTATAGACCTGTTTTAACTCATTCAAGCGACCACGTTTCCGTTATTAAGTCTATTTCCTATATTTCTAGCCTATTAATGTCCCTAACCTGCTGATTTTCCCAGTTCGTGTAAAGTTGGACAGATTGTATATTATAAGTGTCAAAAACTATTTTCTAACCTTCTAGTTGTTATAACAAATTAACCACAACTTCCAAATCTCATCCTAGATCCTCCATCAACTTTCTAACATAACAATAGTGGTCTAAACATAAACCTAGCAATATCCAAAGTCCATGTATTAAATCATCAAGCATGACTAACTACACAAGTTCATTACTCTACATAATTATAAGGTTTGTTACCACCATTTTTATGGATAGTTTCTCTAGTTAGTTTCCTTGTAACAACATATTGTTAAAAACATAACCTTTACTAAAGGATCATTATAAAAGTAACTTGTTATTAACATGTTCCAAGTGATAATGAGTAATGAAACTTGACAAGCACATAAAATGTAAAAACCATGAAGTATTAGTAAGTTTACTTACGAGGATGATTTGTGAAATGAGTGTTGTAAATCACTAGTTAACCACAAGACTTGTGCTCTAAAACCCTTGTTAATAAGCCCTAATAACCTTGATCCTTGCCACAACAAACTTTCTCCTTCTTGCTCCTTGCTAAGTGTGTCGATTTGTATGTAGAGATGGGAGGGAGTATGTTATTTTTTATTTTTTTTCTTACAAGAACTAGTAGCAAAATGAAGGTAAGTATGTGTTATTTATACTTGGAATTATTCAAGGAATGAATAGGAAGTCAAAAGCTCATAATTTGGTCCAAGGGGGGTGGCCGGTTAGGAGGCTAGGGGGGGGGACATGGAGACATTTTGGTGGCTTAGCCACAAAAGTAGAAAAAGCTAACACACTTTGTGGCTAATATCATCATTATGTCAAATATGTCTTACTAATTATGGACAATAGGGGGGGCGGCCATGGGTTAAAATTGGAAGTATTTGTGTAGTTTTGATACAAAAATGTATATATTGTAGGTATTGGGTGTTAAAAATATGTATTGGTTGTTGTTTCGGTACTTAACGAAAGTTATACGTAATTAAACGTAAGTTGTAAGGAAATTACTTTGGGTGTCAGGAAATATTTTTGGAACTTTTGTAATAATTTTGGAAGTATAAAAATACGATAAAAATAATCGTTGAGAGAATCGGGTATGTCGGGTGTTAAATATTAAATAACAATTAATGTTTGTTGAATTTAAAACCATAAGTAACTAAAGAATAGAAATTTGTTTTATGGTTTAGAATTGTGAAATGGAGCAGGAGCAAGATACTGGAGCGTTGTGGACTAAATTTAACTTAAGTCTTAGTGCACTTAGAATTTATTCTAGGCTTTCACGTTGGTTCAAGTAAAAAGTCTTACGTAAATTGTTTTCAAATAAATGTCAAGAAAGTAAATTCGAGTTTGGTGAATAGTATTGACCTGAAATTTTGCGAGTTGTGATAAATTTTTAAGATTGTTGGTCTTAGATGGATACCTACTAGTAAGTTGTTCACAAACTGCAAAACCAAGGTTGACAGTGAAACCCCAAATGGTCTGGAGGCTGATATCACTAACCCACATAAATACAAACAAACTCGTCATATTAGTGCAGGTCTTCCTAACCAAAGTGCAGGTACATCGGTCATTCCTATCAAGGAAAGACTCAGAGTTTGGCTGCCAAAAGGACTGAAATCTCCTAATTTAGGGGTTCAGGAAACTCAACATTGATGTACATGCGACATATGACGTTTGAACACATCAGTTCAAGCCTCGTTCTTCAGCAAAATATGATGTCTGTTCGCATCAGTTCAGGGCTCGCTCTTCAACAACAAAATGGCATCTGCAGACAACACTTCAGGCCCCGTTCCTCAAGGAAAAGAAAGGTGTACGCTTAAGTGCGCTTGTTGTTCCCTTTAACACGTTAGAGTTAACTAGAAAGTTAATCTATTTGTGTTTATGACTAATACAATGTTATGATTAATTCTAACAGTTATAAAACGTGAATAAAAAAACAATATTTTTCAACATTTAAATTCTTATTAGAAATAATTCCAAGAATCTATTACCCAAGGGTTTTGCGGAACAAACACTTGGGATTGAATAGACAAGGGTTTGAGGTGTCTCCTATCGAAACTCAAGTTTTGCTTGAGTGGTAACAATATACCCACTGAGCTATCTTAGTGAGTTGTATACTCTTTGTAGGAGAGAAGTTACTTTGTAAAAGCTCTAAGCTTTCAATATACAAAGCACACATAACTTCTCTCCATCTGATCTATTTATACATAAGTAATCTAAGTATAAGTGATTAAAATATTACAAGTTGTTGAGGTAGCGTGTCTGACAATTACAAATAGTAATTGTCATTTCCAAGAACCAATAGGAAAGGGCTAATAAGACTTTGGGAGTTGTTGGCTGACACTCCATGACTTTTAGCCGCAATAGGGAAGGTTGGTATCTGACAAGAGAAGAGTGTTTGGTCTGACACTTTTATCTTCTCAGATCTTTCCCTTTTGTTCCCGCCTATTCTTCAGGCATTGGTTCCTCAGTCTTCAATCACTTTGTTGTTGAGGAGACTGGGGTTCAGTGAGTTCTTGTCCAACACTCACTGAACTATCATCTTCTTCTTCGGCTTAAGTCCTACTCAAGGAGTACCGCCTTCCTGAGAGTGAGTCCTTTATTGAACTCGCTTTAAGCATCCTGAAGATGACTCACTGAGAGGCTGTTCTCTCAGTGACTTGAATTGTTCTCGGTTTAGCAAACACTTAGCTTAATTTGTGTTCAAATCCTGTTTAAGATAATTGGGTGTTTTACGAACCCAACAATCTCCCCCTATTTGGATATAAATTATGCCTAAGTGTTTTGATCAGTATGAGTGAGCTAAAGTCTTCTGCTCATACTGAATGTACTAGAAAATAAATAAGGATATTGATATAACAAAACATTCATCAATTTATTCATATCATTACAAGTCCTATTATTCTAAGTACAAAATACTCAAGGTTCCTGAACAAGACCCATGAGTTCTAGTTTCGCCTTCTTTGACATCAACACCTCTTTATCAGGTCGATCCTTCATCATTTGATCCATCAGCCTGACAAACTCCTCATTTTCAGGTCTCCTGATATTAAGCGCCATCAGTTTGTAAGCAAGGAGTGTTGTCGTTTCCACTTTATCGATGTCAGAGACTCTTTGAAAGGCTTCCTGACCAAATTCATCCACAAAGAAGATACCATACTCAGGTTCCTTGATGACCAGGTTGGGACGGAACTTGACTCCCTGAGGAGTAGTCCTGTTGCAGTGAAGTGCAGCTATGTATTGTTCAGGTTCAAGAGCCAAAGCTTTTCTTTTCTTCCCGGTCTTCTGAGTAAGTTCAGGGATAGCCAGTCCCTAAGAAGCAAGTGCCCTATCATGGTCAATTTCGAGACTCTTGGCCACTCTTGCGAGTTCATCATACTTGGCACTCAGAGACTTGATAAGGTTTGGGGCATTCTTGCTTGTGGTTTTCTTCCTTAGGATGGGCATCATCATATCCCATTCTCTTAACCCATAGTCTAAAAATTTGATTGTTGGAAGGTGTTCAGACTTTCTTGGACCTCTATGTATCGTTATGCTCAGGGGTTTGGTGTTGTGAATGGAGATGTCAGTGATAGTGCCTTCATCCTTGGTTTTGGTCATGTGCCATACATACCTCTCATATATCCTCTGCCTTTTTTCTTCCTTAAGTTTGGCTTGTTTGTTGTGTTCCTTAAGGAGTTCAGCCTGAAGCTTGAGAAACTCATTTCCTTTGATGTCCTTTTTCTCAGACTCCTTGATCACTTCTTTGGCAACCTTAGAAATTTCAGACCTGTTGAGTTCCAGCTCTTTCTCTTGTTCCTTCCTGAGCTCTTCTTGGTGTAAAATTTTAGCAAGTTGTTCAGGAGTCCCATAGACCCTTCTCCCATCCTCTAAATCAACATAGAACGGTGCATCAGGATCTGCACGTCTTTCAGTTGAAACCTTGACTAAGCCTGCTTCAGGAGGAGGGTTTGTTTCAGTCACCATGATTTTATTCCCTTTGTCAATGGGAGGGGGTTGACTGGTGGATGTCTTAGGGACAGTTACCAAAGCAGAAGTAGGATCAGGGATTGGAGGATCATCATTTTTCTCCCCCTCAGCAGATGGTTGAACTTCAGTGGAGACACCTGCTGACTGAGGAGTTGGAGGAGCATGAGAGGCCTAAAGAATAGATAGGATGTCTGAGACCATAGACTTTGTCTCAGAAGTCTCATTCTTCACGGCACTTAATTCGGCAGCCATTTCCTTTTGGTGGGTGGTGAGTTCAGTGACTTGGGTGGTGTAGTGGGTGACCAGCTCATTATGTATTGTTGAGAGCTGCTCAAAGGCTGAGGAGATTCTGATCAGGTGCTCCTTGGATGCAATAACAGCCTGATGAATGGACTCTTGTTGTGTCCTTAGACCTTGAAGATCTACCCCCTGAAGGAGCTTTAGAAGCTCAGTAATGCTGGTGGAGGTGGACGCCTGAGAGGCCAAGTATGCATCCAGTCTGTTGACAAAGGTGGGATCATCTGTAAGATGTTCTTGGACTGATTCGATAGCCTTGAGGATGTTGGACAGTTCCTGATGCTGTCCAGTGGCTATGTCATCTACAGATTTGTTCAGGTCGCCAAGTTGTTTATCCGTGAGGGTGGCGGCCTGAAGAATCTTTGCCTGAGATTCTTCTACAGAAGCCCTGAAGTCAGCATAGGAGGCTGCCACTTCAGTGTGCTTATCCCATTGCTCATCCGTAAGTACATTGTAAAGACCTTCGTTGGATTTGCGAAGGAATTTTGCCATTTGTCTTTCAGAAGCCGGACGAGCATTGTCATACTTTTGCAACCACTTAGGAGTGGCTGAAGCACCTGATGATGATGATGAAGTTGATGGGGAACTGGGTGGTTGATCCTCAGGAGGAGGAGAAGAATATTGTTGCTCAGAGGGCTGAGGAGGGCTTAGTTGACTTTCCATTTCCTCCTCAGCATCAGGAATATCATCATCACCAAAATCAATCTCCTCCTCTGACTCATCAGCCAACAAATTTTCATAGTCAGCCAGAGAAGGAGCCTTCAGGATATCCGGCTCCCCCTCAGAAGAGGGCTCACCTTCGTTGTGGCCAGGTCCTGACTCTTTTTTCATAATAACTGGTGGGGTTTGACCAGCCTGACTAGTCATAATAACTGGGGGGGGGGGGTTTGCCCAGCCTGACTTTTAGGGTCAGTTCCTGAGAGTACAAAAGTGCCTGAGGTGGGTTTGGGTTCCGTATCAGCGGGTGGTTTATATCCCTCCGAGTCTTTGTCCCCCTGAGCGCCTTCATCCACTGATGGGTGTTTTCCAGTGGAATCATGAAGCACTCCTTGTGAAGATGTATGGACCCCCTTCCCATCAGGATTGGTCTGTCCTTTTGGGGATTTAGGGTCCTGAACTCCCTGAGACCCAAAGTGTGATTGCTCAGGGACGTTAGCAGGATGTGAGTGGGTATGGGTCCCCTTCTCAGTGGAGTAGTGCTGCCCCACTGAGGATATAGAACCCTGTACTCCCTCAGGCTCTGATTGTGATTTATCAGTGCCTTCATTAGGATGTGAATGGGTGGATGTTCCTGATCCCTCTGACTTGTTTATGTCAAAGGAAACATGCGGAAAGGGTATGTCCGAGGACACTGAGGATGATTTCCCAGTGACCTCCGTTGACGGTTGTTTTGTGGTCAGAAGGGTCTTTGCAGTGGGTGTCTCAGAGGTCAGGGCCACAATGTTAAGGGTGCCTGAGCCAACAGTCTCAGTGACGAGTGGTTTAGGTCTAACCACCTTACTGGACTGTCCCCCTTTCTTCTTCTTCACCTTTTTGGTTGGTGAAGGTACAAGAGAGATAACATTCTCACCCTGAATGACTACTAACATGTAGTTGGTCAGGGCAGGGGGTTGTGCCTCAGTGATGTCACTACTAAAATTGGTCTTATGCAAGACGTCAGGTTTTGTACCTTGTTCGTCAGACCTTAAGTAGTCAGAACCAAGAAGGTCCTGAAGCGCACAGGAAATAAACCTAGGATAAGACATGTGTCTTTGCCTATGTTTCCCTGAGAGCTTGGCAACGAGGTCTCAAAAGATTATACCTCCGATATCAATTTTTCTACCCTCCAAGAGACTGAACATCATCATTTGCTGTGATGAGTTCACTTGCTCAGTGGAGGATTTGTTCCCTCCTAGGACTTGAATGACAAATGTCATCATGAGTCTCCAGATGGGGTGAAACCATGTCTTCACTATGGGAGCCTTTTCTAACAAGGCTTCAGGAGACAAAGTGGGACGCTTAGCGTCATGAGGCCCAAGGAATAGCATTTCTGCTTTAATTTCCTGGTCAGTAGGGTTTGCCTCAAAGGTCTGGGCGAAATCAAGACCAGTGGCCTTGAGAAAGGTCTTGTAGTCTAGGGAGAGGGGTTTCTTCCCATTCATCACAGTGAATGTGATGATTGATTCTCTGGTGTCCTTAGGGCTAGTAGCCGTTGTGGTACACCAGAACTCCCTGAGATAGTCATGATAAATGACTGATGGGGTTTTGGTAAAAGCTGTGGCAAGGAAGCAGTTATGTAAATACTTAACTACATCCTTGTAACCCTCATATTGTTGAGGGTAGTGGAAATTTCCAACCACATTGTTTTTGGTCATATCCACGCCCTCCATTGGAAAGTTCACATTTGGGGCGAGGGTGATAGCATTAGAAGAAGCCATTTGTGGGTAAGTCTGGGTTTGACTAAGGTTTCTGGGTTTCTAAAGCTTAAGAATACACACACAATTTGTTTTTGAGAATTAAAAATGGCAGAGTTTTGCTTAAGATTCTATAAAAACGTGTGTGTGTTTTTTTTTGGTTGGGTTATTTATAGGGAAGTGGAGATGGGGGTGTTTTAGGCATTTTAGCGGTTTTAATTTATTCAAAAAGAATTATAGGAAACTGTTTTGAATAAAATGTTTTGGGATCCGCATTTAATGCCAACACTCCACTTTTCCCTGGTTTGGCACAACAGTCAAGGTGAACAGTTGAGCAGTTCTGCAAAAGTGTAATTTGCAGAGATGAGTCATCACATATCTGTAATGTGATTGGAGAGGCATTTAATGCCAAGTGGAAATGTGGTGGCCCAGAGGTGGAAGCCAGAAAGGCAAAAAGAACAAATATTCTTTAATTAAATGTGAGTTCAGTTACCAACCTCGGACATTTACTAACTTGATACTTAGAGCATTTAAGTCAGTATTTAATGTCTCTTTTCAGGGCCCTGAATGTCTTTTCATTCAGTGATGGTTTTTCAGGGACTTGGGATTAGTCACTGATGATTCAAGAATATGGAATGATTCCTGAGCTACAAGGATTCAGGAACTTGGGTTTAGTTCCTGAACCCTAAAGATTTCAGGAACTTGGGTTTAGTTCCTGAGGATTCAGTGATATATATTTTTTCACTGATGTACACATGGAGTCAGGGACCTGAGGTTTTAAGAATTTACACTTCAGTTGGAATGATTCAATCAGTGGACTGATTCTCTATATCCAACATTCCTAATTCAGCTTTCAGTCTTGTGAAAGTTGGTTCATCCAAAGGTTTGGTGAAGATATCAGCTAACTGATATTCAGTAGGGATGAAGTGTAATTCAATGTCACCATTCATGACATGGTCCCTGATGAAATGATATCTAATATCAATGTGTTTTGTTCTCTGATGAAGAACAGGGTTGTTTGAGATTGCAATTGCACTTGTGTTATCACAAAAGATGGGTACCATCTTATACTGAATTCCATAGTCACTGAGTTGACTTTTCATCCAGAGTACATTTGCACAACAACTAGCTGCTGCAACATATTCAGCCTCAGCTGAGGACAAGGTAACTGATTGTTGCTTCTTAGCACTCCAACAGACTAGTTTCCCACCAAGTATTTGGCAAGAGCCTGAGGTGCTTGATTCGTTATTTTTGTAGTGCTTTTTATTTTTCCAAGGGTAAAAGCAACGTATGCGTTTTCCCCGGGTCGTTTCTCAACGAAGGTCGAATATCGAGTTGCCGTTAACGTGTCGAATACGTGTAGTGAATGTGTGAAAAAGAGTGATTGATTTTTGATTTTATACTACGAACAATTAAATATGAAATAAAAACAACTAATTAAGCTAATTAAACAATTAAACTAAACATACGAATTTTAAAAATGAAAAATTTGAAATTAAAAACGTTATGCGACGAATTATAAAACGTAAATAAAATTGATTTTGTGAAATTTAAAACCTAAAAATAAAAATAACTTTCCTATATTAAATTTGATAAAAGAAAATTTTTGGAAAAAGAAAAATATTATTTTTTGACTTTTTAATAATAATTTTTTTTTTTTTTTTTTTTTTTTTTATGAATTAAAACTATTTAAAACTAATTAAGTGTATTGACTAAAATGCAAAAGTAAAAAAAAATATAACTAATGGACTAATTATAAAAGAAAATTTGGAAAAATAAAAGTTTTATAAAAGCTGAAGGACTAAAGTTGACAAAACTGAAACTTAATTAAACTAAATGAAAGACAAGGACTAAATTTGCCACAAATAAAACTGATTAATTCGAATTGAACTAAACTACAAGGACCAGAATTGCCAAACTACGAAACTTGTTTTATTTTCTAAAGCAGTTAACAATTCTCCCAAGCTCTTTTCAAAAGCTTATAAAAAGCTCAAAACTTAACCAATTTTAAAGATGAAAACTGTTTTGGAAAGCTTATAAAGCAGAGATTATAAAAATCTAAAAAGCCCTTTCACAAATGCTTGATTGCTAGCTCGATTTCGGCCTAGATCAGCAGTTAAAACACAATAGCTGCTGCACTATTTTTTTGATAGCAGAAAAAATGAAAAGAGCAGTCCTAGTCTAAACCAATCCAAGTGTTGCAACCTCTTTTTAACTACTTAAAGTACCTCAAAATTCTCCACAATGAAATTCTAATAAGCTCAGCTGCTATTCAAAAACAATCCCTTAAAAAACTTTTAGACCTATGCAATTTATTCTAAACTAATACTAATCTAAAACTACAAAAAAAAACAACCAAGGACAATGGAAAAAAAAACAATAGCAACAATGATCAGCACTGGAAAAATTAACGAAATGAAACTTACACCTTATCCTAGCTTAAACGAAGTGATTTCAGAACTCGGTTCTAACCCAGGCTTATAAGCCAATAATCAATATACCCATTATCCTGCTTCTCTTCACCATCAGCCTAACCAACTTATTCACCAGCTTATCAACTAATTTTTAAACTTCTCTTTGACTATTTCGCTTTTGAGAAACAAACAATTTGGAGTTCAACTAAAGCTTAACATAAGCTTAAAAAAAATCAGACGAACAGCTTACCAGTAAGCTTAGAAATATATATATATATATATATATATATATATATATATATATATATATTTTTTTTTTTTTTTTTTTTTTTGAAATAACACTCAAATTAGAATAAAGCTAAACTAAATTTAACTTCAAGAATATGCAACTTACATTAAACGGACTGATGATAAAAAGAAACTCAAATTATTTTAACAACCGATTCAAATAATAACCTCAAAAACTCAAAACAATTATAATAACTCAAATAAAAATCATGAGACAATTAAAACAAAAACTGAAATAATTTTTTTCATTAATCAAAATTACCGATTACAAGAAATAAAATTCTGATACAACCGAAATTAAAAATCGACTGAAATTTAAAATAACAATAAAACAGTTAAAATTAAATCTTATCTATCTAAAAAAAACTAAAAAAAAAACTAGCCTTCGAACAGAGGTTTAATCCCGCTATTTATAGGCTTCAATCGATCCTTCTGGAGAGTCCATGTTGGCGATCCGTGCGTATCATCAGCTATCCACCACCCTTGGATCAATTCCTTGCTCACCACTCTTCATTTCCAGCCCTAGGATCAAAAGTATGATGTGTTCGGTCCAATCGGCTGCTCCCACGTGTCATTCTTCTCGTCAGAGGCTTCTAGAAGGACCAATCATTGTCTATTCTACCCTTAATTGCTGTAAATTCGTACGGTTAAAGGTTTAGGGTTGCGTGAATAGTAAAAAAATGAAAGGGGGAAGAACCTGGGAATCGGTATTTTTTTTGAGAAAGAGAGAATAGGGGTGAGTGTGTTTTTATTTAATTTTTTTATTTGACCGAGTAGAATTTATGGATTTGACCGGGTTTAGTTTTTAGCGAGTGTGGGTGGGTCGGGTTTTGTGGGATGGGCCGGTTAGTTTAGTGGAGTTTGGTGTTGGGTTATTTATTGTTGGGCCGGTAGTGAAATGTTTTGCTTTGTGGGTTTTATTGGGAAGGGTTTAAAGGTTGTGTTTAGTTTAAGATTTGTATTTTAAAATCATAAGGACCAAATGTATTTAACTTGAAATCTTAGGGACTAATCTTGCCATATTTTCCAAAGTAGATCCAAGGGATGAAATTGACAATCTCTGAAAATATAAGGACCTCGGTTGATTTGTTGACCATAATTTCTTCCCGGCATCGGCTAAAAATAACACTTCCATATCTCGTGCTCGGTTTCCCGGTTCTTTGCTTGATTTTGTCCTTTTCTTTGATATCCGTGCCTGCATATGTAAAAATACAAAAACACGATATATTTGGCATTTTGGTCGGGTTTTTGGTCTTTTTGGGTCCGGTTTTTGGTCTTTTTGGGTCCGGTTTTGGTCTAGAAATGGTATGTGTTTAAGCACATACCAAAATTCCCCCAGACTAAGATATTGCAATGTCCTCATGCAATGTTATAAGAACACATTTTCGAAACCAAAAATTTCCAATCTCTTTTTACTAACTTTGAGAAGTAGCAAAATTTTCAAAAGAGATTAAGAAATCTTAAGTTCTAAAAACTCTCCGATTTTCCTTTTATTCTATTTTTGTATTTTTCTCATTATTCAAGTGACGGCTTTTGTTGACAATCATTATCTTTCGATAATTTTTAGGGTCTTTGAGTAGGAAACACGACTCATGAAGAAGTGACCATACGGATAAAATTCGTCGTTCCTGATTTTTCACAAGTCCCCAAACTAAGCTTAAAAACGAAATCATTGTCATTTACAAGATAGATTGCCAACACTACTCAGAAAGCTAATTGTGGACTTCTTGTTCCCAAATTCCTATTTTCCTCTATTTATTTTATTTTTGGTGAGAAATGAATTTCTTCAAATTCTCGTTTCGATAATTTTTAGACCGATAAAGATACCTAGTTTAGACGCTAAGTAGTTTTCAAACCTTCCCTCGAAAACCGTTGTATACAAAAATGAGGTCCACATCAAGGTCTCTGATTTAACACGATTTTGAGAATATCCCTTTTATTTGCGACCGAAACAACTCATCTACGAGTCCAGAGACAGAAGCCTTTATTAGGATACCTCGGAGTCGAAATTTGGCATTTTTAACATTATTAAGCACATATTATTATTGATCCTTGGCCCTTTATAACAATCACAACATCGGCTGCGAACCGGCAAGATGTGATAGTCTATTATGACCTTGGAATTTTTCCTCTGCCTTTATTAGAAGTCTACAACATCGGCTGCGAACCGGCAAGATGCAGAAAACTTTTTATGGCTTTGGATTATTATTATTATTATTATTCATTATATATTTTGCCAAATCCCGAGTCCTACGGCTTTTATAACAATCCCAACATCGGTTGTGAGCCGGCAAGATGGAATAGTCTATTACACCGTAACACTGGCAGTAACTTGATGTGTACCCAACTCTTATAAGCAAGAATTTTCTTAAGAAGGATTAAAAACTAAATTTCGCCAAAACCAAAATAGCTTTAATTATTCCTAATTTCTATTTTTGAGTGAAACAAGCTTATGGGAACAAAAAGCCACAAGTAACTTCGATGAGCTCTAAAGAGATCCAACTACTCCACGTTTAGCAGTCTAACTTATGAACAACTCTATCATTTCTCGTTCTTCGCAAATTTAAAATCTTAAGTAATAAGATCCGCGAATGCTTAGCCTTATGATCAAGCCATGCATATATAAAGTCGAATACGGGAACTTGCAAATTCTTAAAAAGAATTCGCGTTTTCTAGCTCCTTGTGTAAAAGACTAGCACAAGCTTATAGATTATAAACGGTTAAGGAGACAAGCTAGGGCTCAACACGCCCGGTCAAGTCAGAATTTTATTCCTACTCTCTCCAGCGGAAAATCAACAAAAATGTCAAAAATTATTATATTTTTGCAAAAATTTTTAAATTTTTCTCATTTTTTTGGATTTTTTCAATTTTGGAGGAAAAACGGGGTTGCATGAGAAAACGGCAAAAAGTGCAAGGCAAAAATCAAATCGACAGATTACCCCCCCAGACTAAAACGAGACATTGTCCTCAATGTCTTAAAGGTAAGGGTTCTCCTACATAAATCTAAGGCCGTTTATTAATTATGCCAAAAGATAGATGCAAAACGATAAGATTTTAGATATCGATAAGCAGCGAATGATGAAACTCGAGTAGCGTGAAGGAAACTACGAGCACGAGAGTCTTCATCATCGATCATTCCTGGACACATCACAGAAAAACACGAAACACAAGATACGGAAGAGGGGATCCCTCCTCATGCTTTATTAGAAATAAGATAAGAAGATAGAAGGATAAGCATGGGGTGCCTCCCACGAAGCGCTTGTTTTTGGTAACCGAGTCACATGAGCTTGACTCGACCCCGAATTTAATTGTCCTTGGGGAAGCATGTGGAAAAGATAATCTCCATCGGACTTTCGTTCAAAATGTTTGGATAAACATTGAAGCATACGAAAGTTCCACTCCGATGAGATACCCGCGGCTCTAGATAGAAAAGAAAATGCCGGGGTCAAAGATGGTGTCTTCACTCCCGAAGGAGTGAATAAGAGGAGAAGTCACCGAATAGATGAAGAAAGGGAGAAGGATCTTAATCACAATGAAGATCCATTCTTCATCCTCAAGATTACCATAATTCTGATCTTGAATATCAACATTGAAGCTCTTATGGTTATAATCAACAAAGACCTCGGGCGGGAGGGTCGGGAAGATATCATCGACAAGTAAACTCTTATGATAGAGTACATCTCCCCCCGGGTCATGATCTTCCTCAAAATGAAAGTAATCATACTCCGGAAGAGGTATGATATAAGTCTTACGAAGTACGTCTTTGAGCTTGGGCTCTGGAAGGATATACGGAGGTGGGACATGTGCTGTACTTTGTGTGCTAGAAGTTTGCACCTCGTCCATTATTGTCTCCGTATCTGTCTCAATAGCAGAAAGAATTCCATCATCAGGTGGTTTAGCAGAAGGGCGAGGGGGTGATGGATTAACGTGACATGACTCAGTTTCTGGAAGGGGATCACTGTTAAGCAATTTTTCAAGAAAAAGTACATCCCCTTCTGAGTCATGGGAATCATCGAGGCGAGGTATTGGTAAAATCGGCTCATCAAATGTAGAGTCCTCGTCCTCAACGTTCTCTAACCCTCCATCGAAAAGAGGATTAACTTTGCAAGAAGTATACTCATCATTAAATTCAAAAAGAGGGTTAGAGAAAATCCCGGAGGTAACTTTGGAAATGTCAAGAAAATCTTCACAAGATTGCAGATCACTTTCACCGTCGGATATTTCCTCGGACTCACTTGGGATTGGGACAAGGTTCTCAACATTGTCTGATTCCGTTGCCGGAATAGTGTCGAGATGCTCGTCCCCCATTTTTAGAGAGTCCTCGAGTACTTTGGTAGGAAAGACGGGTGAAATTTGAGGGAAGGTTACCGGAACAAATCTCTCCTCGTCATCATCGGAATCATCGTCATAGTAAATTAAGCTCTCTCGAAATTTAGCTGCTCTTTCCTCGGCAAGTAATTCTTCCATGGACTTCCCGGGAGTATTAAGACTAGCCACTTGCTCTCGATATCGAACCACAAGTTTTTCAATTTCGCGCATTCCAACATGATTTGGATAATTGACGGGATTTTGTGGGGGTTGGTAATTGTCAAAACCGTGAGTATTATAGCAAGGATTAAGTTCATAGTAATTTTGACCCCACGGTTGACATTGATAATCATTATGAGGACCCCCACAATTTATACAAGAAAGGTTCGGCGTATCATTGAAATACGGTTCTTGCTCATAGAAGTTTTGAGGAGGGTGATTGAAATTGTTTTGAGGATAATCGGAAATGTTCGGATTAAAAGCATAAGCATATGAATTTTCGGCTTCCGAAGCACAAAACGAACAAAATCCATTGATCAAATTTCTACCACACCTCTCGCAAGTGCACCGCCGACACAGTAATCCAAAAAGCGGTTCTCCACAACCGACGCACGGGATAACCGATTCCATCAGAATTAAAAATATAGAGGATTAAGATGATAAGAATTAAACATTTTAGAGGATTAAAGAAGATTATTTTTGGGTTTTTATAAAAGAAAAAGAAATAAAATATTTTTGGATTTTTATATTTAATGAAAAATTAGATTTATTATTTTTTTTGGTGATCGTTGATCAACCGTACTTGTTTCTTTCAAAACTACGCGCAGCGTGGCGGGAGAGAAGAATGGATCTCTCTTCGGTCTGCAATTTAATGTCAAGACCTCCTTAAACCCCGTAATTAGGTTGTAGTAAAGAAATAATCCAAGAAACGTTTAATTTTCCGATCTCTTTTGTTGTTATTTTGGAATGGTTTACAACCGCCCTCCTTCAACGGAAGACCGAGGATGTTTATTAATGGTGAAAACACTTTAGGAAAAGTGTTTTTTAATTATTATATTTTTGTATTTTTTTTATTTTTCAAAAACAATTAACTTCCGAGGAAGGGTCTTCAAAACACGATTCTTATGGCGAAACTCCAACTCTTTTCAAGCCTTCCCCGGCAGCGGCGCCATTTTTTTGATTCGTTATTTTTGTAGTGCTTTTTATTTTTCCAAGGGTAAAAGCAACGTATGCGTTTTCCCCGGGTCGTTTCCCAACGAAGGTCGAATATCGAGTTGCCGTTAACGTGTCGAATACGTGTAGTGAATGTGTGAAAAAGAGTGATTGATTTTTGATTTTATACTACGAACAATTAAATATGAAATAAAAACAACTAATTAAGCTAATTAAACAATTAAACTAAACATACGAATTTTAAAAATGAAAAATTTGAAATTAAAAACGTTATGCGACGAATTATAAAATGTAAATAAAATTGATTTTGTGAAATTTAAAACCTAAAAATAAAAATAACTTTCCTATATTAAATTTGATAAAAGAAAATTTTTGGAAAAAGAAAAATATTATTTTTTGACTTTTTAATAATAATTTTTTTTTTTTTTTTTTTTTTTTTTTTTTTTTATGAATTAAAACTATTTAAAACTAATTAAGTGTATTGACTAAAATGCAAAAGTAAAAAAAAATATAACTAATGGACTAATTATAAAAGAAAATTTGGAAAAATAAAAGTTTTATAAAAGCTGAAGGACTAAAGTTGACAAAACTGAAACTTAATTAAACTAAATGAAAGACAAGGACTAAATTTGCCACAAATAAAACTGATTAATTCGAATTGAACTAAACTACAAGGACCAGAATTGCCAAACTACGAAACTTGTTTTATTTTCTAAAGCAGTTAACAATTCTCCCAAGCTCTTTTCAAAAGCTTATAAAAAGCTCAAAACTTAACCAATTTTAAAGATGAAAACTGTTTTGGAAAGCTTATAAAGCAGAGATTATAAAAATCTAAAAAGCCCTTTCACAAATGCTTGATTGCTAGCTCGATTTCGGCCTAGATCAGCAGTTAAAACACAATAGCTGCTGCACTATTTTTTTGATAGCAGAAAAAATGAAAAGAGCAGTCCTAGTCTAAACCAATCCAAGTGTTGCAACCTCTTTTTAACTACTTAAAGTACCTCAAAATTCTCCACAATGAAATTCTAATAAGCTCAGCTGCTATTCAAAAACAATCCCTTAAAAAACTTTTAGACCTATGCAATTTATTCTAAACTAATACTAATCTAAAACTACAAAAAAAACAACCAAGGACAATGGAAAAAAAAACAATAGCAACAATGATCAGCACTGGAAAAATTAACGAAATGAAACTTACACCTTATCCTAGCTTAAACGAAGTGATTTCAGAACTCGGTTCTAACCCAGGCTTATAAGCCAATAATCAATATACCCATTATCCTGCTTCTCTTCACCATCAGCCTAACCAACTTATTCACCAGCTTATCAACTAATTTTTAAACTTCTCTTTGACTATTTCGCTTTTGAGAAACAAACAATTTGGAGTTCAACTAAAGCTTAACATAAGCTTTAAAAAAATCAGACGAACAGCTTACCAGTAAGCTTAGAATTATATATATATATATATATATATATATATATATATATATTTTTTTTTTTTTTTTTTTTTTTTTTGAAATAACACTCAAATTAGAATAAAGCTAAACGAAATTTAACTTCAAGAATATGCAACTTACATTAAACGGACTGATGATAAAAAGAAACTCAAATTATTTTAACAACCGATTCAAATAATAACCTCAAAAACTCAAAACAATTATAATAACTCAAATAAAAATCATGAGACAATTAAAACAAAAACTGAAATAATTTTTTCATTAATCAAAATTACCGATTACAAGAAATAAAATTCTGATACAACCGAAATTAAAAATCGACTGAAATTTAAAATAACAATAAAACAGTTAAAATTAAATCTTATCTATCTAAAAAAAACTAAAAAAAAAACTAGCCTTCGAACAAAGGTTTAATCCCGCTATTTATAGGCTTCAATCGATCCTTCTGGAGAGTCCATGTTGGCGATCCGTGCGTATCATCAGCTATCCACCACCCTTGGATCAATTCCTTGCTCACCACTCTTCATTTCCAGCCCTAGGATCAAAAGTATGATGTGTTCGGTCCAATCGGCTGCTCCCACGTGTCATTCTTCTCGTCAGAGGCTTCTAGAAGGACCAATCATTGTCTATTCTACCCTTAATTGCTGTAAATTCGTACGGTTAAAGGTTTAGGGTTGTGTGAATAGTAAAAAAATGAAAGGGGGAAGAACCTGGGAATCGGTATTTTTTTTGAGAAAGAGATAATAGGGGTGAGTGTGTTTTTATTTAATTTTTTTATTTGACCGAGTAGAATTTATGGATTTGACCGGGTTTAGTTTTTAGCGAGTGTGGGTGGGTCGGGTTTTGTGGGATGGGCCGGTTAGTTTAGTGGAGTTTGGTGTTGGGTTATTTATTGTTGGGCCGGTAGTGAAATGTTTTGCTTTGTGGGTTTTATTGGGAAGGGTTTAAAGGTTGTGTTTAGTTTAAGATTTGTATTTTAAAATCATAAGGACCAAATGTATTTAACTTGAAATCTTAGGGACTAATCTTGCCATATTTTCCAAAGTAGATCCAAGGGATGAAATTGACAATCTCTGAAAATATAAGGACCTCGGTTGATTTGTTGACCATAATTTCTTTCCGGCATCGGCTAAAAATAACACTTCCATATCTCGTGCTCGGTTTCCCGGTTCTTTGCTTGATTTTGTCCTTTTCTTTGATATCCGTGCCTGCATATGTAAAAATACAAAAACACGATATATTTGGCATTTTGGTCGGGTTTTTGGTCTTTTTGGGTCCGGTTTTGGTCTTTTTGGGTCCGGTTTTGGTCTAGAAATGGTATGTGTTTAAGCACATACCAGTGCTTTTTCTGTCCATGTTGCATCCAGCATAGTCAGAGTCTGAGTATCCTTTAAGATCAAGGCCTGAGCATTTTGGATAATATAATCCAAGATTTGAAGTACCTTTCAGGTACCTGAATATCCTTTTCACAGCAGTGATGTGTGATTCTCTTGGGTCAGATTGATATCTGGCACACAGACATACTGAGAATTGGATATCAGGCCTTGATGCAAGTAGATACATCAGTGATCCTATCATTCCTCAAAAGAGAGTTTGATTTACTGGTTTACCAGTGAGATCAGGACCAAGGTTGTTTGGGGGAACCATGGGAGTCTTGACTGAGGCACAGTCACTGAGTTCATACTTTTTCAGTAGGTTCTTAACATACTTCTCTTGGCTGATAGTGGTTCCTTTATCAGTCTGCTTGATCTGTAGACCAAGGAAGTATGTCAGTTCTCCCATCATGCTCATTTCAAACTTCTTTGCCATTAGTTTTTCAAATTGTTTTCAAAGTTTGAAACTTGTTGAGCCAAAGATGATGTCATCAACATACACGTGTACTAGTATGACATCATTATTTGTCTTATAGATAAACAATGTGTTGTCTATCTTGCCTCTGACAAATTTGTTTTGGATTAAGAAGGCTGAGAGAGTCTCATACCATGCCCTGGGAGCTTGCTTCAGTCCATAAAGGGCTTTGTTAAGCTTACAGACATTATCAGGAGACTCATGGCTTTCAAATCCAGGAGGTTGCTGAACATAAACTTCTTCTTTCAGTGAACCATTTAAGAATGCACTTTTAACATCCATTTGGTACACTTTGAAGTTCATGTATGTAGCCAAAGCAAGGAAGATCCTGATGGCTTCCATCCTTGCTACTGGTGCAAATGTTTCTTCATAGTCCAAAAATGGTTGGAAAGGACTGATCCACAAAGCATTGTCCTAGCAGCTTCAATGAGTGTTCTATTTTTCCTTTCAGCAACACCATTTTGCTCAGGTGTGTATGGAGAGGAAAAGTTTTGGGAAATACCTTTCTCATCACAGAAACATTCAAGTTCATAATTTTTGAACTCAGTCCCATTGTCAGTTCTAATCTGTTTGACCTTAATGTCATTTTGATTTTCAATATTCCTGACAAAGGACATAATTATTTCAGCTGCCTGGCTCTTTTTGATCAGGAAGAATACCCAAGTGTATCTAGAGTATTCATCCACTATGACCAGAGTATATTTCTCATGGTTAATAGACCTTGGACTGACAGGTCCAAATAGATCCATATGGAGAAGATGTAGGCAGTTCCTGATGGAAAAGTTGGTTTTGGTTTTAAAGGATGCTCTGTGATGTTTACCTTTTTCACAAGCTGAGCATGGTTTATCCTTTGAAAACACAAGAGATGGTAAGCCAAGGACCTTGTTTTGTTTTACAAGATTGTTTATGTTTTTAAAGTTCAGGTGGGTGAGTCTTTTATGCCAAAGCCAGTTGAGTGTATCAGTGGCCTTAGCAAAGAGACAAGTTCCATCCTGAGTTAGACTGGACATGTCTAGTACAAAAACATCTTGTCTTCTTGGTGCAATGAGGAAAATTTCCTTATTTGCATTGAAGATGGTTCCTTGCTTATCATCAAACTGAACTATGTATTTTGCATCACATAGTTGACTGACACTGATCAGATTGTACTTAAGACCATTTACATAAGCTATCCTAGTAAAGACAATACCATTGCAGTTTACTGAACCATAACCTTCAGTGAGACATGATGAATTATCAGAAAATATCACTTTGGGTCCTAGTTCTTCCACATATTTGTGCAGACACTCCTTAACACCAGTCATGCTCCTTGAACATCCACTGTCTAGATGCCAAACAGGATCCCTGGCATGTCTCTGCACAAATAGTAAACTGGGTCAGTTCTTTCTAGGACTCCATTTCATGGAGGGTTTGGTATTGTAGGTCTTTATGAAAGTATTAATTGATTCATGGTCTGTGGTTGAGTGGACTGAGCTACCACATGTTTTGCATTTAGTCGCAGGGGTAGCCTCAGTAGTATGAGAGGATTGTTTATTCATTCCTCTTTTTGACTGAATGACCTTCTCTTTTCCTGAGGATTTCTGAGTGGAACTTCCACTAGATTCACAGTGTTTGTCAATTTAACAATCCTCAGGAAGATGGTCATTGAATCCACATAATGGGCAAGGTGGAAAAGGCTTGGCCTTTTGCTTCTGTTTCTGCTTAGAATCAGAAGGGTAGTTCAGGCACTGAGCCTTAAGTCCTGAAAAGTTTGACATGACTGAGCATTGTTTATGATCAGAGGTCCTGTGATCTTCCTTTTTGCAAATCATGCAATAAAGGACTCTATAGCAATCATCAGTGAGATGATTTGTATAGTTGCATAGTTCACATCTTTTCAGGGGTTTTGTGGGTTTGGGTTTGGTCTTTGAGGAAGCTGGTTTTTGTTCCTTCTTGGATTGAGAAGGTTTCTCAGAAGATGCAATCTTCTCTCCCAGCTTCCTGACCATTTCAGCCAACTGATCAAATTTTGAATCAGGGCTTTGGGTTGATACTTCAGAAGGGACTGAAGTTGATGAGTCATCAGTATTTACTGAGACATCAAGGGTTGGTCTCTTCAGGATGGTTGTTCCCTTTCCTGATCTCTCCTTTGGAGAGTGTGGTGAGAAGACCATTGGTGGGAGGCCTAAGTTAGGTGCAGCACCCTGAAGGGTATTCAGTGGAGGAAGTGGTGGGTATGATTCTGATTCAGACTCATTCTCAAACTCAGTATTATTGAGTTGTTCAGTGAGTTCAAGCTTACTGAGTTGTTCAGTAAGTCCAAGCATATTTTTCAAGGCCTGACTTTCAGGAAGCAAGATCTTTCCAGTCTCAAAGTTTGGTAACTTACTGACTGGGTTGTCTCTGACAATCCAGTCATGAGACTTGGGAAGCATTTCTTGCTCAAAAGATATGCCAGCTGGAACAAAGTTTAGTTCACTGTGACACACAGTTGGATCAACCATAAGAGGGTCAATTCCAATGGTTTTCTGAGAGATTAATCCCACAGTGTCAAAAACCTTGGGGTTCTTCTTGGTCCAGCTTTGGATGACAGCCTTTTCTTTGTTAAGTTCAGCTTGTAGGGCTTGGTTTTGTTTCAAAATCTCAGTGTTCTGAATTTGTAGAGTTATTGTTTCTAGTTTGGCTTGCTTTAGTACAAGCAGTTCATCTCTACATTTATTCAATTCTGACACTATGTTGTTATATTTTGAACACATGTTAAGCCTTTGTTCCTCAACAAATTTAAGATCTACACAAATATAATTCATGTAAGACTGCCAATCAGAATCATCATCCATAGAAAGTAAAGTATTTACCTTCTTCATGGTGATGTTGACCCACTCTCCATTCCTAGCATGGCTTTTTCCAACAGCCACCTGATCCTCTTCAGAAAGTGCCATCAGTGCACTAACTCTTATTTCCTCATCTGAGGAAACCTCTTCTTCATCCCAATCATATGCTTCAGCTACTAATACCTTGTTCTTTGTCTGAATAGGTTTAGATGTTTGAGCAGCCTGAGACAATATGGGGTTAGTTTCAAGAAGTGCAAGTTTAGCTTTGATTTTCCTATATTTTGTTTCAAAATCCTTTTGACCCTTGTTTTGAAATTGTTGGGTGGACTGAAACATTTTAGGTTGAAACTTGCTAGTTCCTGAGGAACTGTTTCCTGAGAATTTGTAAGAGGGTTCTGAGATAGTTTTAGAATAACAGTCCCTAGCAAAATGACCCTTTTTACCACATTTAAAGCATTCAGTGGTCTCATTTGCTTTTGGTTTTGTAAATTTGGACTGATTTCTTTTGATGAAACGTTTTGAACTAGCAAGGAGTGCCCTTTCTTGGAATTCCAAGTTCAAGTCGTTCAGGTACTCCTCACCAGTCCTTTCATCAATTTCTTCTTCAGAATCCTCATGAACATCCTGCACAACACCATTAGAATAGAAAGCAGTTGATATGGGTGTGGAGGTTAAGGCCTTTTTGGACTCAAGAGCTTTTGTGTCAGGGTATCTCCTTGAGATCAAGTTGTCTTCATAGACAAACTTCCCATAAATTTCAGGGAGCTCAAGGGTCTGAATGTGGTTAGCATTCCTCAGGCCTTATGAGAAGTTGAGCCACTTCTCAGGGAGACTGTTGACAAAGCCAACATTAGTCTCATGCTTAGATAAAGTTACACCATCATTTGACAGCTCATTTATCAAAGTCTTGTATCTGGTGTAGGTCTGAGAGAGACTTTCAAAGTCCTTTGCCCTGAAAGTATTGTACTCAAGTTTAAGGTCCATGACCCTATTTTCCTTGGTATCTGAGGGACCCTCAAAGCTATTTACCAAGTCATCCCAAGTTTGCTTGGCTATAGTACAGTTGATGACTGATTCCATTATATCGTCAGAAAGACATGATATAAGGATGCTTTTCAGGCGATGGTCCTGATTGACCACCCTCCTCTCATCTATGGTCCATTGAGCTTCAGGCTTAATAAGCCCTGCAGCAGTTTTTGGGACAAATGGGCCATCCTTGATAGAAGTGATGTAGTAGGGTTCCATCCCAGTTAAATAGCAAATCATACGTTTTTTCCATTTGTTAAATTTTCCAGCCTCAAGTCTGGGTGCTACAGCAGAATAGCTGCCACCCTTTTTATCGACTAACTGGGGTACATTGGTATCAGTCATTTTAGGATCTTGGTTTTAAAAACCTGGAGCTCTCTGGGTTTTTGAAATGTTTTATAAACCAGAGGCTCTAATACCACTTGTTGTTCCCTTTAACACGTTAGAGTTAACTAGAAAGTTAATCTATTTGTGTTTATGACTAATACAATGTTATGATTAATTCTAACAGTTATAAAACGTGAATAAAAAAACAATATTTTTCAACATTTAAATTCTTATTAGAAATAATTCCAAGAATCTATTACCCAAGTGTTTTGCGGAACAAACACTTGGGATTGAATAGACAAGGGTTTATGGTGTCTCCTATCGAAACTCAAGTTTTGCTTGAGTGGTAACAATATACCCACTGAGCTATCTCAGTGAGTTGTATACTCTTTGTAGGAGAGAAGTTACTTTGTAAAAGTTCTAAGCTTTCAATATACAAAGCACACATAACTTCTCTCCATCTGATCTATTTATACACAAGTAATCTAAGTATAAGTGATTAAAATATTACAAGTTGTTGAGGTAGCGTGTCTGACAATTACAAATAGTAATTGTCATTTCCAAGAACCAATAGGAAAGGGCTAATAAGACTTTGGGAGTTGTTGGCTGACACTCCATGACTTTTAGCCGCAATAGGGAAGGTTGGTATCTGACAAGAGAAGAGTGTTTGGTCTGACACTTTTATCTTCTCAGATCTTTCCCTTTTGTTCCCGCCTATTCTTCAGGCATTGGTTCCTCATTCTTCAATCACTTTGTTGTTGAGGAGACTGGGGTTCAGTGAGTTCTTGTCCAACACTCACTGAACCATCATCTTCTTCTTCGGCTTAAGTCCTACTCAGGGAGTACCGCTTTCCTGAGAGTGAGTCCTTTATTGAACTCACTTTAAGCATCCTGAAGATGACTCACTGAGAGGCTGTTCTCTCAGTGACTTGAATTGTTCTCGGTTTAGCAAACACTTAGCTTAATTTGTGTTCAAATCCTGTTTAAGATAATTGGGTGTTTTTCGAACCCAACAGCTCTTTATCTTCGGAAGAAGAGAAATATTCTTGTTTATGACCATTCTCATCAACAAGCTCCATGCTCTTCCCATGCTCATTCAGTCATCAAGTGGATTAACGTACATTGGAGTATATTCTTATTCACTTGTTCTATCAAAAATGGCAACCTCATATGCAATTTTTGAGGGGGAGAAGTGTGAATAAACTAAATGTCAGTCATCAAGTAGATCTACTTACCGTTGATGGTATTCTTATTCACTTGTTCAAGCAAAAATGGCAGTCATATGCAATTTTTGAGGGGGAGAAGGGTGAATAAACTACATGTTGATTGATGTTTGAGAAATGGTCATACGACTCTCCTCCAACACCTAATGTTCCACTTATTCCTCAAGGTGTTGATAATGACTCTCATGATATTGAAGTTGCACACTTAAATAACGATCCGTTCTTTGGTATTCCTTTCCCAGAACCAGGTTCTGAAGAATCTCCTTATTCACGGATTGTTGTTCCTTCCAATGTGCAATCTGTAAATCAACCACAAGAACATAAAGGAAAATGTCAGCTAAAATGTCAAAATGGCTAAGAGTTTGGACATGGAATGTCAAGTGATCACGGAGTTTATTTGGCATCCCTTATTTGAGATTGAAGTGGGTTTCACGAAGGCTTCTACTTATTTCATCATCGAGACTTCATCTATCGATTGATGACTTGCTTGAACTTATAAAATTTATGATTGGGACATGGATTATCTAGTTATACCCGATGTAAGGAGTTACATTATAGTTCTCACGGGTTATAGCTATCATTTCAAGGAGTTACATTGTAGTGCTCAGTGTCACAAGCAGATGCAGATGTGGATAGTCTCAAGAGGTGTTGTACTTGCTTTGGCTCTTAGTTGTGTGTATAAGGGTACTTAGGGGTTTTCTTCTGTATCGCTCTTCAATCAACAACAGTGCAAGCTTAAGTAACAAATTTGGGGAATTCTACTTCATTTTCAAGTTTGGGATATCGGGTTTAATTCACCAAGTGGTCACAGCAATAACCGACAGAATACGAGGTTGGTTAGTCAGCCAAAGAGTTTAAAGGTTGAGATGTGATCAGCAATTCTCATGGGATATTCAATGCTACAGAACGTCTATGATACTTCACAGTCTAAGCAAAATCTTTCAAGATCCTTCAATGTCATTCATGATTTTTCAAGATGTTTGCTTAAGACAAGAACTTCTCGTATATATGGTCGTAAAAGTCAATGATGCTTCCGAGAGTTCGAAACGATCATGGGGGAGAAATATGTACTTTGATGTTATAAGGTCATCTTCCAGGGGGAAGTAGTTTATACTACTTTACTTAGTATGGTTTGTGAAGTATTCTACTATGTGAGAAGAATTGTTGTTGATCTCTTGCATGTTACCCCTGAATGGAGTTACTGCATTGAGTATAATTGTGATTAAGTGGAGTGTCAGATTTGCTTGGTGTGGTTTACGATGTTATCTACGAATTCCGTGGCATACTTAAATCTTCAAAAGTTAGAAGACATGGTTAACTACATCAAGGTTTCGGATCTGCTGAAGACGGTTGTAAGTTTGGGGGAAGTTGATTCTCACAGGATACATTTGAGCCAAGTCTGTTCTTCTCACAAGATTTCAAGTATATGTGCGTAAAATGTGTTGCTGATTCTGAGGTATCAAAACCAGCAAGGGGGAAGGAGACATACATCTGAATGCACAATGAGTACACATGATGAACTTTATACTTCATCTGAATAGAAGTTATTCCGGGAAGAAAAATGTCATAACGGCAGAGAAAATCAGTGTTTTAACTCATGCCTTTTGGTGTATTATTTCAACTACGTGGGGGAAGAGATGTAAGAAACAGTCTCTGATGATAAAAGAGGTACACAATGGCAATTTCTTGAAGGGAGAAAAGTGCATTTCCGGGTCTTAATTGATCTTGATGTTATGTTTTCAACTTCATTAATGGGATTGAGTGTGTACTTCGGGTTTTTGAGCTTCATACAGTGAGACTGATTGCATCACTTCAACTACTTGGGGGAAGTGGTCTCTGGACACTTTTGGTATGCATTACTTCAGACTTCAGCGGGAAGAAATGTGAGAAGAATCTTTCAAGTGTGAGATGATACAATGCTGATCTATTTGATGATCCCCCGAACGGAGAATCACGATGATTATTCTTAAAAGGAGCAGCAATATTTGATGTGGTTTGCTATGATTTCCGCTGTATACTTACGTTATGTAAGCTTGAAAGAGAGGTTTGAAAATGCTCAAAAAGAAGATTTTCGCTTTGGGGGAAGCTATCAAAGCTTCACATTGAGAAGGTTCAAGTTCAGACGATTATTCAGGAGCCTCGAAAGCTTTGGTGGTGAAAGTTTAAGAGATGTTGACTACAGACTTCTACAACGTATAGAACGATATCCTTATTTCAGTATTCATATCAACATCTTCTTAAAATTGAATAATATATTTTGTACATATCTTAAACCAAAATGTAAATAGAAAAATATAAAACCAATAAAAACCATAAAAAATCATAAAAATAGAAAATACCAAAAATAGTTTTTTCAAGGCATGTCTTCTGGTATCGATAACATTTACGGTCCTAGAAATGTCATTCAATAATGACACGGATCTTTAAATGAAGTTCGAACAGAAGTTCAAAAAGTTTTTCAAAACATGCCTATATGGCTTGCTATTATTTCAGATACGCAACTTGTTTTTCAAAATGAGGAAAGCACGTCGCCAAAAAGACGGCTGTTCCTAACAACGGGTGATTAAGTTCTCTCAGGCATGTATTACTTTACATCCGTGCACCCTCGATCTAGTGCACGCTCCAGTGCATTATTTATGGTATAAGAAGAGAAGTCTTCTTTGTATACAAATAATTTTCCTTCTATGATTCTTCTGAAAATTATTTGTGAGACACATGGTGGTAACGTGTTGTTCGAAATTCTTTCAGACTTGGATTGTCCATAAAATTTGTCATTCAATCAATGACTACAGCTTGTTAACTCGAATACGGGTCATTGATTGAGGGGGAGAGTGATTTCAAATTTTATATCATCAAACGGGTTTCTTGGTTATCTCATAATTGTTAGAAAAGGTTTTTGTAGTTAATGGGGTATTAATTGAAGAGGAACTTACTAAGCTTTATCTCAAATGGTCAAATATGTTAGTTGTTAGAAAGATTAGGGCATTATGTGCAATTTGCTTATAGTTTCCTAGCTTTATGTAACTAGAAGGTTCATTTGTGTCACTTTGAAATCCTCGTTTAATCCCCTAAATACTTCAAAACTCAAAATCTAAAAGAAGTTAGAAAACCCATTGTGTTTGATGTTCTTGAATACTTGATGCGCGTGATGTGTCGTTGCGGTTTAGCAGTATTAATGCCTACTCAAGTTTTAAATTTATATTTAGCCGACTTATCAATAACACACACACTTAACGAGCAGTGTACCCGGTCAGTATGAATATAATGGTAAGTAGAGTGTCGATCACTAAGAGTGGAACGTATTATCTAGTTATTCTAATCAGTATTTTAATATCCTAAGTTAGCTATACAACCTAATCTAACGCAAGGGGGTTCAGCCTGAGAGACTGGTACGGTTTGGTTATGATTAAATAGAAAACTAAACTAATGAGCACGAATCAGCGATTAGCACACACGTACACAGATAGATACTCGAGACAATAAGAAGACCTGTCCTGATAATTAAGTAGCTTGTCACTTGTTTTATTGCTAGTTTTATATGAAGTGTATATAATTAAACCTTTCTCGTTGGCTCTAATCTTATCGGCGAGTAAACCCTTAATGATTACTTATGTCTATCCTATTTATTAAAGAGACGCTAAAACAAATAGGCGAGGAAGGGGCATGGCGACCCAAGCAATGCTCAGCTAGACACAGAGGTTATCAATGCACTAATAAAAGTCACCAAAGACATCAACATATAAACTTTAATTAATGGGAAAGCAATATTAAGGGGAGTGCATGATTTTCCGTAGTCACATGACACAAGCCCATCAATCCTGATGAATTAAAGTGTACTAATACAATAAAACAAAACTACATAATGAATTGAATACATGCAGGACCTTCTTACAGCTCTTGTATCTTCGTTTGGGGTGTGTCTTGTGCTGCTTGGTCGTCTGAATTCGGCTCTAGGGTTATGTGGTCTTCGGTCTTCGAAAGCTTAGTGTGTACCAAAATTCGTCTGGCCTTGGGGTATTTATAGTTTCTGTCTGAGGGATCGATGCGGCGCATAGAATGAATAGATGCGGCGCATTGACTTAACTTCGCGTGGGGTCCAAGATTAATATATTCAGGAATATTCGTACACCGTCTTCAGATGCGGCGTATCTTGATCTTTGTATGCGGCGCATGTACTTGGATTGTAACTTGTGAAATCTTGATATTGATACGCCGTATGTTAGAAGTATAATGCGGCGTATCTGGAGTAGAACGAGCTTGATCTTCTGGATTTCAGTAGGCTCTTAACATCTTGCTTGTTTTGCTCCATAATTAGTCCAAAATCGCCAAGTTTCACATAATGCTTGTTTTTACCTGAGAATTACTAAAGTAAACATTAATGTATCGATTCTCATGTATAATATAATAAAACAAGTCAAATAAATAGGACAAATGATGATAATAAAATATACTTATTTGAGTTCATCAAATATCCCCCCACTTGAACTTTACTTGTCCCCAAGTAAACCTTAGAATTAATCAAATGAAAATGTATCCTAAAAGATATTAGGATTTATTTTTATATTTAAGCACGTATTCGTTTTGTCATAATCACACAACCAAACACTTAACGAAGTAGAAACCAAAATAATTTTTAATGTAAAACAATTCTAAATCGTTTAGTTGCTTAGTCGTGACGAATATTCTATCATGGGCTTGGCAAGTATACGCATCTCCCCCACTAAAGCCAAGGAATAACAAGTCTAAAGCGGTAAAAAGGGTTTTGAGGCTTATGGGTTGATCATCCTTTTTAATCTCTATCGATCTCATATTCCAGAAAAGGCAACAAAATTACAAATACATGATCGAATCCACGACCACGATACTTGCAATTGCTCAAATCCTTAACTCGAATAGGCTAAAGATAGGACCAAGTAATCTTCACCAATAATATTATATCAAAAAGGGCGACAAAATCATAAATACATAGCCGAATCCAAGACTACGATACTTAAGATTGCTCAAATCCCTAATCTCAATAAATCAAAGGTTTGGATGAAGAATGATATAGGGTATGGATAATATTTGGGATACAAATTGGTGTAAAATAAAAAATAAACAAAACAGATAAATTAAAATCCTAAGTATGGTTAATCACTTTCCCAACCATCCCATGAATAAGACTCATATCATTGAATAACTCACGCTTTAACACTCGAAAAACACGCTTTAGGTAGACACGAATTATACTCAACAAAATCTCAATCAAAGAATAACCTTAGTTGGCGTTCCCATAACGGCCAACTCCCATTCAATCCATAAATATAATATACAACAAATAGTGGTGATATCTCCCACTTAATATAAAACTTTACATAAGTTGGTTAAAACAAACTTCCAACTTTTCCTTTTTCTTTTTCTTTTCTAATTTTTTTTTTCGATTTTTTTTTTTTTTTTTTTAACATTATATGTGTAAAATTTCACAACTTTTCTATCACTATTTTTTCGGATAATTTTTCCATACTCTTCATACTTTCAGAAATAACTGTAATAGTGAAAGTAGCAAACACACGAAAAATAAACTAAAAGTTATACAATATTTACTTTCATACCAATTGCATTGTGCAATTTCCCGACCTAACCAAAGATAATGAATTACGCACGCGAACACAGATAATGTAAGGAAACACACTTTGCCTAAAGCAATTAACCACGGATTTCAATCTACAGGGTAGGCTAAGGTGTAAGGGTGTATCGAAACATTATAACAAAGGTGTAAGAAACGAAAGGAATGGCTCTGAGGGTTTTTCTAGGGTATCTTACTCTAAAAGTGAGAGTAACAAAGGGTTTGTACGGGGGTTAACTAACCAGTGTAGTTAGTTAATATCACATAACATATAAAGGCTATTTAGGTGTAATCCTAGAAATTTACCAATTTAGACAAGTCACTCCAATTATATAGATAATACTTATTATGGTGGTCTCGAATAGTATACAAGCCAAGTTCTAAAGTTTACAAGTCACCAGCACACTAAAGTTTTAATATTTTTGAAAGAATAGAGTTATGTGTGCGGATATGTAATTTAGACTTTAAACAAAAACATGCTAAAAAATTTTAAATTTTGATATATTAAACGCATTTTAAGCATATTTTGAAAATGTTTAGGACAAGTAAGTGTTCTAATTCTCCAATCCCCCCACTTAAGTTAAACAACGTCCTCGTTGTTTGTGTCAAAGATTAAAAACTGGAAAATAAAAGAATTAAAACAGAAAAACTCCCCTGAGATTTGCTCGGTATGATCCTCCATTATTCGTATAAAAGCAAAAATCAACTTTCTTGTGGATTAGAACGTTTAAGCTTCATAAATGATGTATCCACAAAAATTGCAGAATCTATAATACCATTTAGACTTTAACACACCTGAGTTAAGAAGGTTCAAACTTGCATAATACATTAGTAGTTAGTAAAAATAAAACTTAAAAAATTAAACTGTAAATCATCAGGTCAATCGATACGCCGTATCTTATGGAAGAAGATACGCCGTATCGAGCCTGGAATAAATACGAATCAGAATAAAAGATGCGTCGCATCCTTAACCAGGGATGCGCCGCATTAAATAAACTGACAGAAAGTTTTAAAGTCAAAAATAAAAATGCAGAAAATGAAATAAGATATGACCAGTGCAGGTGATGTGTCGCATCTTATGATGGAGATGCGCCGCATCTTCTGCAGGTCTGACAGACTCGACACAGAACAGAAAAGTAAAATTTTTCTTCCGAGTTGTCTCCCGGTTAGCACTTGTCTTTATTCCAGAGTCTTCAAGTTAGACTCACGTTTAGCTCCTTATTTTGTTCTTGTTACGTGCCATCCTTCTTCTTTCATCCGAAAGATGTTACCGTATAGCTCCGCAACATTTTCTTCTGTTTGACTTAATCTAATATATTCTTTGGTCTTCGTCGCAACATATTCCTCATATGGTCCCAAAGAGTATTTGATGACTTCAATTTTTTCAGAAATTATCATGGGTGGGTTATTATAAGTGATCCCAAGTAGTCGACATTTTCTCTCGATGAATTCTTCTTCGTCTTTATCAACAAACTTGAAATAAGGATCCTTATTCAAATAGTCATCAAGTTCATCAATCAATTTTCCTCGTGACTCATCGTTATTATCATAGGGATAATCATTAACTAAGTTAATGGATTGATAATAATCTTGAGTCTCGTCCCACTTTCTTTTCAATTCCCATTGTAAGCGTCGATTAAGCCTTGTGTAATCATCACATTTTCTATGCAGCCATTCCCAGAAAGTAGTATTCGATGCTCCCTTTAGTTCTTTTAAGTATTCGATTCTACCTTTTTCTTGCAAAGCCTCTGCTCTACGTGGGGAGTCTTCAACTTTTTCATACCAATCATAGTCTTCAAAGTATATATCATTTCTAACTCGTTTCATTCCAATTATACTTCCCCCATTGCAGGTTCCATCATTCTTCCAATCACAGGTTGGCCATTCACTACTTCCATCCTTGAAACGGAAAGGTTTACAAGTGTGATTAATATGCCCAAATTCCCATGGTTTATCCCAAACCTATGGTATCTGGTCATTCCATTCGTAGTACCAGGTGTTTTTGAACTCATCATAAGTTTTGAATCCTGGTAGATCTCTAGTTCACACATCAGCGTCAATTTGAAGAAGGTAATTAAATTCTTTGAATTGTTTGCACAAGGGTGTCTCATAATTGAACACATCAATGTCTATGCTGAACAATTCCTCAATGCCTTCCTTGACCGTTGAATCGTCATGTGATGATCCATTGTTGCTTTCTACTTCCTCATCTTCCCCTCTCATCCAATATACCCATAACACATCTTTAGTAGCTCGGTCCATGATCTTATGGTTATTGAACTTACTAGCTAACCAATTTGAAAAATCAGCATTGTTAGGATCGTAGTTAACGTCAAAGCTAGTATTACCAATCATTTTCCTCCTTATCTCCATGAACTCATTAAATTGTTCTTTAAAACTTCGTGTCAACCATGAAGTCACAATCCGTTTGACTTCATTTGTAGAAGCAAATTTGGGATCACCGTATTTAAGTTCAAGCCATTCTTCTAAAGAGATATCCATCAACCTTACCAACTTTTTATGAAACAGTATCTCCGATTCAGCATAAATTCTTTCATCATCCAGATTTCTTTTATCTAATCCCCAATACTGTTCGGAATAAGGCATATAAGGAGTTTGTATAGGTTGGATATTTCCTCTACCATAGCTTTTGTTGCTCGATTTGTTGACTGCATTTGCTGAGTTCATGTATTCAATTTGGAATTTCCCATATTTTTCTTCGATAGTCGTCCAAGTTAATCCTTTAGATTCAATGATAGGCCATAAAAGTAACAATTCATCTTCAGTGTAGCTCATCAGTAAATCATAAGAGAATATCCCATCTTCAATATTGCATAAGCGTTTGAATTCCATATAAGTAGCTTCAAGAGGGGTTTCCCAAGAAAATAAATCGGCATCAATCGTGAGTACATTGAAGTTGACATCTTCATAAACTTCCACTGAGTAGACGGGCATGTTGGTTTGATATACGGATTTGAGTAAAGCATCGATCGTAGGTAAGTTGCAAGTAATAGCATTGAAATTTTCGAATGAATCCGAAAGCAAGAGTTCCTCTTCCAATTCTGAGCTTTTAGTAATGCTTAATGCTGGGAACTTGCTCAAGCTAACTTCATAGTTATCACACTCGTCATCACTTTCCAGAATTAACGGCTTTTTGGTGCGGGACTTTTCATTGTGCTTATCTTTCATAAGTTCCTTAGCAAGATATCCGTTCATTGACATATCTTCCATAGCAAAACCTGTCATCATAGGTAAAATCGTCAGTAGGATCTGTTTGCTAGAAGAGAAATTAATGAATTTAGAAACGAATATAAAGAATAAAAATGGCTGATATCTGCGAACGATGCGCCGTATCCAGAAAGTTGGATACGCCGTATCTTATTTCGTTAAAATTTAATCAGACTTTTATTCAGAAAACAGATACACCGCTTATGAATTAGAATGCGCCGTATCAAGTTTAAATTATCAAAAATCGATTATATTTATTAGATTAAATGCGTCGTATTAACAAAAGCTAATGCGTCGTATTTTCGTTACATTTCAAAATACAAGATTTTTGATTTAGCAGATGCGCCGTATCGATAAAGATCGATGCGTCGCTTCTGTTTAATAATTCGAAAAAACTGTTTTTAATTTAAATAGAAAATACGCCGTATCTGTTAAAACAGATGCGTCGCATGGCGTTAGGGTTTAGAAAAATTTCTTATTAAAAACAGAATACGCCGTATCTTGGGGAAAGATGCGTCGTACTCGAATTTATTAAACGTGTTGTATTTTATAAAAATTAAACGCAATACGCCGTATCTGTGAAAACAGATGCGCCGTATCGTTTGTATTACCACAATACAACGATAGCAGAATGCAGAAAAATAGAAAAAAGAAAAACAAAAATAAGAACAAACAAAAAGAAACAAAAATTACAGAAAACAAAAACACACAAAAACAGAAAATATGCAAATTATACAATGAAATAAGGATCCTTATTCAAATAGTCATCAAGTTCATCAATTAATGACTCATCGTTATTATCATAGGGATAATAATCAACAAAGTTAATGGATTGATAATAATCTTGAATCTCATCCCACTTTCTTTTCAATTCCCATTGTAAGTGTTGATTAAGCCTTGTGTAATCATCACAGCTTCTATGCACCCATTCCCAGAAAGTAGTATTCGATGCTCCCTTTAGTTCTTTTAAGTATTCGATTCTACCTTTTTCTTGCAAACCTCTGCTCTACGTGGGGAGTCTTCAACTTTTTCATACCAATCATAGTCTTCAAAGTATACATCGTTTCCAACTCGTTTCATTCCAATTATACTTCCCCCATTGCAGGTTCCATCATTCTTCCAATCACAAGTTGGCCATTCACTACTTCCATCCTTGAAATGGAAAGGTTTACAAGTGTGATCAATATGCCCAAATTCCCATGGTTTATCCCAAACCCATGGTATCTGGTCATTCCATTCGTAGTACCAGGTGTTTTTGAACTCATCATAAGTTTTGAATCCTGGTAGATCTCCAGTTAGCACATCAGCGTCGATTTGAAGAAGGTAATTAAATTCTTTGAATTGTTTGCACAAGGGTGTCTCATAATTGAACACATCAATGTTAATGCTGAACAATTCTTCAATGCCTTCCTCGATCGTTGAATCATCATGTGATGATCCATTGTTGTTTTCTACTTCCTCATCTTCCCCTCTCATCCAATATACCCATAACACATCTTTAGTAGCTCGGTCCATGATCTTATGGTTATTGAACTTACTAGCCAACCAATCTGAAAAATCAACATTATTAGGATCGTAGTTAATGTCAAAGCTAGTATTACCAATCATTTTCCTCCTTATCTCCATGAACTCATTAAATTATTCTTTAAAACTTCGTGTCAACCATGAAGTCACAATCCGTTTGACTTCATTTGTAGGAGCAAATTTGGGATCACCGTATTTAAGTTCAAGCCATTCTTCTAAAGAGATATCCATCAACCTTACCAACTTTTTATGAAACAGTATCTCCGATTCAGCATAAATTCTTTCATCATCCAGGTTGCTTTTATCAAGTCCCCAATACTGTTCGGAATAAGGCATATGAGAAGTTTGTATAGGTTGGATATTTCCTCTACCATAGCATTTGTTGCTCGATTTGTTGACCGCATTAGCTGAGTTCATGTATTCAATTTGGAATTTCCCATATTTCTCTTCGATAGTCGTCCAAGTTAATCCTTTAGATTCAATGATAGGCCATAAGAGTAACAATTCATCTTCAGTGTAGCTCATTAGTAAATCATAAGAGAATATCCCATCTTCAATATTGCATAAGCGTTTGAATTCCATATAAGTAGCTTCAAGAGGGGTTTCCCAAGAAAATAAATCGTCATCAATCCTGAGTACATTGAAGTTGACATCTTCATAAACTTCCATTGAATAGACGGGCATGTTGGTTTGATATACGGATTTGAGTAAAGCATCGATCGTAGGTAAGTTGCTAGTAATAGCATCGAAATTTTCGAATGAATCCGAAAGCAAGAGTTCCTTTTCCAATTCTGAGCTTTTAGTAATGCTTAATGCTGGGAACTTGCTCAAGCTAACTTCATAGTTATCACACTCGTCATCACTTTCCAGAATCAACGGCTTTTTGGTGCGGGACTTTTCATAGTGCTTATCTTTCATAAGTTCCTTAGCAAGATATCCGTTCATTGACATATCTTCCATAGCAAAACCTGTCATCATAGGTAAAATCGTCAGTAGGATCTGTTTGCTAGAAGAGAAATTAATGAATTTAGAAACGAGTATAAAGAATAAAAATGGCTGATATCTGCTGACGATGCGCCGTATCCAGAAAGTTGGATACGCCGTATCTTATTTTGTTAAAATTTAATCAGTCTTTTATTCAGAAAACAGATACGCCGCTTATAATTTTAGAATGCGCCATATCAAGTTTAAATTATCAAAAGTCGATTATATTTATTAAAATTAAATGTGTCGTATTAAGAAAAGTTAATGCGCCATATTTTCGTTACGTTTCAAAATACAAGATTTTTTATTTAGTAGATGCGCCGTATCGATAAAGATCGATGCGTCGCTTTTGTTTAAAAATTCAAAAAAACTGTTTTTAATTTAAATAGAAAATACGCCGTATCTGTTAAAACAGATGCGTCGCATGGCTTTAGTGTTTTGAAAAATATCTTATTAAAAACAGAATACGCCGTATCTTGAGGAAAGATGCGTCGTACTCGAATTTATTAAACGCGTTGTATTTTATAAAAATTAAACGCAATACGCCGTATCTGTGAAAACAGATGCGCCGTATCGTTTGTATCAGCACAATACAACGATAGCAGAATGCAGAAAAATACAGAAAAGAAAAACAAAAAATAAAAACAAACAAAAAGAAACAAAAATTACAGAGAACAAACAAAAACAGAAAATATGCAAATTATACAATGAATGTAATTTATCTAATATATAACAGGGTTAGTGGTTAGAATCTAAAAAAAGAAAAACCTAATTAAAATACTAAATCAAATTAACAGATAATAACAATTCACTCCCCGGCAGCGGCGCCAAAAACTTGATGCGCGTGATGTGTCGTTGCGGTTTAGCAGTATTAATGCCTACTCAAGTTTTAAATTTATATTTAGCCGACTTATCAATAACACACACACTTAACGAGCAGTGTACCCGGTCAGTATGAATATAATGGTAAGTAGAGTGTCGATCACTAAGAGTGGAACGTATTATCTAGTTATTCTAATCAGTATTTTAATATCCTAAGTTAGCTATACAACCTAATCTAACGCAAGGGGGTTCAGCCTGAGAGACTGGCATAGTTTGGTTATGATTAAATAGAAAACTAAACTAATGAGCACGAATCAGCGATTAGCACACACGTACACAGATAGATACTCGAGACAATAAGAAGACCTGTCCTGATAATTAAGTAGCTTGTCACTTGTTTTATTGCTAGTTTTATATGAAGTGTATATAATTAAACCTTTCTCGTTGGCTCTAATCTTATCGGCGAGTAAACCCTTAATGATTACTTATGTCTATCCTATTTATTAAAGAGACGCTAAAACAAATAGGCGAGGAAGGGGCATGGCGACCCAAGCAATGCTCAGCTAGACACAGAGGTTATCAATGCACTAATAAAAGTCACCAAAGACATCAACATATAAACTTTAATTAATGGGAAAGCAATATTAAGGGGAGTGCATGATTTTCCGTAGTCACATGACACAAGCCCATCAATCCTAATGAATTAAAGTGTACTAATACAATAAAACAAAACTACTTAATGAATTGAATACATGCAGGACCTTCTTACAGCTCTTGTATCTTCGTTTGGGGTGTGTCTTGTGCTGCTTGGTCGTCTGAATTCGGCTCTAGGGTTATGTGGTCTTCGGTCTTCAAAAGCTTAGTGTGTACCGAAATTCGTCTGGCCTTGGGGTATTTATAGTTTCTGTCTGAGGGATCGATGCGGCGCATAGAATGAATAGATGCGGCGCATTGACTTAACTTCGTGTGGGGTCCAAGATTAATATATTCAGGAATATTCGTACCGTCTTCAGATGCGGCGTATCTTGATCTTTGTATGCGGCACATGTACTTGGATTGTAACTTGTGAAATCTTGATATTGATACGCCGTATGTTAGAAGTATAATGCGGCGTATCTGGAGTAGAACGAGCTTGATCTTCTGGATTTCAGTAGGCTCTTAACATCTTGCTTGTTTTGCTCCATAATTAGTCCAAAATCGCCAAGTTTCACATAATGCTTGTTTTTACCTGAGAATTACTAAAGTAAACATTAATGTATCGATTCTCATGTATAATATAATAAAACAAGTCAAATAAATAGGACAAATGATGATAATAAAATGTACTTATTTGAGTTCATCAATACTCCACAGGCATTTGTATGATCTGATTGAATGAGTTTCGAATGTTGATTGACTTTTGTTAGTCTATAGCTGTTTAATTATTGTTGATGTATTGCTTGTGCATTCAAGATATGCTTAGGTATGTAGCTATCGTGTTAGAATCTTGTTTATAAGATCCTGAGGTGAATGTTGAGATATGAGTTAATTGCCATGTTCATGATTGTTGCTTGCTCTTCATGCTAGATAGCGGTTTGAAAAATTTCCTGATTGTGGTTTGATTATGACATGAATATGATTTTATGAGTAGGCAAACCGCTGCGTGGTAGCGGTTAATGTAGAGTTAATCTGTATGTATGCCCATCTTTGTGGATATTCCTATGCAGATTCCATGGCTGATGTGAATGTGCCTGCTCCCGCTCTAACCACTTGATCAGATATTCAAACTCCATTGACTGGCTCTGAAGTCACCACAACAACAACATCGGCAGCAACAACAACAACAACACCTTCACCACCACCACCACCTTCACTTCAACAAAGCATTACTAATTCTGGTCACGCCGAGTGGGGATCTACAATACTTGGGAAGTTTTGTTGGTGGATGGATAATTGATGTTGACTACTGACTCCCTCAGAGAAGCAAATGATCACATCATCTGTGCGTAAAGGTCAACATCATTTGTGTCGTAACAGTTATCTTGTACATCATAAGTAGTGAATATACAATTGTTGTTATGTGTCAGTGAATGATTGTTTTAATTCAAAATCTTTCAAATTTACCATACCTGACACTAACATTCTCCCTCATTGATTGAGGAGGAGCATTAGTATGTTCCATTATCAGCATATATTAAACCTGACCACATTTTCTCCCATATTTTCTAAACTTATTTAAATCAATTGGGATCACAAAATCTCAAAAGGTTTGAAATTTCAGATCGGGGGAGAGAATGTGATTTAAATATGCAATCTGATAAAAATGTGATGTTTTGGACTTAAATGTAAGCTCTCCCATATGTGCTAAACTCTTTTGTATATCAATGCACATATTGAGGGGGAGCAAACGGTTTGTAGTGACAAAAAGGATATGGCATCTTATGTGAGCGCGACTCAGACATACAAATGAATTGACGAAACAAAAACTGTCATTTATCAAAAGGACTTGTCCTGGCCGGGTAATAATTTCAAGCTGGTCTAACCAGTGATGTAAGCGTGTCTCGAAGAGGACTTGTCTGAGTAGAGTGTACCATTTCGAGAAACCTTCTGTGGACTTGACCAGGCCAGGTAATAATTTCAAGCTAGTCTAACTAGTGATGTAAGCGTGTCTCGAATCGGTCATGTTCACTGAAAGTGGATCAATTCAAAAAGTACAAGCTCTACCCAACATGTGCAAATTTATAATAAAAACACCTAAGCACATGTTAAGGGGGAGCATTTGAAAAGTTCAAAACTCTCAAAGTGTTAGCAAAAAGTGTTTCTTAATTATAAACACTTTGAGATATTTTTCAAATAAATGGTTTACGGCAACATAGGATAGTCATGGTGTTATAAGGTGGCTAAGGTTAGGAAAACCGTCCTATGATCCGCCAGAGCCGGAGGGATCTACCCAAGGACAATACCGAATAGTTAGTATTAGAAAGTCCTTAGGTATGATTATGAAAAAAGGAGTAATATGAGAAAGGAGAAAGAAGGGGTTGAAGAATTAAAAATAAATGTAATGAGAAAAGGTGAAAAGAAATAGCCCTCCGATTATTCAACCTTAGGGTAGAAACCAGGTTCAATTCATATGCTACTGATTGTTACTAAGGTGACGCCGGTATTGAAGACAAGACGTCATGGACCCAGTGACGCACTGCACTAAACCTTCTAAGCTACTCAAGTTCTCTTAAAAGGACTTGTTTCATTCTCACAGGGAACCCTGCATAATCTATCGACTGCTCATTACGAGTTATGTTGATATTGAAACAGGAGACACCGCTCCAGTCTCCGACTACCAAAAAGGCACTTATCGAGTCTAGAGCCACGAGATGCATCATAAGATCTCATAGGAACACATGTTACTTCTACACTAGTTGTTCAACATTAAGGACACCAGTTGTAAACTTATGAGTCCTATGCAGATCTTAGCAATCTGCTAGAACATTTATGAGGGAATTTACAAATGTAATTCTCAGTGACTGAATGGAAATTCCTGCCAGGGTTAACATCAAACAGCCCTGAAAGCAGGTCACTTCGGTAATTCCTTGTGGATTACACTTAGTGGTCGCGGCGGTTTCAAAAGGTCTACAGTTGTGGAGTGAACTCCAGCGACTCACCTAATCGTTGATGTACTTCGGTAGATCTTGTAAGCCCTCTCGGGGGTATCCGATTTAGGAACGGCCTTGGTAAGGATTAGAGAAAGTTTTCACACTATGCTGTTAACAATCTCGAAGTCCAAACCTGTAAGTACCAAACGTTTTATTGCTAACTGTCGTATGCAGGAATCCCTGGCGGTTGTAGATGATGGCTGAAAAGATGCCGATCCATCACCTCATGCTCACACTTCACCATCATAATCAAAGAAATCATGATATTTGAAAGATTTTCAACACTGCTTCCGCAACTCTGATGATGAAAATCATGATCCAGAAAAGTGTGAGCATGTCGGTCCAAAGATCACAACATCACATGGAGACGATACTGCAAAAAGATGACTTGGTGACGTACGTTGGATGATGACCTCAAAGAATCCTCAAAGATCATCCAAGACAAAAGAACAGTCATCAAAAGTTCACTGCTGAAAGTACAAAGATTAAAGACAGAGAAGAATCAAAGACTACGAGCTAGGAACTCAAATTTATGTAATAAAATGCTAGAATTCAAAGTGTAATTTCCGGGGTGACCTCCCTTAGGGGGAGATTGTTAGGAATATAAATATACACATGAAAGACTTGGTAACCCCGAGTATCTATTAGCATTAAGTAGCTCGTAGGATTAATCATATTAGTTTAGACTTCGTAACACCATGGAGTCGGGTCGGGTCTTTACCCACTGTCAGCCCGGTCCATAGCCTACTAGAGGCGTGATTATGTATTGTATAAATAGCCCTTCCCACACATGGGAAGGGTTGGACCTTTCATTCATTTAATCTAATCTCTTTCACTTTCTCTCTCTACAAGGTTCCATTTCCTCTCTGTTTCTCACTCTAGATTCGGCCTAAACCACAAGAACCATACATGTTATGATTTCGTGTTACTTACAGAGCGACAGCTGAATAACTTCCTCCCTTTTTATCAACTAGCTGGGGTACATTACTGTAACACCCTAGGCAAATCCTACATCGGCTGTGGCCTGGAGAGATGCTAGGTTCATAAGATTACATTCGTCTTACAATGACACAACGCGTTTTGTGGTCTACTGCGAGTGGGGTTCTTAGGAACTGGCAGTTAAGCGTGCTCATGTGAGAGTAGTACTGGCTTGGGTGACCTGCCGGGAAGTCTTCAAATGAGGCCACAAAAACAAAGCCGTGAGCCTGCGGGCAAAGCGGACAATATTGTGGTCTGAGTAGGCGGGATGTTACAAGTGGTATCAGAGCCACTCCTGAGCCGTTCGGGATGGTAGGGCAAACCTCATCGAGGACGATGAGTCCCTAAGGGGGGGTGATTGTAACACCCTAGGCAAATCCTACATCGGCTGTGGCCTGGAGAGATGCTAGGTTCATAAGATTACATTCGTCTTACAATGACACAACGCGTTTTGTGGTCTACTGCGAGTGGGGTTCTTAGGAACTGGCAGTTAAGCGTGCTCATGTGAGAGTAGTACTGGCTTGGGTGACCTGCCGGGAAGTCTTCAAATGAGGCCACAAAAACAAAGCCGTGAGCCTGCGGGCAAAGCGGACAATATTGTGGTCTGAGTAGGCGGGATGTTACAATTACTGTCAGCCATGGTAGGATCTTGATTTTAAAAACTTTTGAGCACTCTTTAGTTTTTGAAAAGTTTTATAAACCAGAGGCTCTGATACCACTTGTTGTTCCCGTTACACGGTTAAGATTAACTACAAAGTTAGGCTAACCGTGTTCCATAGGTTAGTACTGTATTGATTAACTTGAAAAATAAGTAAAAACGTAAAGGATAAAAGACAAGAGTTTTTCAACGTTTAAATTCTTATTAGAAGTAAACCAAAAGAATCTATACCCAAGTGTTTGCCCAAAAAAACACTTGGGATTGAAATGACAAGTATGGTATGTCTCTTCTCTAAACTTAAGCTAAGCTTAAGTGGAAACTATAAGGAACTACTGAGCTATCTTAGGGACAAGGTTGCTCTTTGGAGGAGTAAAAGTTGTTTGTGAATGTCTAAGCATTAATTGCACAAACTTGTCAACTTTTACTCCATCTTATGATCCTATTTATAGAAAAGTAAAAAGAGCAACCGTTAATTACATGACAAAAGATGACCTAAGCTAATCAGGACAAAATAGTAATGTATTTTGTCACTGTTACAAGAATCTATTTTGGGTATAGGACAAGAGTGCTTTCTGAGTAACAGTGATGACACTGTTCTTGTTATGAAGCCTTTCAGGGAAAGTTTGACCTTAGAGTGATAAGGACTTCTCTAAGTCAGTTTAAACCTTTCCCGCCTTGTCCCGCCTTTCTTTCAGTCTCATAGTTCTTCAGTCTTTGGTCTTCAGTCTTCAGTCTTCATTCTTCATAATTGTTGATGAGACTTGGGTTCAGTGAGTTATTGTCATCACTCACTGAACCCATTATCTTCTTCTTTGGCTTAGGTGCCATTCAGGGAGTTCCGTCTCACTGAATGGAGAATCCTTCTTCTTAGACTCGTCCTAGGCATCTTGAAGATAACTCATTGAGTGACTGTTCACTCAGTGACCTGAGAACGTTTAAGGATTTAAGAAACTTAGGTTAATTTCTATTCAAATCCTTGTTTAAGGGAGCTTGGGTACTGAATGGACCCAACAGTTAGCAATAAACATACTTTGCATTTACATGTGTAACACCTAAAAATCCAAAGCATGTAAAATGACCATTTTGCCCCTACAAATTATAAAATTTCTTAAAAGCTTATAAAAGTATCAAATCGATCCCAAATTTCTGGCAATGCACAAGATATACTACAAAATAATTTTGACAACCTCATTTAACATTTATACAAATTACAAAATGACTAAAATACCCCTATGGACCGAATTCTATTTATATTTAACATTGTAACTAATTAAAAGAGATTTAAATGAATCAAATTTGGAAATAATAAATCACCATCAATTGCCAACTAAGGAACCGAAGTTTTTGGTCAAAGCCCACCCATTGGACTCGGCTCATTTCCCTTTTAAAATAGCTCCACACGTTTATCTCCAACAAACCCTAATTCATTTGTTGCCGCCTAGAACACAAAGCACAAAATAATTCCTCAAACCTTCATCCGAATTTCTGGAGGTGCAAGTACATTTTTCTGGTGTTAGTTGTGGTCCAAGGAAGTGTGGAAAAATCGGTTTTGGTCGTGGTTCTTCTTGGTTCGATCGCTAGAGATTATTTTCATCCGATAGGTAAAAATCCCAAATTAATTCATGCGACCCTTCTAAAATCTTGTAATCATTTTTCTCATGTTCCTCATGTCAAATATGTTCTGTGAAAAATATTCCTAAGGTTGTGGAGGCTGTGGATCGATCGCTAGAAAATCTTGGTTCAAAAGTCCACTCGACAAGGTGTAATTTTGTTTGGGCTCGTTCACACGTTCAATCTCTGATTCGGTATTTTTCCTATGATCTAACATCATCATACAACTCAGATAAAATGTAAAATTCGATGCATGCAACTTTAATCTAATCGCATGAATTAAAATGAATAAAACACGTATAAAACCTAATATATTGTATACGAATTTTCTGGATGTTGTAAACAATTTTCCTGGACTCTATTCGATCTATGTGACCTGGTAAAAATGACATTTCGAATGTTAGAAGCTAGATTGGATCGTGGCTTAATTATTGTGTATATCGCTAAAATGGAAAAGTATAGATCGAATGAAATAAAAACCCTAATTCGATTAGGGTTAAGGTTGTGGTGTTCCTGGAAATAAATAAATGCAGAAAATGATATGTTAATGATTGATCATGATTATGTCGTGTTTTGCTAAATTGATTTAGGGTTTCGAATTAAGATACATGCGATTTGAACTTTTATAAATATAAGGGTGTGTTTCGTAAATTCTGAAACTAATGGGCCATTTTTGTAAGGTGTAATTAACTGTGTTAAATGTGAATAAAATCTGAGATGAAGGGCCTATGTGTAAATATAAGATTTAAAAGATTTAAGTTGTAAATTATGGAAAGTTGTTTAGATCGAATGGAAATTATTTAAAATAGGAGGACTTGTTTTGTAACTTTTAAAACTCAAGGGTTATTTTTAGAACTTATTTTGGGATGTGTCCTATTCGAATAAAATATGAGTTAAGGGTGTCATGTGTAAATTTTATAATTACAAGGATTAAAATGTTTATGTTGATAAAGTGTAGTTCGATTTTAGAAATAATAAAATAGAGGGACTAAACTTGTAATTTCTGGAAAGTTGAGTAGGATTCGAACATTAAAATATAATGAGGATGAAATGTGTAATTTTGGGAATTCATTGGACTAATGTGTAATTATTATTAATTAAAGTTTGAAAATGGAAATTAAGGGTTTAATATGTAACTTTGTAAACTAGAGGGACCTATTGTGTAAATTCTATAAAATTGAGGATACATTCTTATAATATAATAAAATGAGTAACCATTGTGAAACTTTGATAAATGAAGGGGCTAAAGTGTAACTATGAACAATTAAAGGTCTAAAGTGTAACTTTTGAAACTAAAGGGTGTAAAGTGTAAATTGTATTTTCTTAAGGACCTAATAGGTAGATGTGATAAAAGATACCCTAATTCCAGAAATAATGATGTAACTAAGTATGTTGATCCAACTTTCGAAATATGGAAACTTTCTAAAAGAGGAAACTTACCAAATATGGAAACCTGCTATAAGTGGAAAGTTACTTAAATGGGAAAGATTGTAATTCTCCTCTTCCCCTTTAGGTGTGAAGAAGGAGTGACTTTGAGCTGTTCTCTACTTTTCTGTGCTTTGTTTCTGTTTGTGCTTTCGTCATAAGGTACGGATACTCTACCCTTTTTAAGAAAGGGTGTCTTATCACCTATGCTTCGATGTTGAGTTATGAACCTTTGCTATGACCCTTTTGCTATGAACCTTTTGATATGAGCCTTTTCATATGACTTTGAGATTCACTTTTGACATGACCTTGAGATATGCTTAATATGACTTTGAGATGAACCCGTTTGCATGACCTTGAGACCTGACTCTTAGTTTGATACCCGAGCCACCTTTTTGTTTTCCTAGCCAGGAAGGTAACCTGGCCATGTCTGTGATGCACCACTGGCATGACTCCTGTGTGGGGGAGTGATTTCTCACGCCGTCCCCTTTTATATTATGATATGGCCATTATGATTCTGAGATTATGATTTTGAGATGACTTTGAGTGGGGGCGTATGGATTGCAATCCTAGGCATGTATGTTTAGTGGATTTAACTATGACTTTGAGTATGACTTTGAGGTGACTGGTGCTTGTGTGCAATACACGCCTTTCACATTTCTGGGAGCTAGCTACTCCACCCCTTTTGATACATGAGGCCACCCCTCATATTATCTGGTTGCCTGAGAGGTATCCCCTCTGACTATGCGATTATGACTTTGAGTTTCTGATGTTGAGATTATGATTTTGAGTTATGGGCTCGTGGTAGATGACTATCCTATACTTCCTTATTTCTCTTTCGCTTTGATTATACCTTATGACACTTCCAGTACTTCATTGTATTACTGTTTCGTTATCTTTGCTTGTATTATGTATCTGTTCACTGGGCTTTTTAAGCTCAGCCGCACGTTTTCTTTTCGTGTGCGGCAGGTTTTAGTTGGAAGATGGGTACGAGTGAAGAGACTTTTGGACTTAGAAGACTTGATAGTTTTGGCCTAGAGATGATTAGAAGTTATTTCATTGTTAGAATTTGTATTCGCTTTTATAACCTTGTAATTTCATTATTTCTTCTGTAACCATTGAGAATCTTTGTATTACGTTTGAATGTATGCTTTGTTATATCTGATATGAAACCATTTGTGTGACATCTTTACCCTTGTCGGGTTGGGGTGTTACAATTATGGTATCAGAGAGACAGGCTGCGATTCGTAATACATTTACCCTTGGCCTGTGTAAGTTAGGACCACTAAGTTTTCCCTGTAGGCGCTCGTAGGACAACCTATGAAAATTTGCTTTAGGATTTCCCTATAGGAACCCAAGTTTTGTCCGGTGAGGAATGGGTAGACTATAAGGCAATTGTCTAAGTATCATTGCTTCCGCATCACTCTGATTCATGCCTTGCTTTTGGTTAGAGTCGGTTGATATCTCTTTTAGAAATCGAAAGCTTATGCTTTGCACCACCTAAGAATTGAACCTGATTAAATTTGGAAGGCATTGAGAAATTTCATAATTATTGGCAGGCATTATTTGATCCTTATCTTCAGATCCCTTTTGATAATCATTTTGATAAAGACTCTCAGTTGCCTCTGATTCTTTGGTTAATCACTTTGACGCCTTTTCAGGCATTCCGAGAACCTCCATGGCGATGACGTACTGGATATGTTTTGTTATTTGTCTTTTGTTTTTATAAGTAACTAGGAATCTCCTGACCCTATTTGAGTTGTTCCACCCATCCATGTTCTTGCGAGAAGTTTTGTAGTTCATAACTACGAGTATAAGGATATTCTCATCTCATTTCTGAATAATAAGATTTGCGCTGCCGATCTGCTTGATTGGAAGATTAATTGGACCGATCGCTCATTCGATAATATTTTGCGTAAATTTCTTGAGTTCGAGTAATTTTGACACCTACCGAATTCTAATGCCTAGTATCGTTTATGTCATTTTCAGTATGGCACCTCCAGCACGCCGCAGATATCGTTGGACAACTAGGTTCGCCATCGGCCGAAAGAGGAACGGAAAATTGAGGAGGATTGCCAAGAGGATATTGATCCCCACTAGGATGTGGCCGAGCCGGATCGAAGAAAGGAGGACCATCATGAATATAAGTGGGACGGAAGAACAGCTGCACGTGGCAGAAATAACAGATGAAGAGGACATTGTAACTAGATACCAGGGAAGAGACCCCCGGTTTTCAGAAGAAGGAGGAGTGGTACGAGTTGAACCTCGCAATTTGTACGGATTTGTGGATCGCATAGAAGATGAAGGAAGATACACTTATTGGGGTTTCGCAAGCCAGCCACTTCCCCAGTCAGAAGGGAACCGGAACGGATGGATCAGCGAGGAAGAGGAGGAGGATTCAGACTTGGAATCTACTGCAAGTAAACCAACCTAAGTATGAAGTTAAGAGTCTAGTAACTGTATTGTTTAGAATTTTATCTCGAATTTCTTATGGCATTAACGTTTCGCGTACCTCCGTTGAATTATGAGAATTTTTCCGAATAAGATTTGAGAAATGTTTGAAATAAATTTTGTGCGATGTGTGCTTCACCTTTGTAAATCTGTTAGAACTCATCTCAGCTATATAAGTCAGAACTTTAACTTTCCGCATTAGTTTTGGCATCCCTTGAAGTTATGTTGTTTCGAGTACTGAAGTGTTCCTAGAAACCATTTCGTATTTCAACGACTAAACCTTATCTTAGAAGCTTTTAGCGTTTGAACTCTCTGAACATGAGCATGGTGTTGAACATTGTTTAGTGTCCTGAACTTTTTGAATTTGAGTCCCCAATGGATCACCAGGTTTTGCACCGGCATAGGAAGTAATATTTGACATGATTGTCTGGGTATCTAGCAAAGACGTCGGACAGATCATACCTATTCATTGGAACAAAAAGGGAAGAGCATGGAGACTATTTTGCACCATGCTAGAAATTTGATGATCACTTGTGCAATTTGGGAGTTGGATATTGTTGAGACAATGGTGTTCCTTGCCTGATCTGGAGTTAACAACATCGAAGACTACCCTGAAGAGTGAAGACATTCCTTTTCAAGACAGAAGTGTTGGTGATGCAGAAGAAGAAGTTTAGTCAAGACGGCGAACCCGGAGCTGATGAAGACGCACAGTCTCACTTCCTATTCATCTTGGTTGTACTAAGATGAATTGAGAGCGGAAGCAGACTGTATGATGAAGAGACTTAAAGATCATTCCCGAAATCCACAATACCTATCACATTACAAGAAGAACTGCAGGAGGCTCAGCGGACCAGACAAAAGTTCCTGATGATGGTTTTCACTTTCAGATTGATAGACAGATGAAGACAGATTTACCAGACTTAAAGAGGTTGAATGTGTTGAATGAGCGAAAGTTGTAAAACAAATCCTTCATATTTGGAAGAATTGATTCTGTTCAGACCGGAATTCTTAGCGACTAAAATTCGCTTTAGTTGACTCTATTAAGTTTCGTCATATCGTTAAAAGATTCTCTTATGATCTAAGTTCTCGAGTAGCATATCAGTTGTGCCTATTTTCGTATGTTCGATGATAACCGGTTTAAGAGTTTTTGGATAATGATGGAAGATATGATGTTAGTAACGGCGTACCTCACGTTAGTTCGGAAATCTGGGATTTTGATACTCGTGCGGATAGTTTTGTTTCGTCTTTGGATTTTGACATTTGTATTTAGTTGATCTTTGATGTCTATAGAAGTACTAGGTGGATTAAGATAGGTGGTTCTGATTACGACTTGAGATAAAGTATGACCATCATAAGGGCATACTTATGTGGTGCTAGTATTATGACGCCTGATCAACGTGATAATACTTACACCATATAACGTGCACTCATCGTGGGCATAGGATATCTTAGGAAGTACCTAAGAAGCTTAGAATTTGACCTCTGATTAGAACATCCGCGATTTGTGAGACTTTGGATTCATTCTACCTATCCAGTTAATTGCTGTCTTTGATATGCGACTTGATACGTTTAAATACTCGACGAGCGTTTTGCTGACCTCTGCACTTCCGATAATAATCTCATATGCTATTATGGAGCTTCTGCTAATTAATGATATCTAGTGATATGTTTTCTGTCCGTATGGATTCAATTTATTCTTCTATATCTACGTTTCGCATTCGTTGAAACTATTCATTGTGATCCGCTATGGGTATGCCATGACATCTTGGATTCTGAGAAAACAAAACCTGTTTGTTTATGAGAACACCTTTGGAAGGCTCTGTTAAAGCCGAAACTATTTGAAAAGCTAAAGAGTTATAAAATTGCATCACCTTATGGTTGCTACAATTTGATGTACGCTCACCTAATCTGCTTAATCAATTCGATGTAAACCCTACGTATTGTTTTTAGCTCCTCCTAGAAATTCGATTAGCATCCGTATATTGGTACGTTATCATTGGAATTGAATTCTCGTTTGTATCTCATATGAACTTCATGAAAACTCACCTATAGTTCATTTTATGTGGTATGGACCTTTTGTTCTGAATTAACCTAATTGTGTTCCTTTCTGAGAAATTTGAACCCACCTCGTTTTGATTCGAGTCATGAGAAACTACTTGGTTTGGAAATTCTTTTTAGAAGAACCCACTCGAGCGTGAGAATGTTTTGATGATCCTTTGCGATTTGCCACGACTTCGTTTAACTTTGCGACTTCAAATTTCGAGGACGAAATTTTTCTGTTAGAGGGGAAGAAGTTGTAACACCTAAAAATCCAAAGCATGTAAAATGACCATTTTGCCCCTACAAATTATAAAATTTCTTAAAAGCTTATAAAAGTATCAAATCGATCCCAAATTTCTGGCAATGCACAAGATATACTACAAAATAATTTTGACAACCTCATTTAACATTTATACAAATTACAAAATGACTAAAATACCCCTATGGACCGAATTCTATTTATATTTAACATTGTAACTAATTAAAAGAGATTTAAATGAATCAAATTTGGAAATAATAAATCACCATCAATTTCCAACTAAGGAACCGAAGTTTTTGGTCAAAGCCCACCCATTGGACTCGGCTCATTTCCCTTTTAAAATAGCTCCACACGTTTATCTCCAACAAACCCTAATTCATTTGTTGCCGCCTAGAACACAAAGCACAAAATAATTCCTCAAACCTTCATCCGAATTTCTGGAGGTGCAAGTACATTTTTTTGGTGTTAGTTGTGGTCCAAGGAAGTGTGGAAAAATCGGTTTTGGTCGTGGTTCTTCTTGGTTCGATCGCTAGAGATTATTTTCATCCGATAGGTAAAAATCCCAAATTAATTCATGCGACCCTTCTAAAATCTTGTAATCATTTTTCTCATGTTCCTCATGTCAAATATGTTCTGTGAAAAATATTCCTAAGGTTGTGGAGGCTGTGGATCGATCGCTAGAAAATCTTGGTTCAAAAGTCCACTCGACAAGGTGTAATTTTGTTTGGGCTCGTTCACACGTTCAATCTCTGATTCGGTATTTTTCCTATGATCTAACATCATCATACAACTCAGATAAAATGTAAAATTCGATGCATGAAACCTTAATCTAATCACATGAATTAAAATGAATAAAACACGTATAAAACCTAATATATTGTATACGAATTTTCTGGATGTTGTAAACAATTTTCCTGGACTCTATTCGATCTATGTGACCTGGGAAAAATGACATTTCGAATGTTAGAAGCTAGATTGGATCGTGGCTTAATTATTGTGTATATCGCTAAAATGGAAAAGTATAGATCGAATGAAATAAAAACCCTAATTCGATTAGGGTTAAGGTTGTGGTGTTCCTGGAAATAAATAAATGCAGAAAATGATATGTTAATGATTGATCATGATTATGTCGTGTTTTGCTAAATTGATTTAGGGTTTCGAATTAAGATACATGCGATTTGAACTTTTATAAATATAAGGGTGTGTTTCGTAAATTCTGAAACTAATGGGCCATTTTTGTAAGGTGTAATTAACTGTGTTAAATGTGAATAAAATCTAAGATGAAGGGCCTATGTGTAAATATAAGATTTAAAAGATTTAAGTTGTAAATTATGGAAAGTTGTTTAGATCGAATGGAAATTATTTAAAATAGGAGGACTTGTTTTGTAACTTTTAAAACTCAAGGGTTATTTTTAGAACTTATTTTGGGATGTGTCCTATTCGAATAAAATATGAGTTAAGGGTGTCATGTGTAAATTTTATAATTACAAGGATTAAAATGTTTATGTTGATAAAGTGTAGTTCGATTTTAGAAATAATAAAATAGAGGGACTAAACTTGTAATTTCTGGAAAGTTGAGTAGGATTCGAACATTAAAATATAATGAGGATGAAATGTGTAATTTTGGGAATTCATTGGACTAATGTGTAATTATTATTAATTAAAGTTTGAAAATGGAAATTAAGGGTTTAATATGTAACTTTGTAAACTAGAGGGACCTATTGTGTAAATTCTATAAAATTGAGGATACATTCTTATAATATAATAAAATGAGTAACCATTGTGAAACTTTGATAAATGAAGGGGCTAAAGTGTAACTATGAACAATTAAAGGTCTAAAGTGTAACTTTTGAAACTAAAGGGTGTAAAGTGTAAATTGTATTTTCTTAAGGACCTAATAGGTAGATGTGATAAAAGATACCCTAATTCCAGAAATAATGATGTAACTAAGTATGTTGATCCAACTTTCGAAATATGGAAACTTTCTAAAAGAGGAAACTTACCAAATATGGAAACCTGCTATAAGTGGAAAGTTACTTAAATGGGAAAGATTGTAATTCTCCTCTTCCCCTTTAGGTGTGAAGAAGGAGTGACTTTGAGCTGTTCTCTACTTTTCTGTGCTTTGTTTCTGTTTGTGCTTTCGTCATAAGGTACGGATACTCTACCCTTTTTAAGAAAGGGTGTCTTATCACCTATGCTTCGATGTTGAGTTATGAACCTTTGCTATGACCCTTTTGCTATGAACCTTTTGATATGAACCTTTTCATATGACTTTGAGATTCACTTTTGACATGACCTTGAGATATGCTTGATATGACTTTGAGATGAACCCGTTTGCATGACCTTGAGACCTGACTCTTAGTTTGATACCCGAGCCACCTTTTTGTTTTCCTAGCCAGGAAGGTAACCTGGCCATGTCTGTGATGCACCACTGGCATGACTCCTGTGTGGGGGAGTGATTTCTCACGCCGTCCCCTTTTATATTATGATATGGCCATTATGATTCTGAGATTATGATTTTGAGATGACTTTGAGTGGGGGCGTATGGATTGCAATCCTAGGCATGTATGTTTAGTGGATTTAACTATGACTTTGAGTATGACTTTGAGGTGACTGGTGCTTGTGTGCAATACACGCCTTTCACATTTCTGGGAGCTAGCTACTCCACCCCTTTTGATACATGAGGCCACCCCTCATATTATCTGGTTGCCTGAGAGGTATCCCCTCTGACTATGCGATTATGACTTTGAGTTTCTGATGTTGAGATTATGATTTTGAGTTATGGGCTCGTGGTAGATGACTATCCTATACTTCCTTATTTCTCTTTCGCTTTGATTATACCTTATGACACTTCCAGTACTTCATTGTATTACTGTTTCGTTATCTTTGCTTGTATTATGTATCTGTTCACTGGGCTTTTTAAGCTCAGCCGCACGTTTTCTTTTCGTGTGCGGCAGGTTTTAGTTGGAAGATGGGTACGAGTGAAGAGACTTTTGGACTTAGAAGACTTGATAGTTTTGGCCTAGAGATGATTAGAAGTTATTTCATTGTTAGAATTTGTATTCGCTTTTATAACCTTGTAATTTCATTATTTCTTCTGTAACCATTGAGAATCTTTGTATTACGTTTGAATGTATGCTTTGTTATATCTGATATGAAACCATTTGTGTGACATCTTTACCCTTGTCGGGTTGGGGTGTTACAACATGCATGAGATGAGGATGTTGTCGGCTGGCATGAATTCCCATAGATAAATTTCTAATTTACTTTTATAAAGGATTTTATTTGAAAACTGTTTTACTTAAGATCCATTAGTGTTAAACGAGATTTTTAGAAAAATAAGTTTTCCAAATAATATATCTAGATTTGTCTAAGAGGTTTCACAAATTTAATTTATTTTGACTTGCTCGTTGATGACTCACATGAATTAAAACCTAAGCTCGTTTTATCTCCGAATGCCTTTTGACTATTTAGTAAATCCTTAAGAGATTGATAACTCTTTTCAAATTTAGCTAATATATTTGTCTTTTCCTTAAGCTTCTTAATTTCACTTTTATAATCTTAACATATTTTACATTCTAGATCAATTTCTATGACACTTTCAAGTGTAGACATTTTATCTTCTAAAATAATTTCTTTTTCCAATTTACTTTCAAAAGATTTTGAGGATTCATTTTCTGAAAATGTTTTTAGACTTATGTTGTATAAATGTTTAAACTCATTTTCTAATTTTGAAAATTCGAGAGTAAATGGGTCATAGCAAAAGTGTTCTATTTCAGAGTGTACCTCACTTGAAATTTCAACCTTTTGACATATTTCGTATTCAGAGTACACGTTGTCTTCTTCATCCGTATCACTCCAACATTCTTCAATGAGCTCTCTTTGTAAATTACTCATATAGTCCTTGACGGCATTACCTTCATTGAAAACACTTGGACTAGTAGCATTTGTATTTAATCTATCTAAATATCTATTCACTGATTCGTCTTCAGAAGTGATGAATTGTTCATGTGTATGTTCAAGATCAATTCGGTTATCTTTGGCTTGACTATTCTCTTGATGAAAGTTTAAAGATTTTTCCAAATGTCATTTGCCGTTTGACACAAAAATATTCTTTTATATTCAATTATCGGCAAGGCTTTATAAATCATTATTTTGGCTTCAATATTTTTATAAAACTATCTTTTAAAATAATCATTTTGATTTTCAAAATTTATTTCCGTTGGTTGAAAATCACCAATTGAAATCACATGCCAAAGATCTTGATCTATTGATTTCACATAACTTTCTAATCTATTTTTCCATTCAATAAAATCATTGTTTTTGAAAAATGGTGGTTCTTTCAAAAAATGCCCTTCTAGATATCTTTCAAACTCAATAGATCGATTCAAGTTTTAAAGTATAGTATACTTCAAAGCTCTTGAGTGACCCGCTTTGATACCAATTGTAGAAACTAGAAAGGGAGTTGAATAGTTTCACCGTTTATTATTACGTTTTAAAATTTTTTGGTTCATTTTAGTTCCTTTTCGAAAAGCCGTTAGATTCAATAGTTATGTGATATCTATGGACACAATAATAATGAGTAAAATAAGTAAACTAAAGACTAGAAGTAAAGGAAGAAAACAACCAAACCGAGACACGGAGATTTATAGTGGTTCGGCACGAAGCTCACTCTTCGTCCTACTCCACTCCTTGAGTACCACACTCGAGAGTTCACAATCACTATGTCAACACACTCCCTTCAGGCGGAGAAAACCGTACCCCAAAGCTTACACCAAGTTTAACGACACTAAGCGGAATGTCGGGTCCTAATCCTAGCTAGAACCAATCTACACAAAGCCCACGTGGCTACACGAACAAGCACTCTTGTCCATTTGGATTTACACACAATCCAAGTCTTTACACGGACGATCACCCCGTCCACTTGAATCTTCACCCAATCCAAGTCTTTACGAACCTTCACTCGGTCCAAGTCTTCACATCACGGACTCACACCAAGTCCAAGTCTCCACACACCGACACACCAACTTACACAAAGTCCTAATCTAGATACACCACTTCACGGACTTACACTTTTTCCGTATTTATCCTAACACACCTAATCACGACTCACACACAAGTCGGATATACAAATATACAATATGTATAAATGAGAGAGTTGGAGGAAGAAGAGAATCGTAACACAAGTTACGTGTGTGCGATGACCAATCTATAACACTTCGTTTCTTGATGAATACGAGCGTTCTTCTCTTGCACTTTGATATAGAGGGTAACGGGATCACTTATAAAAACATATCGACACGTTATAGTGATCAAAGAAGGGAGGAAGAAAGACCAGAATGTTTTTGTGCAAAGAGGGTTATTTTTTCTAAGTAAAATAGTGTTGTATTTATAGGCACCAAGATTAGCGGGGGACGGTCCCTTAAAGTTGGACGATCCCGTATATATAAGGGACCGTCGCCATGTTTACGGGACCGTCCTGACATAAGCTCCTATTTTTGTCCTAATGTGGCGAAAATTTATCTGGTGAAAAACTTATCTGTTTTGAGTGGGAAAACTAGATGTTGGGGGATTTGAAATTCAAATTTATTTTCTTTAATAAAACATTTTGTTAATACAAATATCGTCTAAAAAACGTTATTTATATTTTACGATCTTTGCAATATTTTGTTAATGACAATTATAAACTTTATTTTTTAGCAAAGCATAAATATAGCTAAGGCTTTTACATATATAGTCACAAGCTTTTAAACTCATAACATCATCTACATGCTACATACATGATCACTAGTATATACATGTTACATTCATATATTCATTTACAAGTTACATACATTTACATTTTAATTCTAAATTTGAAAATTATACACTGACATCATGGCATGCATCACTTTGATATCTTTAGAAGATTTTGAAGATCATATGAATATCTTGTATTGATCTTCACTTGAAGAAAAGATATGAAAATATCTTGTTTAGATTTGGGAAAGATATTTGGAGATTTGCTATCAGGCTCCCACGGAACAAAACAGCATAACGGACGGATCCCTAAATTAGGATCCGTCCCATCCGTGGTTTGCCAAGGCAGTTGACCTATAAATAGCAAGTCACACATTCATGTTTTATCATCACTCATAAGCATAAACAACATCATACATTCTTTCATTCATTACTAACCCATTCATATTTCATATTTCATTCTTAGTGATCTTTCTTTTGTAGCAAAGAGATCAAAGCATCACAAGCTTCAACAAAGCGTTGCAAGACTTGTTAGATTAGTCATAGTGTGAATTTGTTGTTTTTCACACATCATTGTTTGTACCAAACAATCATATACCTCTGTAGTGATCGGTTAGTATTTTAGTCCTCAAAATACATAGAGTATCGGGAGTGGTTGTGCCCTTGTAAAAGAACTCGGTATTTAGCTTTGTATCGGAAAAAGTGTAAGCGACGTTTGTAAACGTTTTCTCCGCCGAGAAGGGAGCTTGTTTCTTAGTGAAGAAAAACTCTCGAGTTAGAGGCTCGAGGAGTGGAGTATGGCAAGGAAGAGAGTCCTTGTAGACCGATCCACTATAAACATCCGTGTTGTGGTTTGATTGTTTCTTTCTCTACTTGCATGTTATATATTGTTTATTATTTTCATTACTTGAAATCACGTTAAGTATTCAAAGCAAAAGAATTTTAAAACGGTAAAACTATTCAACCCGCTTCTAGTTTTCCACAATTGGTATCAGAGCTACGTTACTCAAGACTTTCATAATATATTGTATTTTAAAACTTGAAACAATCCATGTGTTTTGAAAACTTCAAAGAAGGGCAATCTATGCAAAGACCACCACTATTTGAACCAAATGGTTTTATATATTGGAAAAACCGCTTTGAAACTTATGTGAAATCAAAAGACATAGATCTATGGTATATTATTATAGAAGGTGATCATAAAGCTATAATAAAAGATATATCAAGTGGTCGGGTTGAGGATACTTCACTTGCTCATCACAGTGATGAGCAAAAGAAGTTGATTGTCAAAAATAATGAGTCTAAAATGATGCTTTACAGTGCTTTACCTAGGAAAGAATACGAAAGAGTCTTTATGTGTAAAACCGCTAAAGATATTTGGCAATCTTTAATTATCACTCATCATGGGAACTCACAAGTCAAGGATAACAAAATTGATCTTCTTGTTCAACAATATGAACAATTTGTTATCCCTGAAGATGAGACCATTGATAGTGCATTTGCTAGGTTTAATATTATCATTACTTCTCTTAAAGCAGTTAATGAATCCTTTTGTAGTAAGAACTTTGTCAGGAAATTCCTTAGAGCACTCCATCCGTAGTGGAGAGCAAAGGTGACGGCCATTGAAGAATCCAAGGATCTTTCAAGCATGTCACATGATGAGCTAATCGGAAATCTCAAAGTTCATGACATGGTTATGGAAAAAGATTCAGAAATAGTTAAGGGCAAAAAGGAAAAAGTCAAATCCATTGCCTTAAAAGCTAGAGTAGATTCAAGTGATGATGAAGAGTCTAGTACGGGTAGCGAAGATGAAGAATATGCCACGGCCGTAAGAGATTTCAAGAAGTTCTTTAGGAGACGAGGAAAGTTCGTAAGACAACCTCGAGAAGAAAAGAAATCCTTCCGGAAAGACCGTAATGACAAGAAAGGAAAAGGAGAAAGAAAGTGAGATGCAGAAATACAAGTCATCTAATAGGAGAGTGTCCTAAGCCACCCAAGAACAAATCTCAAAGAGCTTTTGTAAGTGGGGCTTGGAGTGACAGTGAAGATGATGACGAAGAGCTTAAGAATGACGAAGTTGCTCTCATGGCTCATGACGAAGACGAGGTACATTCTGACTCATCGTATTCTTCTATTGATGATGACACCTTGCAAAAGGAATATAACAATCTCTGTGAACTTAGCCTAAAAATCATAAACAAAAATAAGTTTTTGAAAACCAAAAAGGAATTTCTAGAAAACGAAGTTTATGAGTTGAAGGAAAAAGTTAAACGATTAGAAAAAGGTAAAGCTATTGACGAAGTATGTGCTTCATGTCAAGAGCTTAGACTAGAATTAGAGAAACTTAAAATCACACAGGATGCACTTATCAAACAAAACTCTAAGTTCAAAAGGTTTGATAAAAATATCAGTTGTGTAGATGAGATAATGAAAATTCAAAAATTACCTCATGATAAAACTGGATTAGGCTTTATGAAACTAGGAGACTTAAGTAGTTTTAAGAAACAAGCCGTAAAAGTACAAGAAACTGTTCCAACAGTTTCAGAAACCCAAGGATCAGATGGAACCAAATCCTTGGTTCCGCCAGTAGTGGAGAAGGGATCCGTGGGAACTGTTGCTGAACAGAAAGCTAGCACATCGGCTCGTACAGAGTTCGTTAAAGTCACAAGGAAACAAAGTTCTAGCTCAACTGTTAATAAACAAAAACCAGCTGTTACTATAGGAGTAGGACATGCTAGAAATGAATTTAGAGCTAAAACTACTCAACAAAGACCTAGGACGACTATTCCCAAACGCCCCTTTCCAAAAAGTAACTACAACACACAACCTCATTATCAAAATAGTTGGAACCCAAACTTTCTTAGGAATTATCAAAGTCCCAACTACATGCCATGGAACCCATATCCACCATTTCCATACATGAATCAAGTTAATGGGATGTTTAACCCAAATGGACCCATGAGATATTGGGGACCAAATGCTTGAGTTTTTCTATAACTTAGGTATGCTTGAAAGTCAGTTTGGAACAAGACGAGTAGATAAAAGATAGCGGGTGTTCAAGGCACATGACGGGAAACAAGAGCCTTTTCTCAACCTACCAAGAATATGACGGAGGTAATGTTACTTTTTGTAGCAAGCTAAAAAGCAAAATCATCGAAAAAGGTACTATCTCTCTTGACTCTCTCTCTATTGATGATGTTGCTCATGTTGATAACCTAGGTTTTAACTTACTTAGTATTAGCCAACTATGCCGTAAAAAGTATGACGTCCTTTTCAGTGAAAATGGAAGTAAAATACTAAAAGACGGTATAACCATTGATGAACTCAAATAAGTACATTTTATTATCATCATTTATCCTATTTATTTGACTTGTTTTATTATATTATATATGAGAATCGATACATTAATGTTTACTTTAGTAATTCTCAGGTAAAAACAAGCATTATGTCAAAAGCCTACTGAAATCCAGAAGATCAAGCTCGTTCTACTCCAGATACGCCGCAATATACTTCTAACATACGGCGTATCACTATCAAGATTTCACCAGTTACAATCCAAGACAGCTAAAGTACATGCGCCGCATACAAAGATCAAGATACGCCGCATCTGAAGACGGTGTACGAATATTCCAGAATATATTAATCTTGGACCCCACGCGAAGTTAAGTCAATGCGCCGCATCTATTCACTCAATGCGCCGCATCTATCCCTGAGACAGAAACTATAAATACCCTAAGGTCAGACGAATTTGAGAGTCTTGGACAGCGTGAAGAAATAACCCTAGAGCCGAATTCAGACGACCAAGCAGCACAAGACACACCTTAAACAAAGATACAAGAACTGTAAGAAGGTCCTGCATGTATTCAATTCATTAAGTAGTTTTGTTTTATTGTTTTAGTACACTTTAATTCATCAGGATTGATGGGCTTGTGTCATGTGACTACGGAAGATCATGCACTCCCCTTAATATTGCTTTCCCATTAATTAAAGTTTATATGTTGATGTCTTTGGTGACTTTTATTAGTGCATTGATAACCTCTGTGTCTAGCTGAGTCTTGCTTGGGTCGCCATGCCCCTTCCTCGCCTATCTATTCTAGCGTATACGAGACGTGGGCATCACAAATGCCCAATACTCTAGAAAAGAAGGATAGACATAAGTAATCATTAAGGGTTTACTTGCCGATAAGATTAGAGCCAACGAGAAAGGTTTAATTATATACACTTCATATAAAACTAGCAATAAAACAAGTGACAAGCTACTTAATTATCAGGACAGGTCTTCTTATTGTCTCGAGTATCTATCTGTGTACGTGTGTGCTAATCGTTGATTCGTGCTCATTAGTTTAGTTTTCCATTTAATCATAACCAAACCGTGCCAGTCTCTCAGGCTGAAACCCCCCTTGCGTTAGATTAGGTTGTATAGCTAACTTAGGATATTAAAATACTGATTAGAATAACTAGATAATACATTCCACTCTTAGTGATCGACACTCTGCTTACCATTATATTCATACTGACCGGGTACACTGCTCGTTAAGTGTGTGTGTTATTGATAAGTCGGCTAAATATAAATTTAAAACTTGAGTAGGCATTAATATTGCTAAACCGCAACGACACGCACGCGCATCAAGTTTTTGGCGCCGCTGTCGGGGAGTGAATTGTTATTATCTGTTAATTTGATTATGTATTTTAATTAGGTTTTTATTTTTAGTTTTTTTTTTTAGATTCTAACCACTAACCTTGTTATATATTAGATAGATTGCATTCATTGTATAATTTGCATATTTTCTGTTTTTGTGTGTTTTTGTTTTCTGTAATTTTTGTTTCTTTTTGTTTGTTCTTATTTTTGTTTTTCTTTTTTCTATTTTTCTGCATTCTGCTATCGTTGTATTGTGCTAATACAAACGATACGGCGCATCTGTTTTCACAGATACGGCGTATTGCGTTTAATTTTTATAAAATACAAACGTTTAATAAATTCGAGTACGACGCATCTTTCCCCAAGATACGGCGTATTCTGTTTTTAATAAGAAATTTTTCTAAACCCTAACGCCATGCGACGCATCTGTTTTAACAGATACGGCGTATTTTCTATTTAAATTAAAAACAGTTTTTTCGAATTATTAAACAGAAGCGACGCATCGATCTTTATCGATACGGCGCATCTGCTAAATCAAAAATCTTGTATTTTGAAACGTAACGAAAATACGGCGCATTAGCTTTTGTTAATACGACGCATTTAATCTAATAAATATAATCGATTTTTGATAATTTAAACTTGATACGGCGCATTCTAATTCATAAGCGGTGTATCTGTTTTCTGAATAAAAGTCTGATTAAATTTTAACGAAATAAGATACGGCGTATCCAACTTTCTGGATACGGCGCATCGTTCGCAGATATCAGCCATTTTTATTCTTTATATTCGTTTCTAAATTCATTAATTTCTCTTCTAGCAAACAGATCCTACTGACGATTTTACCTATGATGACAGGTTTTGCTATGGAAGATATGTCAATGAACGGATATCTTGCTAAGGAACTTATGAAAGATAAGCACAATGAAAAGTCCCGCACCAAAAAGCCGTTAATTCTGGAAAGTGATGACGGGTGTGATAACTATGAAGTTAGCTTGAGCAAGTTCCTAGCATTAAGCATTACTAAAAGCTCAGAATTGGAAGAGGAACTCTTGCTTTCGGATTCATTCGAAAATTTCAATGCTATTACTTGCAACTTACCTACGATCGATGCTTTACTCAAATCCGTATATCAAACCAACATGCCCGTCTACTCAGTGGAAGTTTATGAAGATGTCAACTTCAATGTACTCACGATTGATGCCGATTTATTTTCTTAGGAAACCCCTCTTGAAGCTACTTATATGGAATTCAAACGCTTATGCAATATTGAAGATGGGATATTCTCTTATGATTTACTGATGAGCTACACTGAAGATGAATTGTTACTTTTATGGCCTATCATTGAATCTAAAGGATTAACTTGGACGACTATCGAAGAAAAATATGGGAAATTCCAAATTGAATACATGAACTCAGCAAATGCAGTCAACAAATCGAGCAACAAAAGCTATGGTAGAGGAAATATCCAACCTATACAAACTCCTTATATGCCTTATTCCGAACAGTATTGGGGATTAGATAAAAGAAATCTGGATGATGAAAGAATTTATGCTGAATCGGAGATACTGTTTCATAAAAAGTTGGTAAGGTTGATGGATATCTCTTTAGAAGAATGGCTTGAACTTAAATACGGTGATCCCAAATTTGCTCCTACAAATGAAGTCAAACGGATTGTGACTTCATGGTTGACACGAAGTTTTAAAGAACAATTTAATGAGTTCATTTAGATAAGGAGGAAAATGATTGGTAATACTAGCTTTGACGTTAACTACGATCCTAACAATGCTGATTTTTCAAATTGGTTAGCTAGTAAGTTCAATAACCATAAGATCATGGACCGAGCTACTAAAGATGTGTTATGGGTATATTGGATGAGAGGGGAAGATGAGGAAGTAGAAAGCAACAATGGATCATCACATGACGATTCAACGATCAAGGAAGGCATTGAGGAATTGTTCAGCATAGACATTGATGTGTTCAATTATGAGACACCCTTGTGCAAACAATTCAAAGAATTTAATTACCTTCTTCAAATCGACGCTGATGTGCGAACTAGAGATCTACCAGGATTCAAAACTTATGATGAGTTAAAAAACACCTGGTACTACGAATGGAATGACCAGATACCATAGGTTTGGGATAAACCATGGGAATTTGGGCATATTAATCACACTTGTAAACCTTTCCGTTTCAAGGATGGAAGTAGTGAATGGCCAACCTGTGATTGGAAGAATGATGGAACCTGCAATGGGGGAAGTATAATTGGAATGAAACGAGTTGGAAATGATATATACTTTGAAGACTATGATTGGTATGAAAAAGTTGAAGACTCCCCACGTAGAGCAGAGGCTTTGCAAGAAAAAGGTAGAATCGAATACTTAAAAGAACTAAAGGGAGCATCGAATACTACTTTCTGGGAATGGGTGCATAGAAAATGTGATGATTACACAAGGCTTAATCGACGCTTACAATGGGAATTGAAAAGAAAGTGGGACGAGACTCAAGATTATTATCAATCCATTAACTTAGTTAATGATTATCCCTATGATAATAACGATGAGTCACGAGGAAAATTGATTGATGAACTTGATGACTATTTGAATAAGGATCCTTATTTCAAGTTTGTTGATAAAGACGAAGAAGAATTCATCGAGAGAAAATGTCGACTACTTGGGATCACTTATAATAACCCACCCATGATAATTTCTGAAAAATTTGAAGTCATCAAATACTCTTTGGGACCATATGAGGAATATGTTGCGACGAAGACCAAAGAATACATTACATTAAGTCGAACAGAATAAAATGTTGCGGAGCTATACAGTAACATCTTTCGGATGAAAGAAGAAGGATGGCACGTAACAAGAACAAAATAAGGAGCTGAACGTGAGTCTAACTTGAAGACTCTGGAATAAAGATAAGTGCTGACCGGGAGACAACCCGGAAGAAATTTTTTTTTTTTACTTTTCTGTTCTGTGTCGAGTCTGTCAGACCTGCATAAGATGCGGCGCATCTCCATCATAAGATGCGACACGTCACCTGCACTGGTCATATCTTATTTCATTTTCTGCATTTTTATTTTTGACTTTAAAACTTTCTGTCAGTTTATTTAATGCGGTGCATCCCTGGTTAAGGATACGACGCATCTTTTATTCTGATTCTCATTTATTCCAGGCTCGATACGGCGTATCTTCTCCCATACCTGACCTGATGATTTACAGTTTAATTTTTAGGTTTTATTTTTACTAACTACTAATGTATTATGCAAGTTTGAACCTTCTTAACTCAGGTGTGTTAAAGTCTAAATGGTATTATAGATTCCTGCATTTTTTTGTGGATACATCATCTATGAAGCTTAAACGTTCTAATCCACAAGAAAGTTGATTTTTGCTCTTATACGAATAATGGAGGATCATACCGAGCAAATCTCAGGGGAGTTTTTCTTTTCTAATTCTTTTATTTTCCAGTTTTTAACCTTTGACAAAAACAACGAGGATGTTGTTTAACTTAAGTGGGGGGATGGAGAATTAGAACACTTACTTGTCCTAAACTTTTTCAAAATATGCTTAAAATGCGCTTAATATATCAAAATTTAAAATTTTTTAGCATGCTTTTGTTTAAAGTCTAAATTACATAACCGCACACATAACTCTATTCTTTCAAAAATATTAAAACTTTAGTGTGCTGGTGACTTGTAAACTTTAGAACTTGGCTTGTATACTATTCGAGACCACCATAATGAGTATTATCTATATAATTGGAGTGACTTGTCTAAATTGGTAAATTTCTAGGATTACACCCAAATAGCCTTTATATGTTATGTGATATTAACTAACTACACTGGTTAGTTAACCCCCGTATAAACCCTTTGTTACTCTCACTTTTAGAGTAAGATACCCCTAGAAAAACCCTCAGAGCCATTCCTTTCGTTTCTTACACCTTTGTTATAATGTTTCGATACACCCTTACACCTTAGCCTACCCTGTAGATTAAAATCCGTGGTTAATCGCTTTAGGCAAAGTGTGTTTCCTTACATTACCTGTGTTCACGTGCGTAATTCATTATCTTTGGTTAGGTCGGAAAATTGCACAATGCAATTGGTATGAAAGTAAATATTATATAACTTTTAGTTTATTTTTCGTGTGTTTGCTACTTTCACTATTACAGTTATTTCTGAAAGTATGAAGAGTATGGAAAATTATCCGGAAAAATAGTGATAGAAAAGTTGTAAAATTTTACACATATATGTCGATGTCAAAAAAATTAAAAAAAAAATAAAAAAAAAAAAAAAAAAAAAAAAAAAAAAAATCGAAAAAATAGAAAAGAAAAAGAAAAAGGAAAAGTTGGAAGTTTGTTTTAACCAACTTATGTAAAGTTTTATATTAAGTGGGAGATATCACCACTATTTGTTGTTGTATATTATATTTATGGATTGAATGGGAGTTGGCCGTTATGGGAACGCCAACTAAGGTTATTCTTTGATTGAGATCTTGTTGAGTATAATTCGTGTCTACCTAAAGCGTGTGTTTCAAGTGTTAAAGCGTGAGTTATTCAATGATATGAGTCTTATTCATGGGATGGTTGGGAAAGTGATTAACCACATTTAGGATTTTAATTTATCTGTTTTGTTTATTTTTCATTTTACACCAATTTGTATCCCAAATATTATCCATACCCTATATCATTCTTCATCCAAACCTTTGATTTATTGAGATTAGGGATTTGAGCAATCTTAAGTATCGTAGTCGTGGATTCGGCTATGTATTTATGATTTTGTCGCCCTTTTTGATATAATATTATTGGTGAAGATTACTTGGTCCTATCTTTAGCCTATTCGAGTTAATGATTTGAGCAATTGCAAGTATCGTGGTCGTGGATTCGATCATGTATTTGTAATTTTGTCGCCTTTTCTGGAATATGAGATCGATAGAGATTAAAAAGGATGATCAACCCTTAACCAACAAACCCTTTTTACCGCTTTAGACTTGTTATTCCTTGGCTTTAGTGGGGGAGATGCGTATACTTGCCAAGCCTATGATAGAATATTCGTCACGACTAAGCAACTAAACGATTTAGAATTGTTTTACATTAAAAATTATTTTGGTTTCTACTTCGTTAAGTGTTTGGTTGTGTGATTATGACAAAACGAATACGTGCTTAAATATAAAAATAAATCCTAATATCTTTTAGGATACATTTTCATTTGATTAATTCTAAGGTTTACTTGGGGACAAGTAAAGTTCAAGTGGGGGGATATTTGATGAACTCAAATAAGTACATTTTATTATCATCATTTATCCTATTTATTTGACTTGTTTTATTATATTATATATGAGAATCGATACATTAATGTTTACTTTAGTAATTCTCAGGTAAAAACAAGCATTATGTGAAACTTGGTGATTTTGGACTAATTATGGAGCAAAACAAGCAAGATGTCAAAAGCCTACTGAAATCCAGAAGATCAAGCTCGTTCTACTCCAGATACGCCGCAATATACTTCTAACATACGGCGTATCACTATCAAGATCTCACCAGTTACAATCCAAGACAGCTAAAGTACATGCGCCGCATACAAAGATCAAGTTACGCCGCATCTGAAGACGGTGTACGAATATTCCAGAATATATTAATCTTGGACCCCACGCGAAGTTAAGTCAATGCGCCGCATCTATTCACTCAATGCGCCGCATCTATCCCTGAGACAGAAACTATAAATACCCTAAGGTCAGACGAATTTGAGAGTCTTGGACAGTGTGAAGAAATAACCCTAGAGCCGAATTCAGACGACCAAGCAGCACAAGACACACCTTAAACAAAGATACAAGAGCTGTAAGAAGGTCCTGCATGTATTCAATTCATTAAGTAGTTTTGTTTTATTGTTTTAGTACACTTTAATTCATCAGGATTGATGGGCTTGTGTCATGTGACTACGGAAGATCGTGCACTCCCCTTAATATTGCTTTCCCATTAATTAAAGTTTATATGTTGATGTCTTTGGTGACTTTTATTAGTGCATTGATAACCTCTGTGTCTAGCTGAGTCTTTCTTGGGTCGCCATGCCCCTTCCTCGCCTATCTATTCTAGTGTATACGAGACGTGGGCATCACAAATGCCCAATACTCTAGAAAAGAAGGATAGACATAAGTAATCATTAAGGGTTTACTCGCCGATAAGATTAGAGCCAACGAGAAAGGTTTAATTATATACACATCATATAAAACTAGCAATAAAACAAGTGACAAGCTACTTAATTATCAGGACAGGTCTTCTTATTGTCTCGAGTATCTATCTGTGTACGTGTGTGCTAATCACTGATTCGTGCTCATTAGTTTAGTTTTCCATTTAATCATAACCAAACCGTGCCAGTCTCTCAGGCTGAAACCCCCCTTGCGTTAGATTAGGTTGTATAGCTAACTTAGGATATTAAAATACTGATTAGAATAACTAGATAATACGCTCCACTCTTAGTGATCGACACTCTGCTTACCATTATATTCATACTGACCGGGTATACTGCTCGTTAAGTGTGTGTGTTATTGATAAGTCGGCTAAATATAAATTTAAAACTTGAGTAGGCATTAATACTGCTAAACCGCAACGACACGCACGCGCATCAACCATAGGTAAAGGTGTTTTGAAAAATAACGTATACGTTATGAAAATAGATAAAACACCTAAAGACAAACTTTGTCTCACCTCTCTAGACGACAACTCAACTCTTTGGCATAGACGCTTAGGCCACGCCAATATGAGACTCATCCAATCTCTATCATCGAAGGAACTCGTTAGGAACCTACCCAAGTTGAAATATGACCAGCACTTTTGTGATGCTTGCAAAATTGGGAAACAAGTTCATAATAGCCATAAGGCTAAAAATATGGTGTCTACATCTAGGTGTCTAGAACTATTGCATATGAATTTTTTTGATCCATCCGCTATACAAAGTTATGAAGGAAACTTCTACACTTTGGTCATAGTAGATGATTATTCAAGATACACTTGGACTAAATTTTTGAAAAGTAAAAATGAAGCTTTTGATAAATTTGAAATTCTTAGTAAGAAAATTCAAAATCAACTAGGAAGTAGCATTGTGTCAATTAGAACAGACCACAGTCGTGAATTTGATAATGAAACTCAATTTGGAGCTTTTTGTGATGCTAATGGCATAACACATAACTTTTCAGCTCCGCGTACTCAACAGTCAAATGGTGTAGTAGAACGTAAAAACAGAACTCTCCAAGAAATGAGTAGAACAATGCTAAATGAACAAAACATACCACATAAATTTTGGTGTAATGCCGTTGACACATCCACCTATATCCTAAATAGAGTTTTAATAAGACCATTTTTGAATAAAACTCCATATGAACTATATAGAGGCAAAAATCCTACATTAGGATACTTTAGAGTTTTTGGAAGCAAGTGCTTCATTCTAAACACTAAGGATTATCTCACCAAATTTGACCCATACCTTGTATACTTGCAAAATAGTAAATCCTATATCGTTTTGAACAAAGAAACCTTCAGAGTCGAGGAATCGTTAAACGTAACATTTGACGAAAGTTCACCTCCCACTAAGACATCACTTTTGGTAGATGATGAATTAGTTGAAAGTCAAATGGTTGAAAACCAAGAGAATCTAGATAATGATAAGGAAGATGAACCTTTAAATAGAGAAATAGTCAATATCAAAGAATCTAAAAGTCATCCATTAGATAATGTCATAGGAGAAATTAATGAAAGAACCTTAAGATCAAAAGTCCAAAACCAAAGTAACTTCTTTTGTTTCATTTCAACCATTGAGCCCAAAAATATAAATGAGGCTATAAAAGATGAATCTTGGGTCATAGCAATGCAAGAAGAATTAAACAAATTTATTAGAAATGATGTTTAGACATTGGTTCCTAAACCAAAATGTCAAACCATAATTGGAACAAAATGGGTCTTTAGAAATAAAATGGATGAAAATGGTGTAGTGTCTAGAAACAAAGCTAGGCTAGTAGCTCAAGGCTATAATCAACAAGAAGGTATTGACTACGACAAAACATTTGCTCCAGTTGCTAGGCTCGAGTCAATTAGAATATTAATTGCATATGCATATGCACATAACTTTAAACTTTTTCAAATGGATGTCAAAAGTTCATTTCTTAATGGTTTTATTAATGAGGAAGTGTATGTCGCACAACCTCCCAACTTTGCCGACTTTGAAAAACTAAATCATGTCTACAAACTTAAAAAAGCCTTATACGGACTTAAGCAAGCACCAAAAGCATGGTATGATCGACTTGATACATTCCTAGTTGAACATAAGTATACCATGGGACTAGTAGACAACACTCTTTTCACTAAGAAAAAGGGATCACATATTATCATAGTTCAAATATATGTGGATGACATCATATTCGGATCAACTTGTCAAGAGTTATGCGATGATTTCTCAAAAATCATGCATGACGAGTTTGAAATGAGTATGATGGGAGAACTAAACTTTTTCTTAGGACTTCAAATAAACAATTAGAAGATGGGATATTCTTCAACCAATCTAAGTACATCAAAGATATGCTTAAGAAATTTGGTCTTGAAGACTCCAAACCTATGAAAACACCTATGTCCTCGGAAACTAAACTCACCAAGGATGAAGAAGGAGAATCCGTAGATAGCACTAAATATAGAGGAATGATTAGTAGTCTACTCTATCTCACGGATAGTAGACCCGACATTATGTTTAGTGTTTGTCTATGTGCTCGCTTTCAAGAAGATCCTAAAACATCTCATCTTGAAGCCGTAAAACGAATACTTAGATACATTAAAGGTACTACACACTTAGGATTATGGTATCCCAAAGGAACGTGAATTGAAACCATTGTGTATGCCGACTCGGACCATGCCGATGACTATGTCGATAGAAAAAGTACAAGTGGTATTTGTACTTTTGTTGGGCATTGTCTTACTGCATGGTTCTCAAAGAAACAAACGGCTCTAGCAATCTCAACAACCGAAGCCAAGTACGTGTCAGCAGGAAAAGCATGTCAACAAGCACTTTAGATGAAACAAGCTCTCTTCGACTATGGGATTCAACTCAACGACGTTCCTATTCTTTGCGACAACAAAGGAGCTAACGACCTTAGTAAGAATCCAGTTCAACATGCTCGAACCAAACACATAGAAATTCGTCATCACTTTCTACGCGACAATGTTCAAAAAGGAAACATCTCAATCGAGAAAGTATCCTCAGAAGACAACATTACCGATATCCTAACAAAACCTCTTAAGAGAGAACCATTTAACCTTCTTAGACTTGGTTTAGGATTAATGGAACCAAATGTATAGTTAAAACTTTAGCTCAAACCTTAGATTAACCAAACAAGACAAAAATAACAAAAAACCAAAACAGTCCCGCGGAACCCTTTGTCAACAAGGACGGAACCAAATATTTGGTTTCGCCCCATCCGTGGGTTCCTGGGTTGATTTTTAAATATATTAAACAAACACTCCGTTTCACATTCCCACAACACACAAGAAACTTAAACTCGCCCCATAGCACACCATTCTCAGAATTTAGGTCATCTCCTTCAACAAATTTATGCTCTAATTCACACTATAAGTATCCCAACTATATTTACACTCCTGATCTGAGTCTAGGATTTCTATTTCTTGCACAAAACCAAAACTTGGGGATTATGCATCTTTTTGATAAATCATGAAGTACATTTGCTAAATTGCATAACTAATCATGTTTTCCTTAGTTAGGAATTGCATATTAAGACATTATCATAATTCACTAAAAACCCCATGTCAAATTTTTTGTGAAAAGCTTCTCACTATTAGGAAAAATGATTTTTCACATTAGTCATACAAATAAAAATGTTATGTTTAAAACATCATTTGCATAATGTCTCTTGAATGCTAAAGGAAATACATAACTAATATGTATTTTCAGGTACATTCAATCGAAGCTACATTGAATTAGGAGCGTTTGGGTTATCTCTCGTTTTGTTATAAAATTTGCTAAATAAAATGTTTATGCATTAAAAGGAGTCGAGATAACCGCACCTCCACATTGTCCCCATATAGGCACACACTAGAACAGGGTATCTAAACTCTCGTTAGTTTTAACTAAACTATGTAATTTTTGTATCTTGGATAAATCATGCCTCCTGCGACCTTCTACGATCACAAGGATACCCTAAACTACCTTCCAAAACACCATAAGACTAAGGGACTTACACCTTCACAAGTAAAAATCTTCAAGGCCTTAGAGAAAAGATATGTTCACAAGGGTAGAACCGTAGACCCTTCCTTTCTAGAAGGAACCAACGTTCGCCAAGAACTAGCGACCATTCACTTTGATGGCCTCTTGGAGAAAACCCACATTTATCCGCACCATGGCCTGCCAAAAGTGGAATCGGGGGAGGCTTTGGAAGAAAGGTTCTGAACTAGAGAGGGACCTCCCTACCCCGCGACAGATTAACTAGAGGAATGTCAGGTGATTTTTCAAGGAGGCGCTTGAAAGACCGGCCTTGAAAGGACATTCTCTTTCTTGAGCTTTGTCCAAGATATTAACGAACCAATATGTCCTAGATTTGTGTTAGAATATTATGCTAGTGTTTTCCTTAGCACCAACGACTATGGTCTCATCTCCATTCAATTCAAATTCAATCAAACCGACTTCAACATACCCTTAAACCAATTTGCGGAAGTCCTTGGGATTCCGTGTGAAGGTACTTGCCTTTACTCGGATAAATGGTCTTTGTCAATCCTTGATTCGATTGTTGATCGTATGCCTCCATACGACACTCCTTTGGTTCCAAAAGAGATTATCCGAGACCATCTCTTCCTTCCTAGAACTTCCAACACTAGAACAACCCGCCAATGAAATGAAGTCAACAAAGACCCGTTTGGCATGGAGCTAAATGAACTTAGGCCACAATTCAAAAAGTGGGAAGAAATTCTTAGAGCCAATGTCTTATGCACCATAGGAAATCGAGACCATATCAATGCTTGCCTATGCTACATGCTCTATAGCTTGTCAACTCATCAACCTTTCAACCTTGCCTACTATGTCGCCAAAAGGATGGTAGACATACCAATGTTAGGAACCACCGCTCTTCTATACGGGATGCTTCTCACCCGTCTTTTTAGAGCCTTTGCACCTATCCCACCAAATGCTAGAGGTTTTTGTCCCGACTACTCTCTCATTCCCCACATATTTGTACCCTTGAGTGACAAGAGAGTAGCCAAAACACAAGGAAAATGTCCTCATCCACCTACCTCCTCATCATCATCATCTATGAGCGAGGATGATGGACTCCCTAATTCTAGGCTTCAGCCTCTAGAATATATGCAACAACTTCCAAGAATTGAACAACAAACTGAAGAGTTCAAGCAAACAGGAGGGATGTTTAAGTGCATCGGGCGATTCCTAACAAAGATGAACAAGAAACTAGATAGGCAATGAGAGGTTTCATGAGTGTTTGGTACAATTGTTTTTAACAATGATGTGATGTGTTTTTATGATCGTAGGATGATAACTTATTGTTGAACAACTATGTGAACTAACATTGTCATGCAGGGAGATAACATTATGATGTTATCAATTTCTTTTCTTAAGCCACTGTTTGGCATAACTTCCATTATTAGTAATATCATTAGCCCCGGTTTGATCTATATGCTTACATGTGTTAATACCTGTTTTTTTGTTATTGTTCAATCACAACTAATTAATTACACATGTTTTAGGAAAATTTACGGGATTTGAACGGGTTTTGGGCTTTCAAAAAACCCCTCTGTTTACTTTTTCTGCTCGGCAGATTAGGCGGAACCAAAAAATTTGGTTCCGTCAGTCTAAATTTTTGGTGCCGCCAAAAATCACCTGACGGATCAGGCGAAACCAAATTATGGGTTCTGCCTATGTAGTCGTTTGGTTCCGCCGTATAACAGCTACATTTTTAAATTTTCGATTAATCCCGCACTCTAGTTCACCCATTCTTGTCATTAGGATAGTTTTATTGATAATACCTCATATTAGGATCATCTTAGATCACTTAAAACAATAGGAAAAACATTTCCCACCAAAACTTGAAATTTCAAAAATTCTCTCAAGTTACATTTCTCAACCAAGCAAGGATCCCTCAAAATGGTTCCTTGCCATCCGTGGGTCAATCACATCATTAGATTTACCACTCGCTACTATGCATTAACTGCATATCTTCTTCATTTCACTCAACTCAATCTCATTGGATTGACTTTGATGATATGACAAGCTTCTCTTCCACTTCCAAATCATTGTAAACCACCATTTTCGTATGGTTTAACATCAAATCCAAACACACTCTTCCATAAATCCTGGAGTCTATAAATTGGAACCTTTAGGATGAACATTTCTCACACCTTCACCACCATTTCTAGTAGCATTTCTGCATATCTCAACCATTCTTCTCACAATGACAAAGTCAAACAACTCCTCATCATCATACAGACCACACAGAAGAACTGCCAGAATGAGTGTTAGACCATGTTGCTTTGTAAATCTCAACTCCTCATCCTCAGACTCATCACCACTAAACATCTCATCTCCAATTGATAATGAGAACTTCCTCACCTTATCAACTCCAACACCTCCACATATCATCATCACCACTCCACCACCTACCAAAACACCAGTGGCTACCACACCATCTCAGATAACAAGATCACCATCACCTCCTCCAAAACACCAGTGGCCACCACACCACCTCCCGCACCATCTCAGATAACAAGATCACCATCACCTCCTCGATCCCCTAAACTTCAACCAATAGAGTTGTTTGCCACTCCACTAACCTCTCCACATCCATACTTAGAAACCTTGGAAGACCTACCTCCAAGATCCACCAACCCACCACCAATGCCATTTGAGGTTGAACCCTCACAACAAGAACCACTACTCTTCCACCCTATTTATACGGAAATTTATGGTCCTCTCTACCGTGATCAAGCTCCACCACCTTAACAACCTCAACCTCAACCTTTCTCACCAACCTCCACACTCCAAGGCATTGACGAGTCAATATGGATTAACCATCCACAAACTCAAGGAGAAATAAATGAGGAACTTGACCGCCTCTATGCCTTTTCAAACATGGTGGATTCCCACCTCAATGAAGCAATGGATTTACAATCCACATTGCTTGCATCCATCATGTCTCCACCAAACCCCAACCAACAATCAACTCATGCTCCACCACCTCCACCACTACCACCACCAACAAATGAACCAAACCTACCACCCAACTTCCCTCGCCATGGTTGCCCCATGTATGAGCGAACTGCTCATCTCACTCAATGAACCAACATTTTGGTTCATGAGTTACAAAATGAGATGAGGTTCATCTTGAACCATATCCTTGAGCGCCTCAACGCTCTATCTCACCCACCTCAATAGATGCTCAAACTAGGAACTTTTTATCTTAGGATTTTTCTCTTTTATAGGATTTTTTTTAGAATTGTTTTTCTTTCTAAGTTATTTTCTATTTATTTCCTTTGAAGCATCTCCATATGTGACTTTTGTCACAAATAATTTTCAAATGAAAGATATTTGTTGATATTTGTGTGTTGATTGTGATCACTTATTGTGCATTATATGATTGCTTTGAACTACTTATCAACTAACCTTTGTTTTGTAGCTCTCATTATTCATGCATCATTATACTTGGTTGGTTTGAACTATTTACAACTAACCTTTGTTTTGTAGCATTCTTCATCCTTGCATCATATACTTTGGCACCCTAACAAGGGGGAGTATTGACCAAGGGGGAGCTTATCAAGCACTAACCTTTGTTTTTGTAGCTTTCTTCATTCATGCATCATATACTTGGCACTTCAACTAGGGGGAGTATTGTCCAAGGGGGAGCTAATCAAGCACTCAAAATCCATGCATCATTCTACTTGGCACCCCAATTAGGGGGAGCAATGACCAAGGGCCTTACACTACATTCCGTTATGCATTTCTTATTTTTGTTTCGACAAAAAGGGGGAGATAATATTAAACTCATACATCACATGTTTTATACAATTTAAAATGCCTAAACTGATTTTAAAAATTTCTTAAAACTAGTTTAATTTATATTTTTAAAAGACTTGCACTTTATTTATTTCATTGCTTAAAAATAAACTTTATGTTTTTTCCTCAACAAAAAGGGGGAGATTGTTAATACAAATATCGTCTAAAAACGTTATTTATATTTTACGATCTTTGCTATATTTTGTTAATGACAATTATAAACTTTATTTTTTAGCAAAGCATAAATATAGTTAAGTCTTTTACATATATAGTCACAAGCTTTTAAACTCATAACATCATCTACATGCTACATACATGATCACTAGTATATACATGTTACATTCATATATTCATTTACAAGTTACATACATTTACATTTTAATTCTAAATTTGGAAATTATACAATAACATCATGGCATGCATCACTTTGATATCTTTAGAAGATTTTGAAGATCATATGAATATCTTGGATTGATCTTCACTCAAAGAAAAGATATGGAAATATCTTGGTTAGATTTGGGAAAGATATTTGGAGATTTGTTGTCAGGCTCCCATGGAACCAAATAGCATAACGGACGGATCCCTAAATTTGGATTCGTCCCATCCGTGGTTTGCCAAGGCAGTTGGCCTATAAATAGCAAGCCACACATTCATGTTTTATCATCACTCATAAGCATAAACAACATCATATATTCTTTCATTCATTACTAACCCATTCATATTTCATATTTCATTCTTAGTGATCTTTCTTTTATAGCAAAGAGATCAAAGCATCACAAGCTTCAACAAAGCGTTGCAAGACTTGTTAGATTAGTTATAGTGTGAATTTGTTGTTTTTCACACATCATTGTTTGTACCAAACAATCATATACCTCTGTAGTGATCGGTTAGTATTTTAGTCCTCAAAATACATAGAGTATCGGGAGTGGTTGTGCCCTTGTAAAAGAACTCGGTATTTAGCTTTGTACTGGAAAAAGTGTAAGCGATGTTTGTAAAGGTTTTCTCCGCCGAGAAGGAAGCTTGTTTCGTAGTGAAGAAAAACTCTCGAGTTAGAGGCTCGAGGAGTGGAGTAGGGCAAGGAAGAGAGTCCTTGTAGACCGAACCACTATAAACATCCGCGTTGTAGTTTGATTGTTTCTTTCTCTACATGCATGTTATATATTGTTTATTATTTGCATTACTTGAAATCACGTTAAGTTTTCAAAGCAAAAGAATTTTAAAACGGTAAAACTATTCAACCCCCCTTCTAGTTTTCCACACATTTCTTTTTAATTACAAAAATACTTTTGTAAAAACATTTTATCACATAAAAATGTGAAGTTTTGAGAAAATAAATTCTTTGATCACTTTACTAAAGTCGGTATTGTGTTTGTTCATACCTGAAGTGATGTTGTAGTCGGTACGTTGTTGAAACGATTTCCTCGATTAAAAACTTATCCAATGTAGTTGGAGGAAACTACATTTGTTCGTATTTATCCTAACACACCTAGTCACGACTCACACACAAGTCGGATATACAAATATACAATATGTACAAATGAGAGAGTTGGAGGAAGAAGAGAATCGTAACACAAGTTACGTGTGTGTGATGACCAATCTATAACACTTAGTTTCTTGACGAATATGGGCGTTCTTCTCTTGCATTTTGATATAGAGGGTAACGGGATCACTTATAAACACATATCGACACGTTATAGTGATCAAAGAAGAGAGGAAGAAAGACCAGAATGTTTTTGTGCAAAGAGGGTTATTTTTTCTGAGTAAAACAGTGTTGTATTTATAGGCACCAAGAGGAGCGGGGGACGGTCCCTTAAAGTTGGACGGTCCCGTATATATAAGGGACCGTCCTGTCATACGCTCCTATTTTTGTCCTGATGTGGTGAAAGTTTATCTGGTGAAAAACTTATCTATTTTGAGTGGGAAAACTAGATGTTGGGGGATTTGAAATTCAAATTTATTTTCTTTAATAAAACATTTCTTTTTAATTACAAAAATACTTTTGTAAAAACATTTTGTCACATAAAAATGTGAAGTTTTGAGAAAATAAATTCTTTGATCACTTTACTAAAGTCGGTATTGTGTTTGTTCATATCTGAAGTGATATTGTAGTCGGTACGTTGTTGAAACGATTTTCCTCGATTAAAAACTTATCAAACATAGTTTTACGTAACGTGTTTTTATATTTTGTGATTATCAAAACGTATAGAGACCGAATAATGCAAATGACGTTTTTGACATTTTTTGTATTAACAAGTTTGAATTTGACTTTTACATGTTTGAAAACCTTATATGATTGGTTAGTCAATGTGTTAAGTGAGTCAAGCTTAGGTTTTTAAGTGTTAGTTAAATATTTAAGAAAATTATTATGCGGCCCATGTATGAGGAAATGGGACTTGAGGTACCAAAACAGCCAAAAACCCGAACTTGGGCCAGGTTTTAGTTAAGTCAAGACTTTCTTTGACTTTTCCACATTTGTATAGAAGCCTTATTTGGTGTTTGTGGAGAGTGACGTGAAGATCAAAGATAGGAAAAAAATGAGAAGATTTTTAGTGATCAATTGATGGTAAATTAAGTGTGCTAATGCAAGTGTTTAGTCCATTACAATCATCCCCACATGTAAGTAATCACTAATCCTTGATAAATTTGAGTTAGGGTTCATACAGACCAAATTGGGGGGTTTTGGGAAAAGTTGGTTTTGAATCAAGTAATGAAGTTATTTATGTTAATGGGTTAAGTCCCTTAAATGGGTAATGACTAAATTAGTGATTTTGGGGATTTTTATCATATGATCATATGCATATTGGATATGAGTTGGTATATGTTTATGGGTAAGGTTAGACCCTTTAATTTGATTATGCATTGATGTAATGATAAGTGTTAATGATGATTCTTGTTAAGAATCAAGAAGTTTTGATGATAGACTTTGGTAAATAGCTATGCAATGAGGTAAGTAATTTGGCTATAACATGATGTTATATTGAGTTTTATCATATTATATGTGTTATGGTGTATGTTTTGTGATAATGGTTTAAAAGGCTTTGGTTTAGTATGCTTGGACTAAGATTAGAATGAGGCTAGTTGGTTTTAACTAGCTACGGATGAGGTTAGCCTAGCTATGCAATGAGGTAAGTAATTTGGCTATAACATGATGTTATATTGAGTTTTATCATATTATATGTGATGGTGTATGTTTTGTGATAATGGTTTAAAAGGCTTTGGTTTAGTATGCTTGGACTAAGATTAGAATGAGGCTAGTTGGTTTTAACTAGCTACGGATGAGGTTAGCCTTGTAATGATACTAGGGAAGGTTGTGATGCTTATGTTGTTATTGAATGATGTTAGTTTAAGTGCTTATATGCAATTGAAAGTGTAGACAAGTCTTTTGGACTAGTATTTGAAGTGGTTGATGCAAGTATGTTAAATGATGTACGATGTTATATTATTGCATTTTTATTTATTAACATAATGCTTACGGTTTAGTTGTTAACCACTTTTATAGGTTAATGTGATGCAAGAAAGATCTTGGTTAAAAGACCATAGGATTGGAAGCATAGAATGGAAGTGATCGCCTTTGTGCATATGCTAGTACGAACACCGTGCTTGAAGCAAGTTAAACCCCCAAGAGTCGTAAAGTTTTAGTCTTTTGAAAATATAGAGTCTTGTTAAGTGTTTTATGTGTTTCAAGAGTACACTTGCAGATTTTGTTGAATGTTAAAGTGTTATGTACGAGTGAGGCAAATGGGAAAAAATGGGTGTTTGGGTTAACAACCCTGTTTTGGTAAATGATAGCTTCCGCTCTTGTTAAGAATGAAACTTGTGCATATTTATAAAATATATGTTGTATGAAAGATGTCTGCAAGGTTTCGTGATTTGTCGAGTCGTGTAAATATGTTTTCCGAAAAATGAACTTTTGACATCAAAAGTCGGATACGGCGTATCGACATATTTGTCGATACTTTGTATCGAGCTAGTTATGTTGATACTGTAGTATTGACCAAAAATTAGATATGGTGTATCGGGTCAGATTTTCTCGATACGGCATATCGAGGTCCAGAGTAAAAAATAAATAAAAATTCGAGTTTGGTTTGGAGCGTTTCAATAATCTTAGTAAAACCCTTGAAATATCTATTGGCTTCTGATATATGTTGTTCTCATATTTGAACTTCATATCTTCGTTTATGAGTTAGTTTGGGCACTTGAGAATCTGATAGATCATCACAAAGGTAGTAACTGCAATTTGTTTTAATGCAGGGTGCCTGAAATTGACTTCATCAAAATGGAAGACATTCTAAAAGCTTTAAAGTAAGAGTTAAAGCTTGTATGGTTAATGATACAACTGAGAAAACATAAGTATATATGAGAAATTGAGAATGGATAAAGAGCCAAGCCAATGTTATCAGTGAAAAGGTAGTGACTTATTTCTTTCCAAACATGTATGGTTAATGAAACAACTGGGAAAACATAAGTATATATGAGATTACATTAACAATAGATTGTCAGCACATGCATCACTACGTTTGATAATAAATTAAGTTTAAGGTGTTAATTTGGATTTTATTTCAGGAGATACGGTTAAGGTTTGTTGTTGGTAACCCAGATAAGCTGCTGTGAGTGCCTTAATTTGTTAGGCCGAAAAAAATTATTAATGTTGATGGACCTTAGTAGTTTTGAAATCAAGATGCAATAAAGTATAAGAGTGTTGGAAGAAGCCGCATCAACGAACTGAAGACTCATGGTGTTGGGTTTTGTCCGTGTTTAACGGAATTTCCAATTGGCACTATGTAGTTTTGAGCAGTTTTGCATTAATTTAACTAACGAGAAACTGCAACAACATTTTAATCAAATCTATGAAGTTAATTAGGCCTTGCCTAAGTATGTTCAAGTACATATGTAATTTTTTATTTTTTTGCCAATCAATATCAGCCTATATGCCTAATGTATTAAATTATCTGATCGAATGTTTCTATTTTGATATTTTAACAAGGAGAAATTAAACAACGGTATATGTAAGTTTCTCTTTGTTTGGATATGTGATCTTTCCATGTATTAACTAATCGTCCTTTGAATATTGTTTCCTTAAGTTGGTCATTTTGAAGATATTTGATCTTTTTGACGTGATGAAAAGCCAGTTAGATAGTCCCAATCTACAACACAAAATTATATTAGAGTAGTTGAGATATAACTTGATCCAAATTCAGATTCATTATTTGTATGCTTTCTTTCTGGGCATAATGTGTTGGGTTATGCATTGGCAACTTGGACGTTAGTAATTACATGTTTGACAATATGTAGCAAATGTTGGTTATGCAATACTATCCGATCGGATGGTACATGTATATTATGTATTTTGTAATGTTAATATTGGTCTTGCTTGCGATGTTTTTTTAGATACATGATGGGTGTTTGTTTTAGCTTTGACGTGCCAAAAAGCTATGGCAATAAATATATACATGAATGAATTATTTTTAAATAAAACATATATATTTTGAAGTAATATTTGTCACTTATAATGATAGAAATGGCAAATCGAATCACTTCTTGGCTTCTCGCAGTTGAAGAATGTAGTGAATGTTGGTAATCAACTCATCAATTAAATATGGATCATCTATGGCACAATTTGTTAATTTGTTTTCCGATGAATGTGTAGAATATAACTCGAAATATTAAAAAGTGCCCTCCAATACCTCAAACTAAATACGTATTCATTGCATTCATGCGCAAACGCTACACACGACATTCGATTCTTAGTTTATTACTATCTAATATGAGATCATGCTGAAATGAATGGGTTAAGATTGAAGCTAGGTAGATTCCATGTTAAGTGGTTTGTGATATTGCTATGTGCATAATGGTTAGAATTAACACAACTAACTTAATTAACTAGATATGTCACGTTAAGATTAGGTTTTGTTTTTTTTTTTTTTGAACGACAATTATCTCACACTATGCTTACAACAAAATCAATCTCACAATATTCAAAGATGGACTTGAAACCACAACCATTATTCTCGCACATAATATAACATTACTGGTCCTGCTAAGTTTAGGTTGGTCTGACTTACCGATCCAAATTATTGCCCAACTTGTAAGTCACTAAAGAACATAATTAATTGAGTAAACTACACCAATGGTCCTTGTGGTTTGCGTTGACTGGCCGATTTGGTCCTTTGACCAAAAAAGTTGCGCCGGTGGTCCTTAAGTCAGAAACGTTATGCGCCGTTAGTCCCTCATTCCAAGTGGCCCCACAAACTAATACTAACGCTCGTTAAGTATAGATTTTAAAAGGGCACTTTTGTCACTTCACAACACAGGGACCAACGGTGTAATTTTTAAGAGGCATTTTGGTCAAACACTCAACATAATCAAACACTTCCGGATCCAACACATATCCATCTTCATCTTCACAACACACCCCATCTTTTTTCCCTTATCTCCTCAACCTTTAATTTCTAGTCACCTATGAATAACTTTGACCACATCTTCAATTTTCCGGGCGACCAACCAACAGACACACCACACTTTTTTCATCCATCTTTTTCATTCTCATCTCACACCACCAACTACCACTTTTAGATACTAACCAAATTCGCCTTTCATTCACATAATTAAATCCCCACCAAACTTTTATTCTTCTACCCTATTCATCTTCTCTTACCCTAATTTTTTTCAGCCACTACCACCAACAACATAACCCACGTTTGAATGAGACTGTCATCAAAAGTTCATGTTAGATCCCAATCAGTTAAACCGATCCACTACAATCATCAAACAAACATGAAAACTAGATTCCCACTATTAATCCCCACATTTCTTGTTAGATCCCAATCAGTCAAACATCACATTTCACCATTTTCATTAAAAACTGAAAAACCCATTTCACAGTACAAAACCAATGTCTTAGAATCTCAAATTACACCAAAAAATAACCCCATTTCTAAAAACCCAAATCTCAAAAACCGCTAAATTCAAATCCTGAAAAACCCTTTTCAAAAAATCCACTTTTGAGCAAAACCCATGTCTCAGAATTGTTAATTTATTATAAAAATGATCCGTATTTAGCTTTGGAGCATTTTAATTCGGCTTCGAAAAAAGGGGTTGTGTTAGATAATGAGTTTAGTGAGCCTTTTATTGTTCTTGTTCATATATTAATGTGTAGGGATAGCTTTTATGGAACTGCAAAGAGTTGATTAGTAAATGTGTTTTCGGGTTTTCGGATAATGGGTCAGGTAATCTTGCTGCGGAAATTTTGAGTACTGCGAAAAAATTTGATTTTGGTCATGATTTGAGTAGTAGGGTAGTGAATTATGTGTTTGTGTGTTTTTAGTGTGTGTATTTGTGTGTGTTTTAGGGGAGATGAAGAATGAATTAAAATAAAAACACAGTTTTAGTTTGTTTGGTTTTTGATTTTGATTAATATGAGTGTGTGTTGGGAATTGACGAAATTGTCCTTTTAAATTCAATATTTAATGAGCGTTAGTATCAGTTTGTGGGGCCACTTGGAATGAGGACTAACGACGCATAACGTTTCTGACTTAAGGACCACCGGCGCAAGTTTTTTGGTCAAAGGACCAAATCCGCCAGTCAACGCAAACCACAAGGACCATTGGTGTAGTTTACTCTTAATTAATTTGTAATGAAAAGTATTGTAAAAAAAAAGAGTAAGTCAAATGGTTCTTAATAATGGCTGTTAAGATCTCGGTCCTGATTTTAGGAACTTAAAATTTTACGATAGTACAAAGTAAAAATGATCATGATCATATCTAGGATCTTAATAGAATCCTGATCTCGACTATGGGATCTTAAGATCTCAATCCGATCTAAACCGGTCCGATATTACTTTGCTCGAACCACGAGTAAAAAAACCTATAAATTTTAAGGATTGAATTTTATAGAATTTAAAAAACAGAAGGCTAATCCTTTTAAACATTTCATAATCATAATTGAGGTCGTCATTTTCATGAAACATTCGTATACATTTGTGTTTGATATATAATAGTTTGTAATTTTGCATAAATTTACAACGCTTATTATGAAAATGACATTATAGCAGGATCTTAAGATCAGGATACGATCTTACAATTTCGATCTTGCAAAGTTAAAAACGATTATTAGTATGATCCCAATCCTAAAAACCTTGATTCTTATGACTATTAACTATTGATCTTACAAACCTACTCTTATTACTATAAATAGTGACCTTACAAACTTAGTCTTATCTATCATTTTCATGTTCCATTAAGAAGATACTTTCTAACGCTTGAAGGGGATGAGAGTTTATTATAGATTTTACAAACATACATGT